>JADLZK010007533.1:0-570130 GCA_015847255.1 Hyparrhenia diplandra
TCATTGTACTTCCCGTACGTATTTAACTAGAAACCCTAATAAGGTTATCTAATTATATTTTTAGTCTTTTCCATGTTTAGTTGACAGGTGAGTATACGTTAACATGTCAGCGGCGGGGCGGACCTCTCGGAGGGTGGAGGAGGTTCCCGAGAAGGCCGCCTTTGCGGCTGCGCGAGATCTCCTCAGCGGCTGCGCCTACGGCGGGGCCAGCGGTGGTCCGCGAGGTCGACATCGGCGTGCTATCAACGAGGGAGATGCTTAGTTTTAGTACCCGGGGCACGGTGAGGTGAGAAAGAAATTGGGCGAGTTGGGAGATCAAAATGGATGTTTTTTGTATGGTTCGAGTTTGGTGAGCGTAGGCGAGTTAAAAAGTGCACATGATGGCTATTCTTTTTGGTTGCTATGTAACACCCTAGGTGTTAAGCATCTGAAAGCATGATCATTTGCATAGCATCATCATCATTTCATGCATGAGCAAGTTCATAATAGCTTTTAATTTGAGTTGCTATCATTTCATGCTTGCTTGATCTAGCTACTATAGGATCTTTGCTATAATTATGTTTTGGACCTAGATTGTGCCTAGATATATTTTGACATAATTTAGGACCATGTTTGAGCTTGAGTTTCAATTTCGAAAATTTTTATAAAATAACCCTAGAGTGTCAAACCTCATTGACCCATTTTGAAATCCTTTTCAAAAGTGTGATAAGTGTTTTTAGCAAAAAGTTTCTATAGATGGATTGAAGTACTTTTTATGTGGAGCAAATGATTTGTTGTAAGTTTCTTGTGAAAGGGTCTGGAAATGACCCAAATAGTGCTAAGTTTGAGTCAAACTTAAGTCAGAATTTCAAACCACGATTTTTGAATGTTTTGAGTTAACCTCATTTGTTTTATTGTTTAATTTAAAATCTAGGCCGAATTAGAAAAGTTCATTTTTGAGTGTTTTGTAGCTTATGAAATTGTCTACAAAGCTGATGTTTTGACTTTTTCCAAATTCCACGAATCTCGATGCATAGGTCAAAAATCAGCGACTCGAGAGCGAGTAGGGGTACCTGTCGGCTCGCCGCCCGGTAGGCAGCGCCCGTGGCGGCCGTAAGCGCGTAGCGCGGCCGCCGATGCAGTCTGGACCCGCGGCGCGCATCTTAAAACAGCGCGCCTGTGTGCGCGCGAAACCTAGCCTCACTCCCGGCCAGCGTCGGCCCGGCTTAGAGTGAAGCGAGCGGCCGCCACTTGCCTTTCGCATCGTCGTCAGCGTGCTCCGCGCCGCATTCCATCGCCGCCCGTCGAGGCGAACCACCAAGCTGCGTCCCGGCCTCGCTTCGTCGTCTTCTATACGTTGTCGTCGGCGAATCGCGGGGTAAGACCTAGGTGAGCACCTCCATTTCCCCATCCCCAGCTCGGCCGGCGAGCCCGCCATGGCACGCCGCCGGGGCAAGGCCGCGCAAGCTCGTGGATCGAGCTTTCGAACCCTCATTCTTAGCGTTTAGGACGCCTTAGGTTGCTTGAAAGCTGGTAGGATAGATGGATGGGTGGATCGGCCGTCATACGCCGGGACACGCCGTCGCCCGGCGTCTTTGCCCGTGGCGCCTTGTAGCGCGTCCGTCTTTTTGCCGTCGTTGGTCCGCCGTGTCGTTTAGTAGATTGCATGTAACTCTAGCGTCAAGGGGAGTTGGGAGCGGGGCTTGGTTCATCCGTTGGTGGCCAGGAGGGCGGTGCGCCGCCACCAGCGCCCGCCCGTGAACCGCTGTTCTTCGCCGTCGTCTTTTTAGTCGGTTTTAGGCCAAACCAAGTATGCCAATAGCTTTGTCTCGTTGAGTAGAATCGATTTGAGTACTTGGTTGCGTGTTTTGGTCATCGGCGGTGTAAGTCCGCCGCCGTGCCACATACGTGTCTATGACACGCGGGCCCCGTGCCCTTTTCTTTTTGTTTTATCTTTTTACGTTTTTTTGATTTGAATGAAAAGATTTAGAAATTCATAACTTGGTCATTTTTGAGTCCTTTTGAGTGAAACAAATTTTGCCATGTTTGTTAGGGAGTTGACTCTGATATAAAATTATGAAACCCTATTTTTTGATAACTTCTATGTAGAGTTTTATTTAGGGCTAGAAATGCATATAAATTGAGGATTCATACCTTTTAATATGTGCAAGATAAAAATATACTTTACGTACAAAAAGTGCTTGTTTTTGTGAGTAGTTTCCATGAAAAATATCATGCATGGTATGTTCTATGGAAGAAATGTGATATTCGATTTATGTGCTTTTTGCTATGTGATTTTTAGAAATCCATAGAAAAATAAATATTAGGAGTTTTGAGTGTGAAACTTGGTGTGGTGGTTCTTGATAGATTTAGGTGGATGTTCATACTTCGGAAATCTGTTGTCGACACTTTTCATAGTACAAAGTATTTTCATGCCTAGTTTTATCACCCGACTTTGCTATTTTTGTGTAGGTCGGTATGAGCATGATATTGCCATGATATTTTTATGGTAGCTGTTATATTCTCGTAAGATGCTATGGTAATTTTGTAGACTTTTAAAGGTAGTTGTATATTTATCATAATTATGGTGCATGGAAAATAGGCTAGAAATATATGTTTATATGTGTAATAATGTGTGTTAGAATTTTTATTATGTGTTCCTAGCATGATCTTAACCTGTTGGTAAGTTTGGTTTGATTAGCTTAGTAGTTTCTATATTTTCTTGCTCTAGCATTTTACTAAATTTAGGGTGCAAGTGTGGTGTTTGCTAGGGTATGTTATTTTATGTGCTTTAGATTATCTTTTGACAAGTCCAGTAGGTTTATTTGATAGATAGTTACTTGAATTACTTGCTGCTTCAGTTTGGAGAAAGATGCATCCATGGTAGTTTTGAGGTTATGGATGTTGTATGTAGGGTTTAGGCTGAAAACAGAGTCTCTGTTTTCCCAATTTCGAGGCTGATAGATTTAGATTGAGCTCTGGGTCTTTGTGGAATGTTTGGTAGGAAATGTTGTTAGCTTTCCATAGAGTCCTAATTCACTGAATTTGGGTTGTGGAACTCCTTGTGTTTGTTTGAGTGACAGCATGTCAAGCTGCCATTTCTGTTGGGTAGTGAGTTTGGATGTTGATTGGTGTGCTTTATTAGTGCTTCTTGTGTGGATTTAGTTATGTTCCGTGGAAGAGATATTCACTTACTAATAGCTTGCATCGTGAAGCGTCCATTCATCATACATATTTTTACCTTATGCAAGTTATTATTAATGCAATAGTAATTATATCTTTTCTCCATCATATGCATCATCTCGGGATCGGGAGGTTACGGAGGGCTGATCGAGGAGCCGGGAGGCTGTTCGGTGGGTGCAGATCGGAGTCAGTCACGGAGGAGAAGGACCGATCGGTCGGTGGTGAGTGCGGGCACGTTAAAAGTCGGCGTTCTGCGAGGCAAGCCCGGGCATTACGCCCTTTCCTATTGTTTCCAATTAATTTGACTTGAGTCTTTGTATATGTTTCTGCATTACATTATGGAAATGGTTGAAACCGTTGATGCATTATGATCCTTGCTGAAAGTTGCCCTATCCTATATAGAGGTCTAGGTTAATGCTCGATTACCATGGTTGCGATGAAGACGGTGATTCGGTCACTTGAGAAAATGTTGTGTACAATCACATGGGTGATTGTCAAGGCATTGTTGAGAACGATAAAGTAAAACATGTTAGTTTGGGTGGAACTTGTGGTCTTTTTCCACCTGATCGATTAAGGACTCATACTTTTGTCGGTTTGTGGTCGGAAGTTGAGCGTGCACGGCATATAGTAGACTCCGGGGTCGTGAGCCCGCGGCTCGCAAAATGTTAGGGAGTCGGCCATGCTGGCTTTATCTCTCTCCTCCTTTGGTGTTGGTTGTAGAGGGTTTTTATTGGGTGCAAGAAGATCGCATACGATGATGTCGGTCTCATTTGCGCTCACTTGGCACCCGAGAAGGAGGGGTAGCCCGGCAAGACCGAGACTTTTCGTCCGTAGCGTCTTGAGGAGTGATTGGGTTTTCCTTTGCAAAGTAGACTTGGTGTGTGTCGGGGTATTCGCCCTGGTTTGCAATCGATTCGAATCGCCATCACTCACGGATAGTGAGAACCGGGATACCTCCCGGCAATGTAGTCTTAATCACTACAATATAAATGTCTATTATCATTTGCGGCTAATTTTATCTGATCCGGTTACTTATCATTTATTTATTCTACTAAGCAATGATTAATCTTGACTATACGGGATCTATGTTATGTAAATAAATAAGAACCACATTAACTTGGAAAAAAATGTAATTAGCATGTGTAGGCTCACTAAACAACTTTATTTCTTGAAATAAGCGTGAGTCGACTAAACCGATAAAGCCTAGCATGTTCCTTGGAGTCCTTATTTTTATTTTGGGCCGGGTAAGTCTATTTGAGTATTTTTGTACTCGGGGTTTTATTCCGTTGTTGCGGTGATCATATTTTCCATGGTTATTGTAAGACTTATGCATTTCGGTTGATGAAAGTAAGGCCGAGGGCAAGGCAAAGCTATATCCCATCTCTCATCTTTTGCTATAGGGATGACTATCTCTTGGCACTATCTTATATTTGTTTTCTTTAAAAGACTATTTGGTTTTTCGCAAACTTTTGCTTCCGCACTTGAACTTTGAGTTTGTAATAAATCATACGCCCGCACTCGATGTTAAATATATCAAATTTGGTTTTGAAATACCTGCGGATTTTATTACCAAGCTCAACAATCATGTTGTTATTGTTGATGAGTTTGAAATCACTACGAGATTTCGAATACGAGGGTTTTATATGGACTCAAGTGTAGGCTGCGATTTGCCGGTGATTGCGACTTATACTTGATTTCTTATAAATTGGTCGGCTCTGTCACAAGCGGCATCCGAGCTTAGTTGGTAATTACAAGTCGATCGGTATTTAAATTAAAATGAACCACTAATCTTTTTGCGAAAAGTTTGCGAAACAAAATCTTTTTTAAGTGTGAGTAAAGGGTTTTGCAAAAATGTAGTAGTGCCTTGGTCATACCCTCTATGCCCAATTAAGGATAGTTAGGTGGCTTTGGCTAATAGGGATTGGGCTAATGCATCATATTTTGTTGTTTGTGTTTGGTTGCCGTGCGGCCGATGATGCAGGGCTACTCACTTAAGTAGTCATGAATGGATCGAAATACCTCTACACGGGTAATGGTTGTTCAATACCTCTCGCCGGGTAATGGTGTGAGTTGTGAGAACATGATTGGATGTATGCGGTCTAGGGGAAATAAAATGATTTGAGAGCTCCGGTGGTCGGGTAGTGCCCCGTAGACTTGTGTATGGGTACACAGGTGTCTTTGGGTGTAATATGTGATTTTTCATGGTATGTGATCTGCGTTGGGTGGACGACGAAGCAAGTATATGCAATTTAAATTCTTGCATTGCATAAATATATTGTGGGCTGAAATGATTTGCGGGTACACTATGGCGCAATCGTTAGACCGACTAGACACGCCTTGTTTCTTTTGAGAGATCGTAGGTTGCCACCATTAAAGCGAATAGAAATCTCTTTCCTATTCCGTGAGTTACGTAGGTAACGAGCATGCATCATGTTTAAAATTTACATCATGTCATTCATGCATTTTCCATTCTTTCCCCTAAAAAGTACTTGCCCTAATTTTGGTTAAAGCGGACTATTGTTTCTCAATCTCACATTATCTCTAAATCTTGCTACAAATGGCCCACTACTTGATCCCTACTCACCCCGATGATTTGGGCAACACCGACCTAATTTGTGGGAGACATTGCGATCCATTGGGTACGGTCGGGGCCCATCTATGCATGGGGCGCACCCATGGCAATGGAGAGGTGCCATGGATTTCAGTTGAGGTGGCGGTGCGGCCGCTTTGGTGGATCCCTATTGGCGGCTGGCGGTGCATTGGGCCGAGGGACCCGATGCATGGGCGGCTACCGGAGTTCTTTGCCATGGGAGTGTTAGACCAAATGACCTAGGGTGTGGACCCGCGCTTCTTTGGCGGCCTGCCGCATGATGTTTCCCGGGATGTACCACCCGAGGAGAATGGCGGCTTGGAGCCGTTGGTATGGCAGCAATGAGAGCTATGTTTCTTTGTGGACGAAGCTAAATGGGCGCTTATGGCGGTGCGGCGGATGCTACCACGAGAGGCCACTCGCGTTAGGCGGGGAGGCTGCGTGAGACCCGGGCTGAGTGCGAAGAAGATGCGAAGCGTAACAACTATGCGGGCGGCGTCTCTCCATCACCATTGGGAGCATAATAGGGCGGTGGATGATTTCACCCATGCTTGGCGTCGCGCGCTCCGGGGGCTTCGGGGTGACCCGCGGTGAGGACTAGAGAGTCGCGGCGGCGGCGCCCGGTGAGGAGGATCAAGGGGAGACCCCCGCCGCCGCGCACCATAGGAGTAGGCGGCTGTGATGCTATGTTTAGATTTCTAGCTAGATGTTGCCACGTCGACCTTGCTCTAGATGTGACACCCTTGTAGCGGCGGTGTAATGCCACTATTATCATGTAATTTCCTTTCTATTAGGTGAGACAATCAGCATGTAAGATTTGGATACGTAGTGTTCGAGACCTTATTGTATTAGTGAGACCTTAATTTAGATTCATGCCTATGTTTATGATCGACTTTATGGTATTGCGACCCTTATCCATTGCGACATTACATCGGTGGTGCAACATTTTGTTCCCATTTTGTTGCGAAATCTCGATACACATATTGCGTTGACATAACCGTGGTGTTGATGAAAGATCGTATTGAATTTATTATTTACATTATTGTGGATGAATTTATTCTCTCAATAAATTCCGTGTAACTTAAATTCAATATCTATGCTTTGGACAACATCATCGATGGTTATCGTTGTTTCAAATGTGCGAGATACCACAAACTTCGATCAGTCTTTGGGGAGATCGGCGGCATCCACCATCTCAGGAAAACCGGGGGCAGTTTTCCAGCAGTTCACGGGGAGATCTCTTAATAATATCGCGGCGAGGAGGCCGTGGTGGTCTTTGAAGGGGATGGATTCCGGGCGTACAAGAACTTTAAGGCCACCCGAACCACCAAAAGTTCACTATGGCAAAAAGAACCCATGGGTGAGGAATGGTGACCTCGATAGAAGATAAGTTTCGGTTGGTGAACCCGTCGGCGTCGAAGGCGGAATTTGCAACACACTTACTAGAAGGACCCGCGAGGGATATGGTGGAAGAATCATCGTGCTACTTTACACATCCAATGTTCCTTTCACTTGGGCCCGGTTCTGGCGACTTTCCGTCGAGCGTACATACACATCGATTGCTTTAGCGAGAGAAGTTGGGAGAGTTCATTAAGCTTGGCGAGGACAACAAGACCATGAATGAGTGCCCTACGGGCTTTTAATAAGATTTTGTCTAGGTATGCTCAGGAGATGAGTCGGCACCAAAGAAGAAGAAGTTGGCTAGTTTCAAGAGAGGGTTAAACCTCAAAATCACGAGAAGGCCATGGGACATTCCACGGGAACACCTTCGAGGAATTTGTGGCCGATTGTCTTCACCATGGAAAAAACGATTGCCTTGTATCTTTGCATCAAAAAGGCAAGAAAGAAGTCGTTTGGGGAAATTCAAGTCGAGGCGTGTGGTTTCCTTTGGGCGTCGTCAAAACTACGAATCCACAATGCGTGCCTTCCACGCTATGTCCCACCCGGAAGAAGAACCAAGGGGGAATAACCGTTTGAAGGGTGATGTTTAGCCACCACGAGAAAGGAAAGTCGATGCTCGGGGAAATGCTCGCATCGGTGCCCTTCAACCACAACAAGCTGCTTCAATTGTGGCAAGCCGGGACACTATTCGGGGAATTGCCCACGGCCGAAGGGGAAGAACTACAAGCAACATGTGGGACGGGCAAACTTTACGGTGTTGAGGAAGTTCTGAGGGAAGGCAAGTATTGGCAGGCGATGCGTGCTTAGTTAACAATCGTAGTGTTGTTGTTTTGTTTGATTACGGATTATCGCATTCATTCATGAGTAAAGAGTTTGCTAGAAAGAATAGTGAAAAGGTGTCTAACCTAGGGTTTGGTTACCGGATTAGTTCAGCAAGGGCTGACCCGGTTGACTAGGGAGAGAGTTAATAATGTGAAGATTTTGATGGGTGACTTAGAAATAATAACCTCCTTGATAGTTTTACCGGTTTGTGTTTGGATGTTATACTTGGGATGAATTGGATGAAGAGTTTGGGAGCAATTATAGACCACGAGTGAATAGAGTAGTACATTTGAAGCACCCCAGAGACTCAACCAAACACCGGATCCTACTACCCAAAACCATTGACCTCAACCGTGTTTGGCCCGCTTTACAAGTAGCGGTGTTGGCCGGATGCAGCTATATTTTTCCGTCGACTTACTACCATAAAGGGAGTAAAATTAAACCTTTTATGTTCATATGTATTTATCACTAATAAATTCCACTTGTAGTGTATTGTATTTTATTTTGCAGGGTTTAAAATAAAAGCAAGTGGAAAAATCGACCAAAATGTACGCCTTAGGAAGCGCACTATTGCAAAATTCAAGCCCAAAAGAGCAAATCGACCCAAAACATCAAATGCGGGCGGCGCAGCCGGTACAAACTTCGAGGGCGAAAGGCGACACCCCCAAGACGGGCGAGCGGCGCCCGGGGGGTGCGCGCACCTCAAGGTGCGGCCGCACCCTCCACGAAGCGATTCGAGCCCGACCTCGAGGCGGTTCGTGCACCTTCAAACTTGGTTTCCATACAGGATGGTCGGTTTTTTGGCGTACAAGGAAGGTTTGCCGGTCGGTTTTGGTGTAAATTAGCGCAGGCCCCTCCTCCAAGTGTATAAATAGACCCCCTCTCTCCCTCTCTCAACACACACCATTTGGAGTCAACCAAACCGGCAATCTCTCTCTCTACCACCTCTACCTCTCTCTCTTCTTCTTCTTCTTCTTCTTCTTCTTCTTTCTTCTTCTTTCTTCTTCTTTATTCTTTAGTAGACACTTGGAGTAGAAGAGCTACAAGGAGGGCTTGTCTCCTAGAAGAAAGAGCTTTGGTAATACATCTTCTCTATGGAGCATTCTTCTATTTGCAAGTCCTATTTCTACATTCTTGGCCTAACTTATGAACTAGAGTATAGTTTTGTTCATGTTCTTGTAGTGGTATATGAACTAGAATATAGTTTACATATCATGATCTTGACATGTTCATTCTGAGTTCTTTAACGATCATCATATGCCTAACTTGATTAGAGGTGGGATAGCGGTTTGTTGTTCCTTCGGGTTTGCTCTTGTTCTAGTCCGTCCATTCGGCGAGTGGGGACCACAGGGGGACAAGAGTAGTGCTCTAGTATGCGGGCATGGTGCCGGATATTCACGACACTGCGAATATGAGTGCATGCCACGGTTGAGGGGTAGGCGGCTTGGTCGTGACAAGCCTTGACCGTCCCTTGAAATCCCCACGTTAAGCCTCTGCTTTGTAGGAGTTCGTAAATGCTTCCTATCGGGGCGTATGGTAACGGGGAAGTCTCCACTGTTATCCTAGACCTAACAGCGCTTAGATCGTTTGCATATGATCCTAACTATTCATTTGTATGGCCATGACTAGATACATTAGATCTACTCCATTAGGTTATTCATTTATTCTTTTGTTCTTTTTCTTTATCCTTTTTCTTTGGTGGATTTCCAAGTGTGTGTCACACTATCTATAAACCGTTCACTTACCTGTTATGAGTAATTTGGTCTAAACAAACACATGTTCCTCTATTTGAAGCCATGCTAATTTATTAATCACATGCCTTCCTTTGGGAAAATATAAATAACGATACCACGAATATTTCGGGTGAAATGCTACAACGATAGATCCGTGCGCTTGCGGATGAATATCTACAATGACAAGATCTATCCCGTTGGCGGTCTCATTTTGGATCACCGACATGGTGGTTTACTTGGGAATGTCGTGGTGCATTTCGGCGCTTTTATTGGAATAGGTTTTAATACCTATTTCCTTTGATTACACTAAAATTGCCAACAAGCATTTTAAGGCGCCGTTCTTAAGGGAAGGCATTGTGAAAAAAAATAAAAAAAAATAAATAGCTGGCTATGAATATGAACTTGTGTGCGTGGATGCCATTTGCTCATACGAGGCTAATCTTTTATGTTTTCTCTGTTGTGGATGAAAGCGAGGATAGTGTATGTCGGGTTTCCTCCTGTAGGAAAACTTCACCTCCGATCGAGGCACTCCTAAGGAAGAGCGGTCTCGTGCGCTTCTTCTTCTTGGTAGGAACACCGGCGAGTCAAGACCGACATCCCGCACCAACGAACGCAAGCTATGGCCCGAGAAGTTATTGCGCGATTTCTCAACTCAGTTTGTCACCAGCGTGCCTTGGGTCGTCGGTGAACATGGCGGACAAAAACCGAGCCGTCTTTGGGGCTGATCACCATAGTGCGAGGCGGTCCATTACCAATGGGCTGCCCGGCGGGCGCATAAGCGCTCATCTCAACACTTCCTTGGCATGCGATACAATGCGTCATCAAAGATGTCGCGGCCGGGCGTCATCGAGGCTCGCTGTTTCCCTTCTCCCTTGTGGGGAAGGCGAAGCGATGGTTCTACAAGGACAAGGAAGTCGTCGATGCGTGGGACAAATGTTCAGCGGCATTCCTCGCCAAGTTCTTCCCCATGGGCAAAACCAATGCCACGGGGGGAGAATCGCCAACTTCAGCGAGAACCCGATAGAACCCATTCGGGGGCGTGGGAAAAGCTGCAGAATACATTCAAGCATGCCCGCACCACGGGATGGAGAAGCGCTAGTGCTCGAACTTCTACAATGGTCTCACGACCATATCAAAGGGAGCACCTCGGCGCCGTTCTTGCGGTGGCGCATTTCTATCGCTCACCATCGATCGGGCAGCGCCACGATTGACAAGATGGTGGCAAACGGCGGGGCGAAGGCGAGCCACGGCCAAAACACAAAAAGGCATGCACACCGTGAAGGAGGCGGATATGCTTGCCGCAAAAATGGATCTTCTGGCGAAGAGGCGGAAAAGCGCGGCACCTGGTCTCTTGCCAGCGGCGCCCGGTCCTCGCCCGCGAGGCGCCCACATGACATGTGAGACATGTGGTGAGGTTGGCCACTTTCGGGGATAAGCGCCACGAGACCCGTGAAAAAGCTGCCTTCATCAACAACAACAGCGGGTATCGTCAACGCCGGCGGTACGGAACAACGATCCAGGCCACCATTCCAAGGCAACGGGGTACAACTCCAATTATAACCACAGTCGGCCATCAGCGAAGGACTGTCTTGGGCCAAGCAAAGATCGCGAAAACCTCACCAAAAAGATGAGCCACCAAGACAAGATTCTTGAGGCGTGAATAACAAGCTTCGAAGGGTTGACCTCGGTTTGTGAAGAACCATTTCGGCTTTAACAAGATGATAGAAACCCGGTGGCCCGGATATTTTGCTCAAGTGCCGAGTTAATGACTCGGGCGGGATCCGGGGCAACTGAGGTCCCACATGAGTCGGTTAACATGATATCTCGAGGCTTAGTCGACCCAAAGAGCTAAAGAAGATCCTGTGGACTTGCCGTTTATCGCCAAGAAGGGGAGACCACAGGCGTCCGATCATCAAGCGTGCCATTGGCCCCACAATTTCGCTAACGCATTTTGTGACACGGGGGGCGGTATCAGCGTGATGTCCAAGGCCACCTTCGACAAAATCCATGGAGGGACACTTACCCCTGCTAAATTCGTCCTCCAAATGGCGGATCAATCAACAAAGGCGGCGGAGGAATCTTGGAAGACATGCTAATAAAATCCAAGATGAATACATCCTGCACGGAGACCGTGATCGGATATGGGCCCAAAGGAAGATGTGTCTCTCATGCGGGGGAGGCCATTTCTCTATACGGCCAAAAGGCGATGTCGGTGCGGGAAGGGCTTCATCGTCTTCCACATCAAAGACAAAGCGGTTAAGTGCCCATTCGCCGGTACAAGCAACAACACACGGCGAGTCATCATCATCAAGACCGGTGTGGAATGTTGAAGGTTCTAGCTCGAGACCCCGGGCGGTACCTCCGCCCGGTGAGCAAGGGGAAAGAGACGCGGTGACTATAAATAACTGCTAAAAAAAATAGGAATAAAAAAAAAAAAAAAAAATGGGGTATATCAAAAGAAAAAAAGAAAAAAATGGGGTATATTAAAAAAAAAATATATATATATAATATATATATTATAAATTTATAATATTTTTGAAAACTAAAATAAAAATTTTCATAAATAAAATAAATTCTTTTATAAAAAATAAAAGAAAAATATTTTATACACAAAAAGAATATACAAAAATATTTTTAAAATAATTTTTCTATTTTAAAATAAATTTATATTTGAAAATTTTTGGAGAAAATCAAAAAAAGGGAGAAAACGACCAAACCCGGCGCTAGCGGTCTAAACTTTTTGTGAGCTTTTGACGTTGGACGGCGAAAATTTGGCCGGCCGCCGCCTCGGGCGAGGTCTTGTAGCGCACCTCAAGGTGCGGCCGCACCACTGGCCCGTGTTCGGGCCTGCCTTCGCCACGGCTCCTAGCCGTTGGGTGAGGCACCCCACGACCGTCGCTCGGCTATAAATAGCCCGAGCAGGTGTGAAGCTCCCACCCCTCATTTTTCACTCTCTCTCGCTCGCACTCTCTCCGCTGTTCTACCTCCATTTTCTCCACCAAAAACATTGTCATAGAGCAAGATTACGGGTGTGAAAGTTCATACTTTCAACTAACCCTTCCACACCCGAAGTCTCGCTCAATCGTTTTTGCAGTGATCATGAAAGCTGGGAGGGAAGATCTTGTGGGTTGGGGCGGTCGTCAAGGCAAAGCTCACGCCATACAAGCACAAGCTCCGCCCTCAACCCGACCTCGAAGACTCTCCCATGCAAGAAGATCTTTTGCACCGTCGGGAGGAAGAAGCTCAAGCTCCCCGACAATCGGCGAAAAAGACGCGCCGTACCTCGACCGCCGGGAGGGCCCGGGAGATGCAAGCATATCTCCTACTCAAGGATCGTGTGTTCCAAACACGCCCGGGATCGACTCCGACCTCCTCGAGCGATCGGTATGGGCGAAGAACTCCCTATTCTTTGGAGAGCGGTTGGGTGGCGGGGACATTCCCCTCTCGAGGAGGAAGGTTCTCGCCTCCTAACAATTCATTTCTATGCACACTAGTAGAGGACCAGCTAGGAATTTCCTTCCGTCTCTTTGGAACACAATATCATGTTACATGGGAGAACCTAGCTTCGTTCTTGGGGTTTTTTTTGTAGATGTGCACTAAACATAGATCTTTGCTCTCCACGGCTTTGTCGAAACCACTTTTGGGAGGGAAATTTCCGGTGCACATGAAGCGGTCCTTTCAAACCTCGCCACTCCCCGAGATCCGGCACCCATCACTTAGATTTATCCACATTTGGATCTCGTTGACTTTGTTTCCTAGACACGGGGTGAGATGGGTGAAGCGAGACTGAATTGAAACTACTCTATCTTTATTGTTCACAAAATTAAGGTGGCTCATGGTGGTAGAAATGTGCGGGAATATGATACATATTATTGCAAAACACATTCATTCTGTCACTGCACATCTCTTATCACGCGTCACAAGCCTGCGATTGGGGCTTTGGAAAACCATCGGATAGAGTACATTTCCACACCCGGGAATATTGGGTATTGCAGCGACTAGTTCGAGGATATTTAATTAAGGTTTTACCTTACGGCGAGCTTGGCCATATTTTTTTCTGGCTATGCAACTATAGTTGATTTACCTAACCCGGACTTACGGTTGTATAAAAGCGAGCACTAACATTTGTGCTCGAGGCTGGCGATAGTTTTGCGGGAAAGATACCCCGTTAGTTCTTCGGGGAGACAGGTTGGATCTTCCTCCCATGGGGCTCACTTCACGCCGCGACCCACGACCCACGGCCTACACCCGGTGTTCGGCTGCATGGCCTCACCCTATGGGGACGGGGGTAATACCGGGTATGATCCTAGGTGGGGCTGCGCCTCGGACACCGGCACCATCAGTGGCTTTGAAGGAGATCTGCGCGGCATGGGGAGCCGCGGGTATGACTTAGATGGCGGCTCAGATGATATGCCCCCACCCCGGTTCGGCCGCAGGCGGCCACCACAAGGGGTGGAGGCTATAGGGATCCGGCTGCGGCACCACGGCGTCGCACTAGGAACATTGAGCATATGCTCAATTCTAATGTGCAACATACGACGATGGCGGCGAGGCGGGAAGCGGAGAGCGGCGAGATGGACCCAATTGGAGTCAACATGGCTGCTTTCGCCCGGGAGCCGCGAGGAAGCGTGCGGAGGTTCCAAGGCTTGATCGATCTATAGGCCTCCGGATAGCTTGGGGAGGACCCCCACGGTATCATTGCATTGCATATTTAATTTCATCAAATTTTATTTTATTTTTAGCATGTTTAAATTTCAGCAACCTTGCATTGAAAAAAAAAACTAAAAACCAAAACTAAAAAAAAATCCAAAAATAGAATAAGTAGCTCTTCTTTGTGCCTAATGCTTACATATGAGTTATAAAAAAGTTTAGTCTTATTCCTTGTTGAAATGATGAATAGTTGCTCTGTTTTATGCTTTGCACATTGCCTAGTTTATAATTGAGAAGTTCTCTAGAGTTTGGGTTTAGTGGCTAATTCAAAAACTTATCTGAAAAACCTGATTCATGTGGGTTGCATATGCTCTATCTAGTCTAAGTTGTTGCCAAATATGATATGGTACAAATGGATTTGCTATGACTTCATCCAAAAAGAAACTTGACATCAGGGAATCTATGCTTTGAAAAAAAAAAAGAGAAATGATTTTGGGCTATGCTATAAAAAAATATAATGAAAATGAGATGAAAAATGGACAAGTGTTAGGGGCGAGTAGAGCCCACATCTCTAAAAAAAAAAGAAGAAGAGAGGAAATAAAAGGCAAAAGCCTAGATGGCGCGAGCCCACCTCTCCAAAAATATATATATATATATATATATATATATATATAATAAAGCCCATGCTTTCTCGAAAAAGAAATAAATATTATCTAAATAAAATCCGGATAAAAAAGTTGATCAAAAGGATGAAAGATAAGCACCTACATTTATAACCATTCTATCGGCTTACTTGAGGCTTTGAGAAAAGCTAGAAAGCCCTTACGATGAAAGGTAATAAAGGGTGAGAAAAAGATGTGTCATTTTATTCAAACTTTGGTAGAAAATCTTATTATAACCACGGCACTTGTAAAGCGTAGCCGGCATTGTAGCAACTCTGATCAACAACCAAGTACTTATCTCTTTTGCTCGAGGGCAGCGCAAAGGGTAAGCAGGGGAGTTTGTTGGCGGTAATTAGCGCTATATTTTTCCGTCAACTTACTACCATAAAGGGAGTAAAATTAAACATTTTTATGTTCATATGTATTTATCACTAATAAATTCCACTTGTAGTGTATTGTATTTTTATTTTGCAGGTTTAAAATAAAAGCAAGTGGAAAAATCGACCAAAATCGCCTTAGGAAAAGCGCACTATTGCAAAATTCAAGCCCAAAAGAGCAAATCGACCCAAAACATCAAATGCGGGCGGCGCAGGCCGGCCCACAACTTTTCGGCGAAAAGGCGACACCCGCCAAGACCGGGCGAGCGGCCCGGGGGTCTTGCAGCGCACCTCAGGTGCGGCCACACCCTCCCTAAAGGCGATTCGCCCGACCTCGAAGGGCGGTTCGTGCACCTTCAAACTTGGTTTCCGCCACAGGATGGTCGGTTTTTGGCGTACAAAGGAAGGTTTACCAGGTCGGTTTGGGTGTAAATTAGCACAGGCCCCTCCTCCAAGTGTATAAATAGACCCCCTCTCTCCCTCTCTCAACACACACCATTTGGAGTCCAGCAAACCAGCAATCTCTCTCTCTACCACCTCTACCTCTCTCTCTTCTTCCTTCTTCTTCATTCTTCTTCTTCTTTCTTCTTCTTTATTCTTTAGTAGACACTTGGGTAGTAGAAGAGCTACAAAGGAGGAGCTTGTCTCCTAGAAGAAAGAGCTTTGGTAATACATCTTCTCTATGGAGCATTCTTCTATTTGCAAGTCCTATTTCTACATTCTTGGCCTAACTTATGAACTAGAGTATAGTTTTGTTCATGTTCTTGTAGTGGTATATGAACTAGAATATAGTTTACATATCATGATCTTGACATGTTCATTCTGAGTTCTTTAACGATCATCATATGCCTAACTTGATTAGAGGTGGGATAACGGTTTGTTGTTCCTTCCCGGGTTTGCTCTTATTCTAGTCCGTCCATTCGACGAGTGGGGACCACAGGGGGGGACAAAGTAGTGCTCTAGTATGCGGGCATGGTGCGGGATATTACGACACTGCGAATATGAGTGCATGCCCGCGGTTGAGGGTAGAGCGGCTTGGTCGTGACAAGCCTTGGCCGTCCCTTGAAATCCCCACGTTAAGCCTCTCTTTGTAGGAGTTAAGTAAATGCTTCCCTATCGGGCGTATGGTAACGGGGAAGTCTCCCTGTTATCCTAGACCTAACAGCGCTTAGATCGGTTTGCATATGATCCTAACTATTCATTTGTATGGCCATGACTAGATACATTAGATCTACTCCATTAGGTTATTCATTTATTCATTTTTTCTTTTTCTTTATCTTTTTCTTTGGTGGATTTCCAAGTGTGTGTCACACTATCTATAAACCGTTCACTTACCTGTTATGAGTAATTTGGTCTAAACAAACACATGTTCCTCTATTGAAGCCATGCTAATTTATTAATCACATGCCTTCTTTTGGGAAAATATAAATAACGATACCTGCATATTTCGGGTGAAATGCTACAGCGATAGATCCGTGCGCTTGCGGATGAATATCTACAATGACAAGATCTATCCCATTGGCAGTCTCATTTGGATCACCGACATGGTGGTTTACTTAGGAATGTCGGCGGTGCATTTCGGCGCTTTTTTATTGGAATAGGTTTTAATACCTATTTCCTTTGATTCGTTTAAATTGCCAACAAGCGGGTATCTACGATATACCAATAGTGCGTGAGTTTCGGATGTGTTCCCGGAAGACCTACCTAGATTGCCACGGATAGGGATGTTGAGTTTGCAATAGGGCGATTCGGGGACTGCCCTATTTTCGAAGACCTTACAGGTATGCCACCAAATGAATTAGCCGAACTGAAAGTACAACCGGGGAGTAAGCTTGAGATGGGTTTCGTTAGACCTAGTTAAGTAACCTTGGGGATGTCGGCCTTGTTTGTGAAAAGAAAGATCGGGCGTTGAGGATGTGTGTGGATTATAGGCGGCTCAATGCGGTAACCGTGAAGAATAAATACCCATTACCCGCATTGACATACTTTTTGACCCGGTTGTCTAGAGCCAAGGTGTTCTCAAAGATAGACCCGATGCGGGTATCATCGGATTAAAAATCGGACTCAAGATATACCCAAAACCGCATTCTCTCACGCGGTATGGTTTGTATGAGTATCTCGTCATGTCTTTTGGTTTGGCCGAATGCTCCGGCACATTTCATGTGTCACGATGAACTTCGGTGTTTATGCAGGCTGGATCGGTTCGTGGTTGTATTCATCGATGATATTTTGGTGTATTCTAAAAATGAGGAACAACATCTTTGAGCATTTGAGAATAGTTTTGGAGAGACTTCGAGAGAGCACAAGTTGTATGCTAAATTTAGTAAGTGTGAATTTTGGCTTAAGGAAGTGCATTTCTTAGGACATGTGCTATCGAGAGAATGGAATTTCGGTAGATCCTAGTAAGGTGCAAGAGGTGTTGGATTGGAAGGCACCGGTTTAGGTTTGAAGATCCGAAGTTTTCTAGGGTTAATTTGGATACTATCATAGGTTTATACGATTTTCTCCAAAATAGCTAAACCTATGACCCGATTATTCTGAAGGACTAGAAATTTGTGTGGACCGCGGGAGTGTGAAGCGGCGTTTTGTACTTTGCGAGCGTTGTTGACCCGGCTCGGTCTTTCGCAACAACGATATTGAGAAACCTTTTGATGTGTATTGTGGCGCATGTAGTGCGGGATTGGGATGCGTACTCATGCGGGGAAGGCAAAGTTATTTGCGTATGCATCCGCGTCGACTAAGCAAAGCATGAGGTTAATTATCAACCCATGACTTAGAACTTCTTTGTCGTGGTACATGCTTTGAAGATTTGGCGACATTACTTACTTGGTAATGTATGTCATGTCTATCTTGATCATAAGAGCTTGAAGTATATTTTCACTTTCGGGAGGAGATGAATATCGACGAGAGAAGGTGGTTAGAGTTGATAAAAACTATAATATTGAGTTGCATTATCATCAGGGCAAGGCCAATGTTATGCGTGGATGCTACGGCGAGGAAGTCGCATTGTTTCTTTGGGACAAGTCGAGGCTATGGAGGCTTTTCCTCTGTGGATCCGGCTATCTATGCAATATTCAAGTGCAAAGCGAGTTGGAGAGCGGGATTGTTGAGGGCGAGAAAAGCGGATAAAGGGATTGCCCATATCAAGGAGAAGATAGAGAAAGAATCTAGCGATCATTTCCAAGTAGATGAGCATGGAATTCTTTGGTATGATGACCGTCTTGTCGTTCCAAAGGATCAAAAGTTGAGGAGCGATTCTAGCGGAAGCTCACTCATCAAAGTGACAATTCACCCGGTAGTAATAAGATGTATCGGGATTTGAGGACTAGATTTTGGTGGACCAAAATGAGAAAGGAGATTACCGCCCATGTAGCCCAATGTGACAATTCTTTGCGAGTTAAAGCCGTCCATATGAAGGCTACTGAGGATTGTTACAACCATTGCCAATTCGATTGGAAATGGGATGAGATTCAATGGATCGATTGTTGGATGCCGCAAACCGAGAAAGGATGTGACTCGATATGGGTGATTGTGGACGCTTAACCAAAGTGGCCCATTTCATTTCGATCAATATCCACTATCAACCCCACTAATATGCGAGTTGTATATTACCCATGTACCGGTTGCATGGAATACCAAAGTCGATAGTGTCGGATCGTGGATCCACTTGGACCAATCAATTTTGGGAGAGCCTATAGGAAGCCCTAGGAACCAAGTTACGCCCGTGGTTTCGCTTACCACCCCACAAACCACAGGCCAAATAGAGCGAGTAAACCAAATACTAGAAGATATGTTGAGGGCATGTGTCTTTGTAAGCAAAAGGTTCTTAGGACAAATGGTTGCCTTACCTTGAGTTTTAGGTATAATACTTGATTATCGGGGCTAGTATTGAGGATGGCATCGTTTGAAGCCTTTGTTGGCGGTAACCAATGACAATTTAAATACCGTCAACACAACACCAAAACTACCTAGAAATAGGGATTTCAACTAACATATTCCAAAGTTTTAGTGTTTATTTGGACTTGCGGTACAAACTCATGGATGATCACTTTGGGCCAAAAGACAAAGAAAAAGAAATAAAATCAATAAATAGAAAAAAGGCCCAAAGGGCAAATGGCAAGCCCAAAGCGAAATCGCAACAAAGCGTCAAAAACGGGCGGGCGCGGCGGGCTGCCACACAACTTTTGAGCAAAGGAAGCCCGGACTGCGCGAAGCCGGGCGGAGCGGCCCCCACTGGCGGGGCTACGCGCACCCCAAAGGTGCGGACGCACCACAGCGGCGGTTCGAGCCCATCTTGAGGGAGGCGGTTTGTTACCTTCAAAAGCGATGAAACCGGCGTGGGATAGTCGGTTTGTCGTACATGGAAGGTTTTCCTAGGTCGGTTTAGGTGATTTTTTAGCACTTAGGTCCCTCCCCTTATGTATAAATAGACCCCCTCTCTCCCTCTCAAAGAACAACACATTTTACAAGGAGAAACCAAGTCCACTAGTGCAAGAGAGTAGAATTAGATCTTCTTCTTCAACTTCTTCTATTCTATCTCCCAATTCTAGAGAGTGAGAGAGGGAAAGGCTAGAAAGAAGCTTGGTTCTTTCTACGGAGTTGTCATTTTCGCCCCTCGGTGTTCATTTGTTCCTAGGAGGGGCCAGTGTCGGACTTGTCGGTACCCGCCGGCTCGTACCTCTGCAAACTACTTACACTTTGGTAAGCAGTCTTGTGATTATCTTGCGACTATTTAATTTCCATCGTACATTTCTTAGCTGTTTGTAGACTTCTTGGGGATTGGTAGATCGTTTTACTTTAGTTCTTGGTGGAGGACTCTTTATTTGTGGAACCTTGGCCAACATCAAGAAGCTGTGACCAATAGTGCAAAGCGTGGTGTTTGGACTAGCGTTCACCTACCTTTTGCGGTGCATCCACGGTTGAGGGGTAGGCGGCTTGGTCGTGACAAGCCTTGTCCGTCCCTTGAAATCCCCACGTTAGGCTGCGTCGTAGAGCTAATTGCGGACAACGTCCTTTGGGCGTGGGCGGTGCCGAAGTGAGTAGACAACAGACTTTAGGAATCCTTTGCACGAGAAACTTAGCCTATAGATACCTCGCTACTCTTAGAAAACAAACCCTTGCCTTAGGTTGACATAAACACGAAAAGCCGGTCTTGCGACCGTCCCTGTGAAAAATACGATACCACTTACCACGGGTGAAGTGCTACAGCGGTATTTCGTCGCGGCTTGCGGATTTCTCGTGTGCGTAAAACACCAACAAGCATTTAACGGCGCCGTTGTTGCCGGACGGTTGTCGTAGTTATATATTGAACCGAGTCAACCTCGTGGATTGGTAGTATCCTTTAAACAAAAATACCAAAAAGAGTTCATTACCCATGGAGCAACCTACCATCCAAATCCTATACGCTCCCAAGGGCGAGCTCGTAGAACCACTCAATCTGCGAAGCCAATTACGACTTTCGAGTATGAGCTCATACGGCTTTATAGCCATGGTTGAGGCCGAGCCTTTTCGGGCTCGGAATATGAAAAACCCCTATTATCATTCACGGGGAGTTTGAGCGGCTACGTGGTGGGCTGCGACAGTGCGCGGCATGACACATGACACGTTGAGGTGGAAATTGTTTCCGTTCTCTCTCGCGAGAGGGCGACTCAATAAATGCGCCCATAATGTAGGGTTGGTAAGCGGAGAATGGGAAGAAGCTGCGGGCGGTGCGTGTAGGGTTCTACCCGATATCGAGAATCGCGACCTGCGACAAGAGATACTCAACTTCCGACAAATAGAGGGTGAAAGCGTTAGGTGCAGCACGGGACCGTTTACCACGCTTACACGATCCGGCCCGGACACTGTCCATACCAAAACCACGTCTTTGCTACTCGGCATTTCGGCTAGGATTGGGCAGGCGCCCGGGCCGCTTGATTTAGGCTGCTTGGGAGGGTCGTTTTCACATAAAACCACGGCGGAAGGAGAAGCTCTCTCTAAACCGTATTCTTGAGAATACTCCTCCGCTAGAACCCATCCGAGTAGAACCCAAGCGAGAAACAAGAGGAAGTCTCTTGACTCTTGCCGAACACAGGAAACATCTTTAGAGACCCTCGCTGAACGAACAAAAGGAGGCCCGTATGTATGGATCTCCGTTCTTCAAGGTTGACCCTACTGATCAATTCGGTGACACCTCGAAGTACGAACAATGGAAGAAACCACCAGTCCCAGCTGGCCCTGAACAACCCCTGGATAAAACTTTCCTCCAGGAGTCTATTAAGGAGCTAACAGCTATAATGAGCACGGAATGGTTGAGAGAGGAAGGACCCTCTTTCGAAGAAATTCGGATAAGTGGCCCCTCTACACCAATCCATTGCGGATATCGAGGGAAGTGCGGTGGAAGTCATGTATAACCCTACTGTGGAGATAAACATAATGTCCAAAACCTTTGCACAAGCTTGTGTCGAGGAAGCTATTAGAACCCCCATAGCACGGACCTTGCGCATAGCACCACGAACCACCATTGAATGCCGTGAGGTTATACATGAACAAATCTTCACGCATAAGGATGTCAAGTTGTCTCACGGACTTTCACGTTTTTTGATATCCGAGACCCGACATCCTAATCGGGCATCCCTTGGAGAAGATTCTTGATCTACCAACATCCGGGGATTTAGATGTCACACTTTCGGGAAGAAAAAAGCTTTCTATCCCGGTTACTCGAGCTAAAAACTCGTAGCAGAACCCTTCTTTGAGTACGACACGCGCCGAGGAGGTCATGGGAGTTATGCTATATGAGAACCGAAGCAGGACCTTGAAAAAGGCGCCCAATTCTTCATTGAAGAAGAGGGCGATTCGAGGGGAACTCATAGAACTTCCCAAAGAGGAAGAGCTAACTTCGGCCTCTAGTTGAGCTTAAACCCCTACCCCCGGGCCTACGCTATGTCTTCCTAAACGGCGATTCACAAGCACCGGTCATCATAGCGACAAGCTTAGTGACCAAGAAACTACCCAGCTCATAGCGTTTTAGAGAAACACGGTCGGTCTTGTATTCCCTTCAAGATTTGAAAAGGGTAAGCCCGGCGCTATGCACACATCGCATTCCTATTGACCCGGATAGTACCCCATCATGCGAACCCCAAACAAAAGCTCAATAATGCGAATGTTTCCTAGGCCACGTAGGGTTTTATAGAAGATTCATAAAAGATTTCTCGCCAAATCGCTAGACCACTACGGCCACGCTAGCCAAGGATGTGCCCTTTGACTTCACGGATGAGTGCACCTGCGGCTTTGAAACTTAAAGAAAGCACTCATCTCGGCTCCGATCATCCAACCCCGGATTGGTCGTTGCCATTTGAAATCATGTGCGATGCAAGCGACCCATTTGTTAGTGCGGTCTTAGGCCAAACCACGGATAAAAAAAAGCATGCCATCGCATATGCTAGCAAAACTCTAAGCTGGAGCCCGGCTTAATTACGCCCGCGACGAAAAAGAGCTCTGGCGGTAGTCTTTGCTATCGAGAAGTTTCGATCCTACTTAGTGGGCGCAAAAATAATCGTTTATACGGACCATGCCGCCCTTAAGTACCTTCTTACCAAAAAGGATCACGAAACCTGCTTTGATCCGCTGGATTCTTTTACTCCAAGAATTTGATATAGAAATAAAAGATAAAAAGGGAGTAGAGAATACGATTCGGATCATTTGTCGCGTATGCGGTAACTAACATGCAGGAACCACCAATCAACGACTACCGCGCGACGACATGCTACTCAAGGTGTCGCACTTCAACCCATGATGCGCAAACATTGTGAATTACATGGTTGCGGGATCGTACCACACGGGAGAACAAAGCAAAAGCTCCAAATGGAGAGCGGCGGCACCTATGGGATGACCCATACATGCGGGGTGTGTGCGGGCGGCTTCGAGAAGATGCGTACCCGGGGAGGAAGGAATGCAGATCATTGAGAAATGTCATGCATCTCCCTACGTAGGACATCACGGGAGTATTTCGCACACAAGCCAAAATTTGGCGTCGCGGATTCTTACGGTCGGCGATAATACGGCGACGAAAGAATTCATCGAGAAGATGCTACAAGCGCCAAAAGACTGGGAACATCACGGCTTTCGTGATGCAATGCCCCTACACTACAACCTTCAAATAGAAATATTTGATGTGTGGGGCATTGATTATATGGGACCATTCGAAGTCCCATGATTGCGAATATATCACGGTGGCGGTAGACTACGTGTCGAAGTGGGTAGAAGCAATACCATGCGGAGCCGCGATGGCAAGCACGCACGCAAGATGTTCCATGAAATCATCTTCCCCGTTTGAGCGCCACGCATGGTGATCGGTGGACGGAGGATCGCATTTCAAGGACAAGTCATTGAGGGCATTCACGAAAGAGCTTGGCACTACGCACAACATTGCTACCCCTTATCATCCGCCAAAACCCGGACAAGCCGAACCTCAATAAACAAATCAAGAACATCCTGCGAGAAGGCGGTCACGCGAGATGGGAAGAATTTGGAAAAACAAGCTACGATGCTCTACGGGCATATAGGACAGCTTATAAAGCCCCCATTGGCATGTCACCTTATCAGCTGGTCTATGGCAAAACCTGTCATTTACCAGTTGAGTTGGAACATCGAGCTCATTGGGCCATCAAGAAGTGGAACATGGACGTCGGACTTCATTTGGAAACAACCGGCAGAGACAAATCTACGAACTAGAAGAATGGCGAGAGAAGGTGTACCACAGTGCAAAGCTCTACAAAGAGCGCGCGCAAAAAGATGGCATGATCGGCGCATAAAAATCAAGGAATTCACCACGGAGAGACAAAGTACTCCTATTCAATTCGGGTGAAGTTATTTGGCGAAAGGGAAGGCGAGAAGCAAATGGAAAGGACCCTACACCGTCATCAACACATCGCCACCGCGGCGCAATCACAATTCAAGATAGCGGTGAGATACAAAAGGTAAGCGGTCAACGTCTCAAGCTTTTCTTCGAGCGATTACCCGATCTTAACCAAGAGCTCGATAGAATAGATTTATGCTTTGAAAATTAATTTAGATGATCAGCATATAAAAATATATATATAATATAATAAATAAATAAAAGTATATAAAAAAATTATATAAAATAATAATAAAACATAAAAAGTTATCTATATATTTTTACTTTGCTTTAAATAAAGTTCTTGCTTTATTAATTTCTTTTAATTCATTAAATTTATCTTTGGTCATTTGTTACACAAGGAATAATTTCTTTCTAAATTAATCAAAGCATAAACTATTTTCAAAATTCAAATTTGAGGATCAATTAGAGATCGGCAAGAAAGGAAACGTTTTTCGCCGCTTGGCGCACCGCGATTCAAAACTTTTGAGAAAAGGAAGCGAATGTGGGCTTTAAAGCTTCGACGGGGGGCCACAGGAGATGCTTGTAGCGCACCCAAAGATGCGGCCGCACCCTGGCCGCTCCCTTCGCCCCACGAGATTTCGCCCATTGCTTTCTTCTTTCTCAAAATTGTAAGTGCAATAAAGCTCTAAGTGGGTTTTGGCGTTGATGACCACCGAATTAGGGGACTAATGAGATTTACGAAGATGACATGCGAGGGATTAAAATGTGGAGTTGATGTACGAGGTCCAAAGGCACCAAATAAGCTGATTGGTGGTGTTTCGGATCAAGACGTTTAAATTATTTCATACTTTGAATCTTGAGTTTAGGAAATGCCGTACTATTAAGAGGATCCTAGGATTCTCAAATTTTTGTGGACCAAGTGCTCTAAACATCAAAACCGGACACAACACTCAACTCCAAGCGACCGGCCCGGCATTTCAACTCGGTTTACACCTGCATCGAACTGCGGCGGTGCCGCGCGCAATGGTGCGGCGATGCCGCGCCTCTGTGGCGGTGCCGCGTGTCGATCTTGGCGGTGCCACACTTAAATCGTACCCGTTGGGCCCGTGGGGTATAAATACCTATTCTACCCCTCCCACAGCGGTCACTGGCTCACTCTTCTTCTTTCTCCCGACCCGGAACGGCCGGGAGCACCTCTTGCTCTCTCTCTCACCTCCATTGAAGCACCTTGAGCTCCCCACTCAATCTCTCACTTCCCACCTAGGATTTTTGAGGGAAACAAGTGCAAACTTCGATTAGAGACCGGATCTACTACTTCCCCCACTCAAAAGAGCATTTGGTTCACGTTTGGCGGAACCCTAGGGTTCTTTACTCTTGGAGCTTGCTCCTAGGCGGCTGGCGTCACCCTTGTGCTTGCCCTCCTTCATGTGGCAGCCTTGGGAGGTTTGTAACCTCGATCTACAGCAATACATTACACCACATCTCTAGGGTTAACTCCTAGACTTGTGAGCGAGGGAAAAAGCAAGCCGGTGGGCAAGCTAAGCCTTGTGTGGCAACCTCAACAACGTGGGACGTAGCCCGGCACATGTGTGGCGCGTTGAACCACGGGTCAAATCCTTGTGTCACCTTGTCTCTTTACTTTTATTGCATATTTTGTCTTGTGAGAAAGGGCTTGACCCGATCTACTTTGTGGCAAGGTTTTACGCCGGTGGTAGCTTGTTCCCTGTGGTCTACTTGTGTGCGGGAACAAGGGAGAATCACCATCCTACTAGACACGACTCACGAGGAGGCAACTTCGAGGTCATACGTGAAGTGCCAAATGATGCCGCACGGGGCGCAGCGGCGGTGCCGCGCCACAAGACCGGGAAGAAGTTCACTCTCTCTTTCTCTGTCTCGATCTCGGCTTTACGGCGGTGCGCCCTATCTGTGGCGAAGTGCGCGCCTCCCGTGTCTTGACAAGTGTGTTCAAGTTTCAACGGTCGACTTTTAGGGTTAAGCCTATTCACCCCTCTAGGCTTCCATCGGATCCTACAAGTGGTATCGAGGCTAGGATACTGCGCATACGGCTTCACCGCGTGAAGTATGGAGGCACGGAGGATCAAACAAAGGAGGCAAGTCCACGCGTCATTTTGTGGAGGAGCTAGAGCCTAGCAGCGGCGAGCTTTCTCTTGGCGGCTAGTGAGGCACCATCAAGGGTGACGCTACCGACCACCGAGAGAAAGGCAGCTAGGCAAGCACGCGAGCCGCAAGAAGACAAGAGCGAGAAAGGAAGAAGCTAGAAGAACAAGCTAGCATGAAGCTCGCCGAGAAGCTCCAAAGAAAAGAACAAAGAAAGATGATTCGTGAGGCAAGGGCTGCTAGAAGGGCAGCTAGGGAAAAGCAAAGAGAAGAAGAAGAAGCGGAGTCAAGTGAGCTATCAAGCAGCTCAGACGATGGAGATGATGATGTCTCCTACAACAAGAAGAAGAAGAAGGAAAGCAAGAAGGAGGAGGGCAGCGTTAACAACAACAAGTTTCTTTGCCATCTCTTTTCAATTATTCTTCTTATTTGACTAACCGCGACAAGAAGTCATACATCAATGTTCCCGTGGGGAAGTTGCCCAAATTTGATGGGACCAACTATGCCAAATGGAAACATTTGATGAGGGCTTATCTTGAAGCTCTTCACCCCGGTCTTTGGGAGGTTGTGTGCGGTGGATTTCAGCCACCCGGTGAACCCCAAGGCACCAACAAATGAAGAGCTAGCTGCTGCCCATATCAACGGTCAAGCCACAAGCATACTCCTAAGTGCTCTAGAAGGAAATGGGTACAATAGGGTGATGAATGTCAACATTGCAAAGAAGATTTGGGACACCTTGGTGCTTGCACATGAAGGTGTTGACAAAGTGAGGAAAGCAAAGATTGACATGTTGAAGGCAAAGCTCAACCGGTTTGTGATCATTGATGGAGAGGGTGCACAAGAGATGTTTGATAGGTTGATGGTCCTAGTTGGCAAGATTAGAGGATTTGGAGATGAGGATCTTGATGACCACACGGTTGTCAAGGTTATGCTAGAGGCCTACACACCTAGAAATCCTACCGTGGTAACCTTGATTAGAGATAAGAAGAGGTTTGAGCACTTTACTCCCAATGATGTGCTTGGAAGGCTGCTCACTCATGATATGCAAATGGAAGAAGCAAATGAGAGAAAGAAGCTTGGTGAGTTGCAAGCCAAGCTTGAGGGCATCAAGATCAAGGATGTTGCCCCTAAAGGCTGCTAAGACAAGCAAGCCATGCTCATCACACAAGACAAAGGGCAGCAAGCAAGCATCTACAAGTCAAGACAAGGAAGTAAAGAAGATGCAAAGAAAATATTGATGCAACCTCTTCCTCAAGTGATGATGAAGACAATGGGGCTGACTACAAGAAGATCGATGATATGGCCCTATTCATGAAGAAGTATAGGAAGGGGATGAAGGCAAATGGCTACAAAATGGTGCAACGAAGATTCCCCAACAAGAAGAAGAGGACTTGCTTCAATTGTGGCAGCACCGAACACTTTGTTGCCGATTGTCCACATGAGAACAAGAACAACAAATACAAGAAGGACAATGGCAAAGACAAGAAGCAAGACTACAAGAGAAGAGGAAGAAACATGGGTGAAGCTCACATCGGCCATGAGTGGGACTCAACGAAAGAGACAAGTGAAGAGGAGGTTCACATTGCAACATTTGCTATGCAAGAGACCTCTACACCCAAGCTCTTCAACAACATGACCGATGATGAGGACGAGGACCTTGACTCCACTCATGTTTGTCTCATGGCCAAGCATGAGAAGGTAAAAACCAAATCCAAACCTTCTCCCTCTCTTAGTGATGAATCTAGTGATCTTAGTGAAAGCTCTAGTGAAGATGAATCTAGTGATGATGAAGAATATGCTAGACTCACAAAGAACCTAGACCCTAAAACTAGAAGCTTTCTTGCTCAACTAATGGCGGATTTAGAAAGTACCCAAGCGGAGTTGGCAACTAGAGATAGTCAACTTGATAGACTTGAAAAACTCTATGTTAACAACAAAGATACTCTTGTAGCTGAGAGAAGTGAGGTGGCCTCCTTGCAAAAGAGCCTAGCTAATGAGCAAAGAGACCATGCTCTCACAAAGAAAGCTATGGTTGCCCCAAATGGGAAGTATTGTGACTTGCAAGGCAAGCACAAAGAGCTTGAAGCTCAATATAGCCTTCTTTGGGAGAGCAACTCACATCTCTCAACCACAAAAGGATACTTCTACTCCCTCCACTAGTCAAGGTTGTGGAAAATGCTATAATGTTGATATGAATGGTTATACCACTAACCTTGCCAACATGAAAGCAATGGAGAAAGAGATCACTAGGCTCACAGCTATGATGAGAAAAGAAGGTGAAAATAGCAAAGCAACAGTGAGCAACAAAGTTGAGGCTCCAAAGAAGCCCAACTACATTGATGGGAGAAATCCAAGAATCAAGGATGGACTTGGACACAAGCAAGGAAACAAAACCAATGGTCGAAAAGATGATCAATGGTGTTGAATGTGTCAAATTCTTGAGCAAAGGCACGATGGGTACGGAGAGACACGCACAGTCTTTGGACACAAGCCATCGAGTTGCACTGCGCGCCGCCACGCGGCAGTGCCGGGCGAGCGGATGGCGGCAGTGCCGCGCCCCCAAGAAAGGGGAAGGTCACCTACACTGCCTCAGCTCAGAATAGACCCAAGAAGATGGTCCAAAAGGCTGTGAAGAAGATCCAGAAGTCAGAAAATCTTGTCTGGGCTGTTCCAAGAGGCCACTCCTATCAATGGAAAGCAAAAGCAAGCAAGTTGAACTCTAACCCGTGCTTTGAAGTGAAGGCAAACAGCAAGGGGGAGGTGTATGCAAAGTACACAGGCAATGACAAGAAGAGCTATCGCAACACCTCCATATGGGTTCCCAAAGTTCTTGTGACTAAGGTAAAAGGTCCCAAGAATCTTGGGGGACCTAAACTTGTGAACTAAACTTGTTTTGCAGGCATACTCCTCCGGTGGGTCAAGTTGGGTGTTTGACAGCGGCTGTACAAATCATATGACCGGAGAAAGGAGTATGTTCTCATCATATTCCCAAACCAACGATGATAGGAACAACATAAGGTTTGGAAATGATGATGTGAGAAGTGTGATCGGTCTTGGTAACGTTGCTATCACAACTGAGCATAATATTTCAGATGTTTTGCATGTTGATTCGTTGGGATACAATTTGTTGTCGGTCTCACAATTGTGTGAGAAAGGCTACAATTGTCTCTTTACGGATGTTGGTGTGGAAGTCTTTCGCGGGGAAGGATTCCTCTGTTGTCTTTACGGGGAAAACTCAAGAATAAGCTTTACCTAGTTGATTTCAACAAAAAGTGAGGCTAAGCTTGATACCTGTCTAATGGCAAAAAATCTAGCATGGGCTGGTTATGGCATCGCCGTCTAGCACATGTTGGCATGAGGAACTTGGCCAAATTGCAGAAAGACAACCACATCATTGGACTAACAAACATTGATTTTGACAAAGACAGGATTTGTGGACCGTGCCAAGCCGGAAAGCAAGTAGGCGCACCTCACCCACCAAAGAGCTTGATGACCACCACTCAACCATTGGAGTTGATACACATGGATCTCTTTGGACCGGTGGCCTACCTTAGCATCGGGGTAACAAATATGGACTTGTTATTGTTGATGATTATTCCCGCTTCACTTGGGTTTTCTTTGTCTTTGATAAGTGTCAGGTACAAGAGAAGGTGAAGACCTTCATCAAGAGGGCACAAAGAGAATTTGATCTCCCGTCAAGAGGATAAGAAGTGACAATGGGACCGAATTCAAGAACACCCAAGTTGAAGAATACCTTGATGAAGAGGGCATCAAACATGAGTTCATTTTGCATATACCCCTCAACAAAATGGTGTAGTAGAGAGGAAGAATCGCACGTTGATAGAGATGGCAAGGACAATGCTTGATGAATACAAGACTTGGACATCTTTTGGTGTGAAGCCATTAACACCGCTTGTCATGCCATCAACCGTCTCTACCTACACAAGAAACTCAAGAGCTCTTAACAGGTAACAAACCAAAGGTGCCATACTTTAGGGTGTTTGGGTGCAAGTGTTTCATTCTCGAACAAAAGGCCCCGAACCTCTAAGTTTGCACCTAAAGTTGATGAAGGTTTTTCTTCTTGGTTCTGGGTCAAATGAGCATGCCTATCGTGTTTTCAATCAAACCTTGGGTAGGGGTTGAAATCACTATAGATGTGACATTTGATGAATCTAATGGCTCTCAAGTAGAGCAAGTTGATCAAAGTGTTGTAGGAAAGGAGGATCCACCTTGTGAGGCAATCAAGCAATTGGCTATTGGTGACATAAGGCCTCAAGAAGATCAAGCTAATGAAGAGGAGGATCCACCGGTTGTTCTGCACAAGATTCCGCCGACGTACTCAAAGACCAAGTGTAGCGGCCGCGCTGCTTTGGAAGTGTCAGCGTGGCGATGTCGCCGCATCAACAGCGGCAAAGTGCGGCGCCACCTACCCTCGGCGACAATTGATCCACCTGCATCACTGTTCAACCACTTGATCTTGCACCAATACTTGAAGCTAATGATGAATATGATGAGGATCAAGAAGAACAAGTGAAGGCGTTGATCACCCCGACTTCGACAAGCGGTTCAAGCGGGATCATCCGTTGACAACATCCTTGGGAGTCTTCGAAAGGGAGTGACTACTCGATCTCATCTAGCTGCTTTACGCCAACATTTCTCATTTGTTTCTTCTTTGGAACCGCGAGAAAGTAGATGATGCTCTCAAGGATCCGGATTGGGTGTTGGCCATGCAAGAAGAGCTTAACAACTTCAAGAGAAATGAAGTTTGGGAGTTGGTGGAAAGACCCAAGACGAACATCATTGGTACCAAGTGGGTTTTCCGCAACAAGCAAGATGAAGATGGGTTGGTGACAAGAAACAAGGCAAGATTGGTGGCTCAAGGATTCACTCAAGTAGAGGGCTTGGACTTTGATGAAACCTATGCACGGTAGCAAGACTAGAAGCAATTCGCATTCTTCTAGCCTTCGCTGCCCATCATGACTTCAAGCTATACCAAATGGATGTCAAGAGTGCATTTCTCAATGGTCCACTACAAGAGGAAGTATATGTTGAGCAACCACCCCGGTTTTGAAGATCCCAAGTTTCCCAACCACGTCTACAAGCTCCATAAAGGCGCTCTATGGGCTTAAGCAAGCACCTAGAGCATGGTATGAATGCCTTAAGGAATTCTTGCTCAAATAAGGCTTTGAAATAGGCAAAAGCTGATCCTACTCTCTTCACTCATAAAGTTAGCAATGATATCTTTTTTATGCCAAAAATATATGTCGATGACATAATATTTGGTAGCACTAACAATATGTATGTTGAGCAATTTAGTAGGACAATGACCAAGAGATTTTAGATGTCCATGATGGGTGAGCTAAAGTACTTCCTCGGATTTCAAGTCAAGCAAATGGAGGAGGGACATTCATTAGCCAAACAAAGTACACCCATGACATGCTAAAGAAGTTTGATATGGTGAAGGCCAAGCCAATCAAAACTCAATGCCAAGCAATGGACATCTTGATCTTGATGAGGAGGGTCCAGCCGTGGACATGAAGGTATATCGCTCCATGATTGGATCCTTGCTTTACCTTTGTGCATCTAGGCGGACATAATGCTTAGTGTGTGTATGTGTGCTCGTTTTCAAGCTAATCCAAAGGAATGTCACAATGTGGCATTAAGAGAATCTTGAGATACTTAGTACACACTCCTAACCTTGGCTTGTGGTATCCCAAGGGTTCCAAGTTCAATCTACTTGGCTATTCAGATTCGACTATGCCGGTTGCAAAGTAGATCGAAAAAGCACTTCGGGGACATGTCAATTCCTTGGGACGGTCCCTAGTGTCTTGGAGCTCTAAGAAGCAAAATTGTGTAGCCCTTTCCACACCGAGGCGAGTATGTTGCAGCCGGTGCATGTTGTGCTCAACTACTTTGGATGAAGCAAACCTTAAAAGATTACGGATGTCAATTCATAAAGATACCTCTTCTTTGTGACAATGAGAGTGTCATCAAACTTGCAAATAACCCCTCAGTAGCACACTCTAGAACAAAACACATAGACATCCGTCATCACTTCTTGAGAGACCACGAACTAAAAGAGAGATATCGCACCCGCCATGTGAGCACCTAAAAAGCAACTAGCCGATATCTTCACCAAGCCTCTCGATGAGTCAAGGTTTTGTGCTTTGCGTAGTGAGCTAAACATTCTCGATTCTCGTAACTTGGTTTGAATTCAAGCACACATGCAATCTGTTTGAGACACTAGAAATGACATAGGAAAAGTTTGTGAAAACTTTCATATCGTGTTTCAAAAGGATTTCAAATTCTAATCGAAAATCATTGCCATTGTTCCCCGTATGCATGATGATCCGTCCCTCGGCAATGAGTTTTGGTGTCTCTCGTGTCTAAGTTTGAGGAGAAATAAGTTAAAAGTGGAAATATATATACACGGAGACAGGCCGGTGCTTGGCGGTGCAGCGTGCTACTGCCAGCGGTGCCGTGTAAGGCACGCAAGAAGCGATGCAGCGTTCAAGCTGGCGATGCCGCGCCTAGGGTTACCGCCCCTCTTACGTCCGAACGTTTTTTGGGCCAAATTTTCTTCTTTCCTTTTCTACCCATGGCCCAATCGGTTTTCTATCTCCTCCGGACCCGACACGCCCGCAGCGCCCCTCCTCTTCTCTCTCTGTGGCGTGAGGCGGAGACAGCCGGTGTTCCTCTCGCGCGGCCGCCGCCCGCCCACCGGGCCGCCCGCCCGGCGTGCAGCGCCGCCGCGCCCCCGTCGAGTTCTGCGTCGTCTCGGCCGGCGGGCTCCCTCTCTCGAAGCCCCGCTCTTCTTCTCTTCCCTTCACTCCACGAGAGGTCAGCGGCGAGGTAAACCTAACCCTAGCTGTGATGAAATTGCCCGATCTATGCAATGTGCAACATATTCTCATGGATTTCGGTTTCTAAGCGTTGTATGAACCCTAGGGAAGTAGCTTTGATGATTGGAATTGACCAATTTCACTCTTCCATGATTTAGGCAATTTAGGGGAGGGCGGCGGCAATGCCGCCCCCAAATAGAACGTGAATTGTTCTTAGCTGCTTCAAACAGCATATATCCCTCAAATTGCTTGACTCTTTGATCTGTGAAATCGATTGACTCTAAACTTTGGAGAAATTTCACTTAGGTTCTTACTAATTCTCTTGAATCCATGGAACTCTTGCACCGCTTTGAATTTGTATCGAAATTGTGATAGTCTAGTGACATGTGCTAAGTAGATGCATTAGAAAGTTTATTAAAATCAATATTGATGACATTTGAGCAAGGGGAGCGGTAGTGCGCGAGATGACCACAATGCTCGCGCGCGTGCTGCCTCCGCGCGCGGGCAAGCCGCGATGCTCCCGCTGCAGCGGCAGCCAGCACCCCCCGTGCTCCCGATCTCGATAGCTTGCCGAAAAATCATCAAAATTTATTTTTCTAACCCTTCCAATTGCATGCGTAGTTATTTCACTTCCTATTCTTGGCGATTTCTAATCAAACTCTAAATCTTGCATAGATGGATCACGGAGGTGATCCCCATGGCAAAAGGAAGGAGAGGGTGAAAGTAATTTGAGAAAGGCGAGAGAGGAAGGAAGAACTTGAATAGAGCTGGTGGCGGTGGGGGAGCTCAACTTCTTGAGGAGCAGCGGCAGCAGTATGGATACACTATTGTGCCTGCTGGAGAACAAGGCACTCTGAGCACCCCCCGGTGTTTGATAACTCCTACATGGTGTGGTAGAGGGTGAGTTTGAGATGGCGGCTCATCCAATGATCCACCCATTCGGTTGTGAGCTATCTCAAGAAGCGAGAGGGAGGTTGCAGATGCTAGGGCAGTAAATGTATATCCGAGGAGCAATATGAAGGCATTGATGAGAGGTTTTGGGCAGCTTTTCATTCAAACTTCTATCGGCAGTCCTCTTTCATTCCACCAAGAGCAAGATCACTACCATGCACTACATTGACTTTGAGAGGATGGCGGACAAGGAGGAGGATGCCTTCAATGAGGCAATAGAGGCCTGTGATAAGTTTGAGTGACAAATATCATGTCATTCAAGCATGATTGGAATTAGGAGATTCTTAGTCGGGTTTCATGCTACCTACTATTGGGATGAGCCATCTAACACACGTTCAACTGGATGACTGACAAGAGACATTACAGGATTGACTTTGTCACATTTTGTCGAGATACTTGGTTTTGGGGGCTGAGCATAGAGAGTACATAGATATTCATGAGATTGACCCCATTGATGCCAAGGCAATCGAGAGGCTATTTGGGCTGATCGAGGCACTCCTTGGAAGAAGAAAGGGGTTGAAGGATTTCTTCTATGTGATGAACAACCTCTGCAGGTGCACTATTGATCCAAAAGATGGAGCAGCCTCTGACATAAATGGCTATGCTAGGAACTTACTCGCTCATTTCAGGAATGATGAAACTTTCAATGTTGGAAAGTTCATTTGGAGGCAGCTAGCTAATGCCATGGATGATGCTAGGAGGAATCTGCCATATGCTCCCTACATCATGTTTATGATTGAGAGGGTCTCGAGGGAACATCTATCCCAAAGACTGCTTCCACACAGTCTATAACATTGAGAAGACCCATGGCTTAGATGGAGGGAAGATCAGTGGCAGAGCCAGACCCTCAGCAGGAGGCACCTCAGCTGGCAGAGAGGACTTGGAGGAGCCCTCTAGCTCTAGGCCCAGGAGGCACAGCAAGTCCAAGGGCAAGATGAAGAAGTGGCTCAAGGCAATATTTGGACATTGCACTTATGCATCGCAGCAGACTTATGAGCTGCGCAGGGAGGTAAGACATGCATTCAAGAGTGTTAGGGAGAAGCAAGGACTTCCAGTTCCTCCTTCTATCCCTAGGCCACCTCAGTCACGACCTTCCGAGCTTTTCGACCACTAGCAAATTTCGGTCGGGATCTGCCGGATATGCTTGGGTCTATCTCACGGCGGATACCATTTCGGCGCTCTACTGTCGCTCGGCTTTCGAAGCCGATCTTTGCTATCTCTCGAGGAGGGTGGGGACACAGCTTCCCAGATGAGGGCGGCGACAAAGAGGAGTGATTCCACTCTTCTTCTTCTCTTTCTATGATCTTTTTGGTGCTTGACGCCAAAGGGGAGAAAATTAGAAGAAGAAAAGAGGGGGGGTCAAACTTTTTTCGGCCTTTGGAGTTGGTTCGAGGATGTTGCGGCCAGATGATCTTGAGTTTAGATTAGTTGAGAGTAGCTTGTTAGGTGTGAGTTTGAGAGAAACTCTATTTTATGTAATAATGCCACCTATGACTTGTTATTCCTCGATTTGGTTGTTGATTGCTTAAACTCTGTTTTAATTACCCCCGTGATTGTTTAGAGTATATTTTTATGTCATATATCTTTGTGGTTGATATTATGTGCAATGCATGCATGCTCGATAGGCGGTAGTGCCACACCCCGGCGGCAAGTGCAGCGCACACACCTTGAATTTAAAAACCTCTTGTGCTCTGATCTTATATTTATTGTCATATGCATCACGGATATATTTCTGACACCTTGAGCACCCCACAGCAACCAGAGATATAGGGCAAAGCCTTACACACTCTAAATGTATACATTGACTTTTATGTCAAAAATTGGGAATTCAAATCTCACTTATACATTTAGAAGAAGGCTTCACAACACCTAAATATGTGAAAATGACATCTCATGTCAATCCTGAGAATTCAAAACTCAATCACATATTTAGGGGAGGTTCCTACATCCTTGGTCTTCGTAATCTAAGTTTGACTTTACATCTTATGTAAGCTCTAATTTGGTTGTCATCAATCACCAAAAAGGGGGAGATTGTAAGTGCAATCAAGCTCTAAGTGGGTTTTGGCGTTGATGACCACCGAATTAGGGGACTAATGAGATTTACGAAGATGACATGCAGGGATTAAAATGTGGAGTTGATGTATAGGTCCAAAGGCACCAAATAAGCTGATTGGTGGTGTTTCCGGATCAAGACGTTTAAATTATTTCATACTTTGAATCTTGAGTTTAGGAAATGCCGTACTATTAAGAGGGATCCTAGGATTCTACCGGGTTTTGTGGACCAAGTGCTCTAAACATCAAAACCGGACACAACACTCAACTCCAAGCCCGACCGGCCCAAACATTTCAACTTTCGGTTTACACCTCTGGCAGCATGCGGGGCTGCAAGGCGATGCTGCGGCGCAATGAATGTGGCGAGCTACCGCGCCCTACGCGTGTCGATCTTGGCGGTGCCACACTTAAATCGTACCGTTGGGCCCGTGGGGTATAAATACCTATTCTACCCCTCCACAGCGGTCACACAGCTCACTCACTTCTTCTTTCTCCCAACGAGAACAGCCCGGGAGCACCTCTTGCTCTCTCTCTCTCACCTCCATTGAAGCACCTTGAGCTCCCCACTCAATCTCTCACTTCCCACAGGATTTTTGAGGGAAAGCGGTTGCAAACCGATTGGAGACCGGATCTACTACTTCCCCACTCAAAGAGCATTTGGTTCACGTTTGGCCGGAACCCTAGGGTTCTTTACTCTTGGAGCTTGCTCCTAGGCGGCTAGGGCGTCGCCCTTGTGCTTGCCCCCTTCGTGTGGCGGCCTTGGGAGGTTTGTAACCTCGATCTACAACAATACATTACCCACATCTCTAGGGTTAACTCCTAGACTTGTGAACGAGGGAAAAAGCAAGCCCGGTGGGCAAGCTAAGCCTTGTGTGGCAACCTCAACAACGTGGGCGTAGCCCGACTGTGTGTGGCGCGGTGAACCACGGGTCAAATCCTTGTGTCACCTTGTCTCTTTACTTTTATTGCATATTTGTCTTGTGAGAAAGGGCTTCGACCCGATCTACTTTGTGGCAAGATTTTTTCGCGGTGGTAGCTTGTTCCCTCGTGGTCTACTTGTGTGCAGGAACAAGGGAGAATCACCATCCTACTAACCACGACTCCACGAGAGGCAACTCGAGGTCACTACGTGAAGTGCCCAGCGGCAGTGCCGCATGAGGACGCTTGGCGATTGCGCGCCCACAAGACCGAAGAAGTTCACTCTCATCTGTCTCCGCCCTGTGACTTTTGCAGCGGCCGCCCTTATACTCTGTAGTGCCGCGCAGCGCCTCTATGTCTTGACGGTGTGTTCAAGTTTCCAGCAGGTCGACTTTTAGGGTTAAGCCTATTCACCCCCCTCTAGGCTTCCATCGGATCCTACAAAAACTTTTGTTATGGTATGAGTGCGCTCGCGAGATTTCGACTGCTAAAAGCAGAGAGGAGTGTTTGTCCTATAAAATCCACCCTCCTCCTCTCCATTCCTCACACCTCTCCTTCTTGCTCTTCTCCTCTTCTCAAATTCTCTTCTTCTAAGCCCAAGAACATTTTGCAATGGCAGGCCATGCTCTTACCCTCTACAACTCCTCTCGTTCACTATGCTCTCTCAATGAGGAAGACTTCGATCTTCCCTAATGGCGAGGTGGAACCATCCTCACGTAAGCCCCTCTTTGCGTGCTCCCTCCCCACGCTACTCTTCTAGTGGAGGGAGCGACCCATGTGTCCGCAGGCGGATCCGTGACACAAAAGAGTATTCTTGGGCGCCCACCTCGTCCTACGGTGGGCACCCAGGCATCAGAGGAAAGAGCCCAAAGCGGCCGACATCCGTGCCGTCAGCGGAGACGTCCTCCTTCCACGCCTCCGACTACAAGATTTACCCGTACACCGTGTTTCCGGTGTCGCATTTGCCCACAGGAGGGCACGGGAAGGGGCTTATGAAGAAGCCAACTCCTCGCTCCAAATGACATCTCCAAGTGCTCCATTACGTATCCCTTGGGCTTAATCCTAGAAAGGCCCCTCAATGTTGTTGAGAGTCGCTCAAGTAGTGAAGGCCCTTTGAGGGTACCCCCGGCCGCACCGTGAAGGCTCCCAATGTTTTCAAGAGCCGTTCCGGGGTACTCGATCACTAAAAACAGCTAGAGTAGCACGGTTTCTAAGGTTCCTTCGCTAGCAACCTTAAACGCTAGAGTTAACTCTCTAAATCAGCTAGTGAAAACCTTAACCTCGTGAGGTAGAAGAGGCCGATTTAGAAAACGCTGTCATCGAGGAAAGAACTAGACTCTTTTCTGCCTAAACTTCAAGACTAAGCTAGCTAGGGTCGCTAGAGCGGCTAATGCAGAGTTTCACACGCAGACTTAGAAGTGCTCTACCTCTTTATCAATAATTTGGCGTGCACTAGTTTAATTTTCAGTATTTCCCTTCCTATCATTTTGTAATTCCTTCAAGTTAATGCTTGAGTTTGAATTATTTATAAATTCAATAAAATTTTATTATTATATTATTGTCTATGTCTCCACTTGTTTTTTTTTCCTTGTGCAAAAAGAAAATAAAAATAGGTACAAAAACAAGTGTGGGGAGGATTCGCAAGTCAAAGGTATGCGCAATTTATTAAAAATTAAATTTTGACTTGTGATTTATCTTTAAATGCTAAAACCTGAACCAAGTTAGCGTAAACTCCATCTCTACATCTACCAATTGATACAGCATGCATACATTTTATTCCTCACTTGAGAATACCAAGCTTCTGTTTAAACAACTCATCACGAAAAAAAACGATTCATGTGGGTTGCATATGCTCTATCTAGTCTAAGTTGTTGCCAAATATGATATGGTATAAATGGATTTGCTATGACTTCGTCCAGAAGAGAAACTCAACATCAGGGAATCTATCCTTTGAAAAAAGAGAAATGTCTTGGGCTATGCTAAATAATAATAATAATAATAATAATAATAATAATGAGATGAAAAATGGACAAATGTCCAGGCTTAGTAGAGCCCACATCTCTAAAAAAAAAAAAAAAAGAAAAGAAAAAATGAGATGAAAAATGGGCAAGTGTCCAAGGGCTTAGTAGAGCCCACATCTCTAAAAAAAAAGAGAAGAAAAAAGAAAAGAGAGGAAATAAAAGACAAAAGTCTAGGGGAAGGCGAGCCCACCTCTCCAAAAAATATATTATTATAGCAATAAAGCCCATGCTTTCTCGAAAAATAAAATTTTCTCTAAATAAAACCCCGGATAAAAAGTTGATCAAATTGGATGAATGAAAAGCACTTACATTTATAACCATTCTATCCGGCAACCACCCAAGGCTTGGAGAAAAGCTAAAAAGCCCCGCTACGATGAAAGGTAATAAAAGGGTGGAAAAATGCTCACAAGGCGAGGTAAGGCTTGGAATAATATGTATGCAAGCTTACATCTTGGAGATAAAACCACTTTAGTCCCGTGGCTTTCACTTTCGAGGGCAGTAAAGGGCTAAGTGTGGGGGAGTTTGTTGGCGGTAACCAACGACAATTTAAATACCGTCAACACAACACCAAAACTACCTAGAAATAGGGATTTCAACTAACATATTCCAAAGTTTTGGTGTTTATTTGGACTTGCAGGTACAAACTCATGGATGATCACTTTGGGCCAAAAAGACAAAGAAAAAGAAATAAAATCAATAAATAGAAAAAAGGCCCAAAGGAGCAAATGGCAAGCCCAAACAGAAATCGCAACAAAACGTCGAAACGGGCGGGCGCGGGCTACCACACAACTTTTTGAGCAAGGAAGCCCGACTGCCGAAGCTCGGGCGAAGCCAGCCACGGGCGGTGGTGCGCGCACCCAAAGGTGCGGCCGCACCTGGCGGCGGTTCGAGCCCATCTTCGGAGAGGCGGTTTGTTACCTTCCAAAGCGATGAAACCGGCGTGGGATAGTCGGTTTGTCGTACATGGAAGGTTTTCCTAGGTCGGTTTGGGTGATTTTTAGCACTTAGGTCCCTCCCCTTATGTATAAATGGACCCCCTCTCTCCCTCTCAAAGAACAACACATTTTACAAGGAGAAACCAGTCCACTTGTGTAAGAGAGTAGAATTAGATCTTCTTCTTCTTCTACTTCTTCTATTCTATCTCCCAATTCTAGAGAGTGAGAGAGGGAAAGGCTAGAAAAAGCTTGGTTCTTTCTACTTGGAGTTGTCGGTCCGCCCCTCGGTGTTCCGTTGTTCCTAGGAGGATGGAGTGCGGACTTGCCAATTTTCCCTTGCGGCTCATTACCTCTGCAAACTACTTACACTTTGGTAAGCAGATCTTGTGATTATCTTGCAACTATTTAATTTCCATCGTACATTTCTTAGCTGTTGTAGACTTGGGGGATTGGTAGATCGTTTTACGTTAGTTCTTGGTGGAGGGACTCTTTGACCGGGGAACCTTGGCCAACATCAAGAAGCTGTGACCAATAGTGCAAACGTGGTGTTTTGGACTAGCGTTCACCTACCTTTTTGCGGTGCATCCCGCGGTTGAGGGGGTAGGCGCTTGGTCGTGACAAGCCTTGTCCATCCTTTTGAAATCCCCCGTTAAATTTTGCGTCGTAGAGCTAATTGCCGGACACTATCCCTTTGGGCGTGGGCGGTGCCCGAAGTGAGTAGACAAATGAGACTTTAGGAATCACTTTGCACAGGAAACTTAGCCTATAGATACCTCGCTACTCTTAGAAAACAAACCCTTGCCTTAGGTTGACATAAACACGAAAAGCGGTAGGTGCGCACCGTCCCTTGTGAAAAATACGATACCACCACCCTTACCACCGGGTGAAGTGCTACAACGGTATTTCCGATGGCGCTGCGGATTTTCTCGTGTGCGTAAGAAACACCAACACCTTGTATGGGAAAAAAGTGCGGGACACCTCTCAATTGTATTGAAACGAGGAGAGCAACCCTGCTATGGCATTGATTTGATAGATGAGGCTGAAGCGAGAAAGTGAGGATCACAAAACAAAACATGAAGGCTGCTCAAGACCGCCAAAAAGAGCTATGCCGATAAAGCTTGTAAGGCCCATTAAGTTCAATATTGGTGACTATGTTTGCTTAAAGGTGTCACTAATGAAGCGAGTACAGCGGTTTGGAGTGAAAAGAAAGTTAGCACCTAGATTCATAGGCCCCTATAAAATAGTTGCCACTAAGGGAGAAGTAGCCTACCGATTCACAGTTGCCACGGGGAGATGGAGAGAATTTTTATGTTTTTCATGTGTCACAACTCAAGAAGTGTTTGAGAGTTCTAGAGGAGCGAGTGTCAACTCAAAATGTCAAAATCGATCAAGACTTAACCTATTACGGCGAACCCGGCAAAAGTATTAGACGCCAAAAGAAAGAGCCACTAGGGGCAAGGTAGTCAAGCGGTATAAGAGATTCTTTGGGGAAATCATGGGGAAAATGATGCAACCTTGGGAGGCGGATGAATACCTCTGAGGAACTATCCACAGTTTTATCACAAATGGTTAGTTTCATCGAATCTGGGACGAGATTCTTTTTAGGGGAAAGATTAGTAACACCCTAGGTGTTAAGCATCTTGAAAGCATGATCATTTGCATAGCATCATCATCATTTCATGCATGAGCAAGTTCATAATAGCTTTTAATTTGAATTGCTATCATTTCATGCTTGCTTGATCTAGCTACTATAGGATCTTTGCTATAATTATGTTTTGGACCTAGATTGTGCCTAGATATATTTTTTGACATAATTTAGGACCATGTTTGAGCTTGAGTTTCAATTTAGAAAAATTTTTATAAAATAACCCTAGAGTGTCAAACCTCCTTGACCCATTTTGAAATCCTTTTCAAAAGTGCTTGATAGAAGTGTTTTTAGCAAAAAGTTTCTATAGATGGATTGAAGTACTTTTTATGTGGCAAATGATTTGTTGTAAGTTTCTTGTGAAAAGGTTTGGAAGTGACCCAAATAGTGCCCCCAAGATTGAGTCAAACTTAAGTCAAATTCAAACCCCGATTTTGAATGTTTTGAGTTAACCTCGCTGTTTTTATTGTTTATTTTCAAATCTAAGCCGAATTAGAAAAAGTTCATTTTGAGTGTTTTGTAGCTTATGAAATTCTCTACAAAGTTGATGTTTTGACTTTTTCCAAATTCGCACGAATCTCGATGCACAGGACAAAAATCAACGCTGACTCGGAAAAAGAGTGGGGGCTACCTATCGGCTCGCCAGCCGGCCCGACGGCGCCCGCGTGGCGGCGTGGCGCGGCCGCGCGCAGCCGCCGATGTCACGGCCTGGACCCACGCGCCGCGCGAAACACTAGCCTCACTCCCGGCCGCCGCCTACCGCTTAGAGTGGTGAGCGTAGCCGCCGGCGCTTCGCCCAGCCGTCGTCGCGTGCTCCCGCCCGCTTTCCATCGCCGCCCGTCGAGCCCGAACCGTAAACCGCATCAGCCTCGCTACGCCGTCTTCACGTTGCCGTCAGCCAACGGGGTAAGACCTTAGTGGCGCCTCCATTTCCCCATCCGTGGCGGCTGGCAAGCGGCGGAGCCGCCATGGCGTCGGCGGGGCAAGCTGCCCGTGCAAGCTCGTGGATCGAGCTCGAGCCCTCATTCTTCACGTTTTAGGACCGCCTTAGGTTGCTTGAGCTGGTAGGGTAGATGGATGGGTGGATCGGCCGTCATTCAAAAGGGACAGCCCGTCGCCCGACGTCTTTGCCGTGGCGCCGCCTGTCCGCCTTAGCGTCAGATCTTTCATGCCGTCGTTGGTCCGCCGTGCCATTTAGTAGCTTGCATGTAACTCTAGCGTCGAGGGAGTTGGGAGCGGGGCTTAGTTCGTCCCGTTGGTGGCCGGAGGGCGGTCGCCGCACCGTAGCGCGCGCGAACGCCGTTGCCGTCGTCATCTTTTAGTCGGTTTTAGGCCCAAACCAAGAACGCCAATAGCTTTGTCTCATTGAGTAGCATCGATTTGAGTACTTGGTTGCGTGTTTTGGTCATCGATGGCTAAAAAGTCCGCCACCGATCCGCCCGCTCGCCCGCCGTGCCACGCTTCCGTGTCTATGACACGCGGGCCCCGCGCCTTTTCTTTTTCTTTTATCTTTTTACGTTTTCCGATTTGAATGAAAAACTTTTGAGTCATTTTTGAGTGAAACAAATTTTGCCATGTTTGTTAGGGAGTAGACTACTGAGTATAAAATTATGAAACCCTATTTTCTCGATAACTTCTATGTAGAGTTTTATTTAGGGCTAGAAATGCATATAAATTGAGGAAATTCATATCTTTTAATATGTGCAAGATAAAAATATACTTTCTGTACAAAAAGTGCTTGTTTTTGTGAGTAGATTCCATGAAAAATATCATGCATGGTATGTTACGTGGAAGAAATGTGATTTTCGATTTATGTGCTTTTTGTTATGTGATCTTTAGAAATCCATAGAAAAATAAATATTAGGGTTTTGAGTGTGAAACTTGGTGTGGTGGTTCTTGATAGATTTCAGTGGATGTTCATACTCAGAAATCTGTTGTCCGACACTTTTCATAGTACAAAGTATTTTCATGCCTAGTTTTATCACTAGCTTGCTATTTTTGTGTAGGTCGGTATGAGCATGATATTGCCATGATATTTTTATGGTAGCTATTATATTCCAGTAAGATGTTATGGTAATTTTTTGTAGACTTTTCTGAGATAGTTGTATATTTATCATAATTATAGTGCATGGAAAATAAGCTAGAAATATATGTTTATATGTGTGTAATGTGTGTTAGAATTTTTATTATGTGTTCCTAGCATGATCTTAACGTGTTGGTAAGTTTGGTTTGATTAGCTTAGAAGTTTCTACATTTTCTTGCTCTAGCATTTTACTCAATTTAGGGTGCAAGTGTGGTGTTTGCTAGGGTATGTTATTTATGTGCTTTAGATTATCTTTTGACAAGTTCAGTAGGTTTATTTGATAGATAGTTACTTGAATTACTTGTTGGTTCAGTTTGGAGAAAGATGCATGAGTAGTTTTGAGGTTATGGATGTTGTATGTAGGGTTTGGGCTGAAAAACAAAGTCTCTATTTTTCCCAATTTCGAATTTGATAGATTTAGATTCTGTAACACCCTTGGTGTTATACCACTAAAATTGGTCATGTCATCATATGCATTGCAAAGCATCCATTTTGAGAACCTTGTCATGCATTCACTAAAATGAGTTTAATTCATGGCAATGTATGTTGGTTGAGTAGAAGTGAAGTTTGAATGGTTAATTGTTTGTTATTTCATGTGTTAACCCTAGTTGATCCTAAACCCCTTTTTAGCCCCTTTTTGATTATTCCAAATTTAAGCAAAAATTGAGAAAACTTTCAACGACAACATTGTAGATCTTTTTGAGAGCTATAATTTTGGTGTTTTGAGTTTTCAAGTTTAGTTTAAACTTTTGGAGTAATTTCAAATCTCTTTTTGAATTTCAAATCTGCCTTTTTGAAAAGTCTATCTTAGAGGCCGAATTAGGAAGTCTCCCAATTATGAAAAGTGTAGATCTCGTTTGGTTTTTGGAGATTTTTGAGTGCAGTTCAAATTTTGAGAGTAATTTGACGAATTCAGTTTAGGGTTTTGAAATTAGAAAGAAGAAGGGGGGGATAAGGATGTGCACGCGTGCAAGCGGTCACCGGCCCCCTTCGGCGGCGTTTCCGTCGATCTCGGCGACGCCGGACTTCGCGACCTCGCTTGTGGCGTGTCGAGAGGCGCTAAGCGTGTCCGTCGTGTCATCACCTCATCCCGTCCATATCCATCGTTGGCGACGTGGGCGAGCAAGCGGTACTACGCTGCGCGGGCGTGGCGCCCGGCGATTCCCGTACCGACCCGTCCGCGCCCGGCTCTGCCGTCGTGGCAATCTCGCCGCCATCATGTCAAAACCCCGTCCCATTCCTATCTCCGGCATATGGAGGGCCCGGCGGCCCGGCTTTCGGCCGGGGCGTCATTATCTCGCCGCCGGCCGACGCCCTCTCTTCCTATAAATTGGAACCCATCACACCATCTCTAAGCCCTTCGCTCTTCCCGGCAAATGCCGCAACTTCATTGCGATTCTAGAGCCCCAAAAACCCCCGACCAATCGCCACCGATTTCGCCTGCCCCAAGCCGTCTTCTTCCTCTCCGGCCCGGGCTGCCGCGTGGTCGAGTCACCGTCGCCACACCGTTACGGTGAGCCGGCTTGAATCTTCGTGTTTCCGATTCTCCTTCATGTCACGATCATGGTCGGCTCGACCGTTTTCGCGATCAAGCTCGGGCGCACGGACCGCCGCCTCGACCCACGGAGACGCGCCGTTGCCATTTGCTCTCGTCGACCATCGGCTCCGTCCGTCTTCAACCAAACCATTGTGAGCCCGTGTTCCTCGTGCCCTAGAGTAGTCAGTAGGACCTTTCAATTTGAGCTTTGTCGCATCGTAGCCGCCGAACGCCGGCGCCGCCTCCTCTCCCGCCCGTGGCGGCGCCGCCGCACGCCCATGTCGCGTGCTCACAGAGCTGGTCTCAGTGCCCATTTAGTTGGGGGCTCGGTGATCGCCGGGAGTGGTCTTTGGGTAGCCGGTGCTCCTATCTTGGCCCTAAGTGGCTCCGACGAGCCTCGCGTCGCGCGCTAACGGCCGGGGCGGCCGCCATCGTCGCCCGGTGGTGCCGGGGACCGCTTGTCGTCGTCTTTGGTCGATCGATGCCCATGTCGTGGGGATCGCGTAGGACCGGGCCCGGCGTTGCGGAAACCCTCGCCACGGCGAGGAATTGCCGGCCGCCGGCCACGCATGGTCGGGTGAAGGCCCGGTGGAGTGGGCGGCCTGCGGGAGCGGGCGTACACATAGTGCCTTGCAGCCGAGTCAGTTGGGCGGATCCTCCCAAAGGGATTTTCAATTTAAATTTCTTTTTCCGATTTTATTTAATTGTGAATAGTTTCGCTTCTTCCAAATTTTGTATAAATTTATTTAGAGCTTGGAAAATTATGGAAATTTTTGTGTGAGCTGTTTATGATGTCTAAAATGTAGGAAAATTGTCAAACTTCGATTTTGACCTGTTACGTGTTGTTTTAAAATTAGCCTCTTTTATTCAAAAGTAGATCTTTGGTGAATTTTATAAATTAGTCTAGATTTCCAAATGTCATGAAACTTTTATTTTATGTTGTTTTATGATAGGACCTTTGTGTAGAAAAAGTTTGGGGTCGAGTTTGAGTTAGTTAAATTATTTTCTAGTTTTATGCTTAGTTTTATTTAGAGAAGAAAGTGTTAGATGATTGATTTGGGATTGTTTGATGAAGTAAGGATCATACCATAATCAAATGGTCCTTGAGAACTCCTTAGGCAGTGGTGATGATATCTTGTAGAGTAGTTCAACAAGTTGGTTTTGTTGGGTTGCAACTTTTATCGTGAAGGAAAGTTGTACTCAAGTGTTGTTTATTTCCATGCACTTCTAAGCATCATGTTTATCATTATGGCATCATGTTGAAGCATGCATTCTACTTCGTGTAGAGAACGTTAGTGAAGGGTTCAAGGTTGAAGAAGTTGCCGGAGGAGGTTAATTATCCCGTTCAAGTGGGTTTCGATATACGTGGAAGCGGATCCACGAACCCGAAAGTGCTACTTCGCTAAAGGCAAGCCCCGGATGCATTAAAACCTTTCCTTGTTATTTTACAAAGTTTTATATCACTTATGTTGATGATATGATGCAATAGGTGAATAGGAGTTGAGTGATAACCTATTTGCCGCATGACCAACCTTGTTATTGACTTATCATCCATGATTTTTCAAAGATGATTTCACATCTAGAGAATGGAAGTTATGTTAATTTGAGACTGGTCGGATAACTTGCATTGAGAAGGGAGTCTCTTTGTAGTGTTTCTGGCTGTGTCGGTTAAGCACCGTTCGTTGATCGGATTGAGGTTATCGGGACTGTTGAACGCATGTTGCGCCGGAGACCGATGGGTCAAAGGCACGATTATCTGGTTGTCACCCCAGATAAGTCGAAGCAAGTACCAACCACATGCTTTGGTAAGCCCGATTCGGGGTGTGTCAAATCGGGAATGGCAACCCACGCCTTTGGGAGTGGAGAGATGGCGGGAGTACAAGATACCCTCGGTGGGTTAAAGTCGAGGTTGGAGGAGTATCATGATTACGTGACGTGAGCCGACCAATTTATAAGAAATCAAGTATAAGTCGCAATCACCGGCAATCACGGTCTACACTTGAGTCCATATAAACCCGGTATTCCAGAAATCTCAGAGTGATTTCAAACTCATCAACATTAACAACAAGGATCGTTGAGCTTGGTAGTAAAATCCGCAGGTATTTCAAACCAAATTCGATATATTAAACATCGAGTGCGAAGTGTAATTTATTACAAACTTCGAGGTTGATCTGAAGCGATAGTTTGCGAAAACCAAATAGTCTTTTCGCGAAAACAAATATAAGATAGTGCGAGAAATGGTCATCCCTTAAGCAAACATGAGACGGGGATATAGGATTGCCTTGCCTGGGCCTTACTCCTCATCGACGGGCAACAAACAAGTCTTACAATAACCATGGAGAATATGATCACCCGCAAATAACGGAATAAAACCCACGAGTACAAAATACTCGGCTAGACTTACCCGTCTTAAATAAAAATAAAGACTCCAAGGATTATGCCGGGCTTTATCCGGGGGTTTAGTTGACTCCCAATTTCGCAATTAAAGTTGTTTGATTAGCCTACACATGCTACTTGTAACCTTCCAAGTTAACGGGGTTCTTAATTAGTACATAACATAGGTCCTGTATAGTCAAGATTAATCATTGCTCGATAGAATAAATAACGGCATAAGTGGCGGATCAAAATGAATTAGCTTCAACATGATAGAACAATGATTCTTTAGTAATTAAGACTACATTGCCGTGGAAGTATCTCGGGTTCTCACTATCCGGGAGAGATGGCGATTCGAATCGATTTGCAAAACCGGTTGGCGACTACCCCCGACACACACCAAGTCCACTTTGCAAAGGCGGACCGATTACTCCTCAAGGTGTTACGGGGACGTACAAGTCTGCGGCCCCTGCCGGCTACCGCCTCCTCCCGGTGCCAAGTGAGCATGCAACGAGACCGACATCAATCGGCGATCTTCTTGCACCCGATACACATATACATATACCCTCTGCATCCAACGCCAAAGAGGAGGCGATAAAGCGAGCATGGCGGCCCCTAACAAACTTGTGAGCTTCGTGGCTCACGACCCAAATGGAGCCTACTATATGTCGTACTTTCAACTTCCGACCACGGCCCCACAAAGTATGAGTCCTTAATCGATCAGGTGAAAGGACCACAAGTATGAGTCCTAGAATAGGAGCTAAAATCAAAAAACAAAGAAGGTCACATTCACATTCAAAAAAGCGAGTTTGAATTTGACCTAAGTTTGACTTAAACTTGGGGGCTCTATTTGGGTCATTTCAAAACCTTTTCACAAGAAACTTGCAATAGATCATTTGCTCTACATAAAATTACTTCAACTCATCTATAGAAACTTTTCTGCTCAAAACACTTCTATCAAGCACTTTTGAAAGGAGTTTCAAAATGGGTCAAAGAGGTTTGACATTCTAGGGCTATTTTATAAAACTTTTCTAAATTGAAACTCACACTCAAACATGGTCCTAAATTATGTCAAAAAAATACATCTAAGCACAATTTAAGTCTAAAGCATGATTATAGCAAAGATCATATAATAGCTAGGTCAAGCAAGCATAAAATGATAGCAAGCTAATTAAAAGCCATTATGCACTTGCTCATGCATGAAATGATGATGATGATATGCAAATGATCATGCTTTCAAGATGCTTAACACCTAGGGTGTTACAAATCTTTCCCCTAAAAAGAATCTCGCCCCGAGATTCGGGGAAACTAAAACAGTTTTTATAGGGCGAGGGTAATTCCGTAGAAGATACTCATCCGTCTCCCATGTTGCATCATTCTCTCCATGATTTTCCCAAAGGATTTTTGTCGCTTAACTACCTTGCCCCTAGTAGCTCTCTCCTTGGTATCTAACACTGTGCGGGTTGCTCATAGTAGGTCAAATCTTGGTGATCTCGACATTTCGAGTTGACACCTTCTCCTCTGGAACTCTCAAGCACTTCTTTAGTTGTGATACGTGGAACACGTTGAAAATCCTCTCCATTTCTGTGGTAAGCGCAACTAATAGGCTACATCTCCTTAGTGGCAACTATTTTGTAAGGGCCTACGTAACCTAGGCGCCAACTTTCTCTTTACTCCAAAACGGCATTTGTACTTGCTTCATTGGTGATACCTTCAAGTAGACATAGTCACCAACCCGAAACTTAATGGGTCTCCTACGTTTATCTAAGCATAACTCTTTTGACGGTCTTGAGCAGCCTTCATGTTTTGCTTAATGACTCTCACTTTCTCGCTTTCGGCTTCATCGATTAGGTCAATACCATAATAGGGTCGGCTCTCTGTTTCAATCCAATTGGGGTGTCCTACACCTTCTCCCATACAAAGCTTCAAATGGTGCCATCTTGATACTAGCCCGGTAATCTGTTATTATCCGCAAACTCAAAGATAAGGTAACCATTTGTCCCACGAACCTTTCACGACAACACACAAGCTCTCAACATATCTTCTAGTATCCGGTTCACTCGTTCGTTTGGCCACGTGGTTTGGGGGTGATAAAGCGGAACTACGAAGTAACTTAGTCCCTAGGGCTTCCTGTAGACTCTCCCAAAAAACGATTGGTCCAAGTGGATCCACGATCCGACACTATTGACTTCGGGACACCATGTAAGCGAAGTACATGGGCAATGTATAGTTCTGCATAATGATGAGCTTCATAGTGGATATTAATAGGAATGAAATGGGCCACTTTTGGTCAAGCGGTCCACAATCACCCAAATTGCGTCACATCCTTTCTCGCGTTTTGCGGCGGTCCAACAATCGATCCATGGTAATCTCATCCCATTTCCAATCGAATTGGCAATGGTTGCAACAAACCTCGCAGTCTTCATATGAATAGCTTTGACTCTCGCAAAGAATTGTCACATCGAGCTACATGAGCAAAGCAATCTCCTTTCTCATTTTGGTCCACCAAAATCTGGTCCTCAAATCCCGATACATCTTATTACTACCGGGGTGAATGGTTAACTTTGACGAATGAGCCTCTGTTAGAATTTGTCCTCTCAACTCAACGGATCCTTGGGCACAACGAGACGGTCATCATACCATAGGATTCCATGTTCATCCACTTGGAAGTGATCACTAGGTTCTTTCTTCAATTTCTCTCTCGATATGAGCGATCCCTTTATCTCGTTTTTCGGCCCTCAACAATCCTACTTTCCAACTCGCTTTGCACTTGAATATTGCATAAGATAGCCGGATGAATAGGAGGAAAAACCTCCATAGTTGCGGCTTGTCCTAGCAAACAATGCGACTTCTCGCTCAAAGCATCCGCGACAACATTGGCCTTGCTTGGGATGATAATGCAACTCAATATTATAGTCCTTTATCAGCTCTAACCATCTCCTCTCGCCTCATGTTCAACTCCTCTTGAGTGAAAATATACTTTAGGCTCTTATGATCAGTATAGACATGACATACATTACCAAGTAAGTAATGTCGCCAAATCTTCAAAGCATGTACCACGGCAAACGAGTTCTAAGTCATGGGTCGGATAATTAACCTCATGCTTCCTCACCGGGCGTGATGCATACGCATAATAACTCGCCTTCCCGCATGAGTACACATCCCAATCCCGTGCCACATGCGTCACAATACACGTCAAAAGGTTTCTGAATATCAGGTTGCGCAAGCACTGGCGCTGTGGTCAACAACGTTCGCAAGGTACGAAACGCTGCCTCACACTCCTGAGTCCATTCAAACTTCTCGTCCTTCTGCAACAATCGGGTCATAGGTTTAGCTATTTTGGAGAAATCAGGTATAAACCTACGATAATATCCAGCTAACCCTAGAAAACTTCGAATTTCTGAAACTGATTCGGGCGTCTTCCAGTCCAACACTTCTTGCACTTTGCTAGGATCCACTGAAATTCCACCTTCTGATAGCACATGTCCCAAGAAATGCACTTCCTTCACCCAAAACTCACACTTACTAAATTTGGCATACAACTTATGCTCTCGAGTCTCTCAAAACTATCCTCAAATGCTCAGCATGCTGTTCCTCATTCTCAGAATACACCAGAATATCATCGATGAATACAACCACGAACTGATCCAGTTCAGGCATAAACACCGAATTCATCAGACACAAAATGTGCTGGAGCATTCGTCAAGCCAAAAGACATGACGAGATACTCGTATAAACCATACCGCGTAGAGAATGCGGTTTTGGGTATATCCTGGGGTCTGATTTTAATCTGATGGTACCCAGATCGAAGGTCTATCTTGGAGAACACTTTGGCTCTAGACAATTGGTCAAACAGTATGTCAATGCGGGGTAATGGGTACTTATTCTTCACGGTTACCGCATTGAGTGGCCTATAATCCACACACATTCTCAAGGTCTGGTCTTTCTTCTTCACAAACAAAGCTGGACATCCCCACGGTGACGAACTAGGTCTAATAAAACCTTTCTCCAATAGCTCCCCGTAGTTGTACCTTCAATTACGCCAATTCATTCGGTGGCATACGGTAAGGTCTTCGGGAAATAGGGGCAGTCCCTAGAATTAACTCTATGGCAAACTCAACATCCCTATCTGGTGGCAATCCAGGTAGGTCCTCCGGGAATACATCCGGAAACTCACAGACTACCGGTATATCCGAAATACCAATTACACGTAGAGCGGCTGAAACACGATTAAGGTCAATGGTTTTGGGTAACAGAACCTGGTGTTCGGTAGAATCTTGGGGATGCTTCAAATGTACTACCCTATTCACTGTGTCTATAATTGCTCCCCAATTCTTCATCCAATTCATCCCAAGTATAACATCCAAACACAAACCGGGTAAAACTATCAACGAGGTGATTATTTCTAACTCTTCCATCAAGATCTTCACATTACTAACCCTCTCCCTAGTCAACTGATCAGCCCCTGCTGAACTAATCCGATAACCAAACCCTAGGTCGACACCTTTTCATTATTCTTTCTAGCAAATTCTTGACTCATGAATGAATGCGATGATCCAGAATCAAACAAAACAACAAAGATTGCGATTGTTAACTAAACACGCACCCGCTATCACGGTCTCTCCTTCGGGAACCTCCTCGATTAATCGGTGAAATTTGCCCTGGTCCACATGTTGCTTGTAGTTCTTTCTAGGTTGTGGGCAATTCTCGGAATAATGCCGGGCTTACCACAATTGAACCAATTGTTGTGGTTGAAAGGCTTATTTGGGACGCTGAATATTACCCCGTGGCCGACTTTCCTTTTCGTGCGTGGTTGAGCATCACTCTTCGAAACGGTTACTCCCGGCTTGGTTCTTCTTCCGAGGTGGAACATAGCGTGAAGGTGCGGCAGATGGACGAAAATTCTCGACGACGTCCAAAGGAACCGCCGCCACGACCGGAGTTTCCCTCAAATGATCTCTTCTTTCCTTGGATGCTTTCCCGTGAGTTTGTACCCGGTACACATATACATATACCGACATACATTCTTTCGACGGAAAGTCCTGCCAGAACCGAGCCCAAGTGATAGGAACATTGGCTGGTAGGGTGGCACGGTGATTCTTCCACCATATCCCTCGCAGGTCCTTCCAGCAAATGGGTCGCAAATTCTGCCTTCTACGCACATCCGACGGGTTCACCAATCGAAATTTATCTTCTATTGAGGTCACCATTCCTCGGCCTCCATAGGTTCTTTAGCCATGGTGAATTTTGGTGGGTCGGTGGCCTTGAAGTTCTTGAACGCTGAAATCCATCACCTTCAAGACCACCACGGCCTCCCGCTGCGATATTATAAGATCTCCCCGTGAACTGTTGCAAAACTGCCCCGGTTTTCCGGAGGTGGTGGATGCCGCCGATCTCCCCAAAGACTGATCGAGTTTGCGGCATCTCGCACATTCGAATCAACAATAACCATCGATGATGTCGCCCAAAGCACAGATATTGAATTTAAGTTACACAAAATTTATTGAGAGAATAAATTCATCCGCAATAATAGGTAACTATCAATTCAATACAATCTTTCATCAACATCATGGTTATGTTAACGCAATATGTGTATCGAGAATTCGCGAACAAAATGGCAACAATCGCTGCATCGCCCATGTAACTCTCGCCGGGGTAAGGGTAACAACACCATAGGGTCAACCATACACAGGCACACGAAGTAAATTAAGGTCTCGACTTAATGCATTAAGGTCTCGAAACATTACGAATCCAAATCTTACATGCTGATGGTCTCGTGAATAAAAAGGGAAATTACATGATAATAGTGGCATTACATCGCTCGGCTACAAGGATGTCACAACTAAATTAAGGTCCACGTGGTAGCATCTAGCTAGAAATCTAAACATAGCATCACAGTCGTCTACTCCTGTGGTGCGTGTGAAGTGGGGTCTCCATCCTGGTGCTCCTCAGCTGGTGCTGCACTCTCTAACTCAAGATCGTCGTCATCTCCACCCATGGGGTAGTGGTAGGCGTGGTACAACCGGTAATACTCCTCTCTCACGTTGGTGTACTCACACTCCAAATTCTCTAGTCTCTCTCTGATCTCCTTGTAAGCGGCCTCAGCTCTCTCTCGTGCCAGCAAGGCATTCTGATAATGCATGCTCAGTGACCTGTTCGCCTTCTCACTAACTGCCAACTGTGCCATGAGACTCGACACCTGCTTCTTCATCTTTGCTAACTCGGCTCACGCAAGATCCTTCTCTTTCTCCTCGTAGCACGCCTTAACATGCCACGCAGCCTCCCGCGGTCTCGGATCAACCGGGTCTATCTCACCCCTCCGACGGACTCTTCGTTGACACATGTTAACGTATACTTTTAATTGTCAACTAAACATGGAAAAGGACTAAAATATAATTAGATAACCTTATTAGGGGTTTCTACTAACGATTTCCATGAGTTTTGGTAAAGTTGTGATTTGCGGGGACTTAACAGAAAACAAACAGAGTTCGCGAGCAATACGACTACGCAACGCAACATAATCCAACTCCGGAAACAAAGTCTAGAAGGTTTCGGAGTACACCCGACGTCAAAGAGTCCCAACACCCGAAAATACATCATCTAGAAGACTCCAGAAGCCACGACGCACCGCGGGACCTGGAGTGGGCCCCACTCCAGGCCGACCGGCCTGAATATTAGGCCGGCCGGCCTCCCCCCTCTCGCCACATCAGGCCCCGCTTCCGAAGCTTCTCCAACCGCCTCTAAGACGCAATCTAATCCGCTCGTTTAATGTCGGTTTGATCCGAGGGCGACGGTGGAGTACGAGTTGTATCTAAATCCAACACCGGTACCTCCTCCCGACTATATAAGCAAGCCCCCGGGCCCCCCTGGTTTCAATCATCTCGGATCAACTCATCATCATATCAGATCAGATCCAGCTCTAGTCGACGGTTTTAGCTCTAGTTCAAGAACTAGAAGTAGAAGATTAGACAAGATGTAGAACTAGAAGCCTTAGATTAGAGTTGAGAGTAGAGCTTCAAGTTGAGAGAATTAGAGCGCGGTTGAGGCGGAGTTGAAGGAAGGCCCGGAGCTGTCGGCGCCTCCATCTTCTTCTTCCTCTGGAGTTGGTGCCATTGGAGCACGACTCTGAGATCTTGTGGATTGTTCGACTTCCATTCGAGTAAGTGGTATTGTCTCTATTGTTCTTAAGGTTCGTATTTCTTTGATAAGATTACTTTGATTCCTGTCGCTCTTGAATTGAAGTTGTTAGATTAATGTAAGCGTGGTGCTTAGATTGACTAGCTTATTACGAATGCCTTCTATAAGCCGGGGTGAAACACCAACCGTTAAGGCTGATCGTGGTGGTGACAGCACCATTGAGTCCTTCGTATGCCTGCTCCCGTTTATAGAAATCGTAGGAGACCCTGCGTTGTTAGCGTAGATTCCCTTTACTAAGAGTTTCTTCATGACAACCCCTCTTAAGAACAATGTGCAAATGATTTACTTGAAGTGAGAACAAGACCTTCCTAATAGAACTCCTTACCTCTCTTTCAATCTAGTTTTATAGCCACTCTGGATTTAGCTATACACCTCGACATACTCTCTCACCTTCTCCCCGTGGATTCGATATTTAAAGCCCTATTCGGGTGAAGTGCTCACGGTATCCGTTAAACTACGGATTATCCATCATAATATTCCACGTAGGTTAACAAATACCAACAAGCATTTCGGCGCCGTTGTTCGGGAGAACGGTTTGAGACCACGTTGAAAAACTATAGCTAAATCTTGTACTATACTTTTATATTTTTTCTTTTATTCTATCTTCTCATCTTTTTCTATCTTCGTGGGATCAATTGATTCCATATTTATCTATCTTATATTGCACCCTTAAGCGGAAGCTCGCCACTAGAATCCTTAGATCTCATCCTTACATCCGGCCATTAGCTACGCCTACGGTTGATCAAAATGATCATGAAGCAATACTTCTCAGGAGTGAGAAGCGGGGATCATATCTTCTATGATAGGAGTCTTTGCCGACATCATGAAAGTGTTGTGCGCATGATCATCATGCAGTTTTTTGGAGGAACCTTTTCTTTCCCTTTTTAAGCAAGGTTTGCTTTGACGAACTCGTGGGTGAAACCCATATACTAGCATTCTTTATGACCACCCAAAGGAAGAAGAATCATCCTCCAGTAAAAAAAAATAGAAGTTCGATAGCTATATCACCATCACTCCAATCCCAAGACTTAGCTATCGACCCCAAACCATCAATGCGCTAAAAACCTTTAAGGGGAGAAGAAATTCAACCCTTGGATATCTCTTTAGATGATGAGTTTCATGAACTTCCAGCTTCACAAGAGACCATATATAATCCAAACCTCTTTTGAGATAATCTCTTAGAAAGCACCTTTATTGCTACGCAAGAACATTGGGGAACCTCAAGGATGGCATATCTAATCATGCCATAGGAAGAGAGCAAAGCCATCAAGAAGCCACTCCGTCTCTCTCTTTCTATGTTCAAATTAGATAATTCTTTTCGAACCCATCTTTAACCACATCCTTGAGCCCAATGAATCCTCTTGTGCCCTTTTCTTGCGTCTCCTCACGATCCTAAAATATTATGAATGATCTAAGGAAGACCAAAAGGAGCGCATTTTTCGGGAGAACATCAATGAGCATAAAGACTACTTCATAAATGGAACTTTTTCCACCTAGTCCATGCTCATTTGAAAACTCCCTAAATTGATTGCCATCTCAATTCTTGCCGCACATGAGATCTCCATCCCCCTCATACTCTCTTTCTTAAAAATTTAGAAAGGGTGGTTCTTGATGAATTTTCCTACGGCTTGAAATTTTGAGACTAGCAATATAAGGGAAACCACTTCATCATCTTGATTCATAATTTGAAAGTTTCCCAAGGACGAGCTTTTTGTCCTAAAACAAGCACTTTAGGGGAAATACTATAAGACTTATATATTACTATATACCCCTATGTTATGAGCATATGATTATAAAAATATTCCTTCGGGTATTCTTGTCACTAACCATTCCAGGTTTGGAGCAAAGAAAACGAAGGATGACAATACAAGGTATGTCCAACCAGTCATTACGCAACATTAAATTACATGAATAGAAACATTTATTATTATGTTGCTATACTAGCTTGGTTGTCTTTTACCTTCATGCCATGCTCGATCTGTTAAAACACTCATCATGCTCTATCATCTATGTTTGAGTAAATCTCTATAATGCTTTCATGTCATCTTTTGTCTGCTTAGTATGCTAAGGTTTAGAATGAGTTCATATATCTCTTAAATGAAGCATGGTGCCTTGTTTAGGAGTAGATGATCTTTCTTCTAAAGGCTTTTAAATTAAGCGTGGTGCTTAGGTTAGAACGCCTTCCTAAATCAAATTAGACGTGGTGTCTAGGTTGACTTTTGAACCATAGTACACTATAGTAGATGCTGGTATATCTTTTTGGACTGGGGAGGTCGAGATGAACTCACTAGAGATTGAGCAAGACATGTGAGACATGACTTATGGATAAAAGAATTCCCGATAAGCGAAAAAAAAAGAAGAACAAGAGTGACACAAGACAAAATCCACAATCAGAATCACTCACTCGAAGGAGGAATTCATGGGTGATGGAAGCATCAAGGAGGGAGGCCAATTCCATTGAAGATAATTAAGCCATCCTCTTCTTCCTCGACATGCACCTCGTCACGCCACATGCCACTCAAGAAGAAGAGAAGGACCACCACAAGGTGTAATAGCGCCATCATATTCCAATAATAAAGGTAACACCTTGAGGTAAGTTGTCGTTAATTCCTCTTTACTATGGCATTCTCATAAATGAAAAGTCAAAACATGCTAGAGTTATAGTTTCACATGATTCAATCTTGTTAACTCGACATGTTAGTTTTTTAAAATTGTTTCTAGCATCACTTTCTTGTTCGCTCATTATTTTGCTAAAAAGATTTACGTGCTAGATTCATCTTCTGATCTTACCACCCTTGTCATAAAAAGAACTTATACATTATCTTTATCTTGTTCAATGTGCCCACAAGGTTAGAGTAGAAGTAAATGAAATTTTGGTTCTGTTGGTGTTTTCCCACCGACAGAGCCCATGCACTTGATCTCTACCTTGTCTTTGCAAGCAGGACTCACTTCGTGCAAAAAGACGAGAAGTCTTACTTCCCCAAATCATACAAGTGGAGTCCCCGACCTGCAAACATGCACACTAAACAAGACGCTGCCAGCTGCCACTATCCAAGCTTTCTTCAAGCAGCTGAATCAACAAGGAACAAGGGCTACGCCATCACCAAGAGGCTACTAAGATCAGATGATACACTTGAAGAGTGACCCAGGAAGATCAAAGTGAGCACGACATGACTGGAGGTGTAGACCACTTGATAAGAGCAATGGGTCATCATTCATCCCCATACTCCATCAAGAGGGCCTTACACCACCACTATTGCCTACCTCACCACAAGACCCAAGAAGAACAAGACGCGGAGACGCCGCTAAAAATCACAAGACCGGTTGAACGGAGTTGACGAACAAGGAAGACATTAAGAAAGATTAAAGAAGTTCGCTAGGCCCGACCAACTCGAACACTCAAAGACCTGCCACTCCAAGAAAGGTCTCTTCCGAAGAAGCGACATGGAAAAAGAAAGAAGCATCACCTACTAAAAGAGGACGTCAAGAGTACACCTTCGGAAGACCTACCACTACCCGCGTCATCAAGCGAACAAACACCATCTCCATCGGCCACCTCATCTACGCCACTCGCCGAGATCATTGAAGGCACCATTTCGCAGACACCGACATTCGACGAGATGCCATCGATGACGCATGCCATGGGAGTAAGTACTCAAAATTCTCACCGAGAGGTAACTCAAGTATTTATCTACATATTTATTTTTACACGACATATTTAAATTAGTATATTTCCTTTAGCATATTTACTTTCCTATACCCGCATAAAAAATCATAAAAATATGTTTTGCCTTTTCGCATCGGTTTCTTTAAGCCCCATGCAAGTACTCCTTGTTGTGGCGGCATAAAAATAAAAATCCAAAAATACGTGAGCACATGAAGGCTCACAATATGTTCCTAGAATTTGTTTCTTCGGGTATATGCGGAATTAATGTTTGCGGGGAGAACATTTAAGGAGAACCCGCAGGCAAACGAGTTCCAAGGACGAAACGAAAGGACTACTTCAAGATCCGGTTTGGGGGAGAGCACCCGAGTTATCACGATAAGTATTGCTACTTTACCTTTTAATATTAGCTAGTTATTATATACGAGTTAATGAGTCTTAGCGTGTGAGTTATAAAAGTTAGTTCGATTAATTTGTTTAGTTTGGTTTAGTCAAAATTAGTTTACTATTAAATATTAGGATTCGAATTACATAATAAAGTGCTCTTATGGAAGTCATCCACAAGTTGAGTCAATTATTCTCCATATATTTCTGGATATGTTTTTGTCTCCACCATGCTTTGTATGCAAGATAACGTAAAATAAGTGTGGGGAGATCCTCGACGACCCAACAGAATTCTTCGCGGCCAAAATCAAGAAATTGAACCAAGACGGAACCATCGACTTCAAGACGACGAACCGCGCCCGACACGGTTCAGTGGGAGGTCGACCGCCCATATACCAGCCCGACCGACCCCCGCTTGGTCCCACGTAGGCCCCGCTTCGTCCACCGCTCGGTTTGCTTCCTAAAACTTTTCAATTTTTTTCGCAAATTACTTTCCGTTCCGAATTAAAATAAGTCTTTTTTCGTTATGGTATGTTTTCCCTATATGAAAAAAGATGTCTTGTTAACCCATGAACAAAGTTTTGCATGATTAAATTCCTACATATACCGACACTTGTTGGGATGCTTTAACCGCTTAAAACATGAGAAATAATAAAGTTAGAATAATGAGATCATCTTTCTTTTTATCTTGTCTTTGGAGAGTTATTTATTTCAAAATATTAAAATCATTAGTTATGTTTCTCCTTTGTGATCAATGATACATCCTAATAGAGCCGTAGCAATCATTAAAGATATATCTAATTAATTGTTGCTTTCTTGTGTTGAGCTTTGTCAAAACCAAGACCCATGTTGAAATTTGTCTAAAGTCTAAGATCAAGATCACATACTTTGCTTTCACTAAAGTATCCATGCTCTAAAAAGTTTTAATCTCTATCTCCCATAATTTTAATTGTTGAAAAAGGTACAGCTATGAAAAAGCCAAATGTTCAAAATTCTAAGAGTGGAGAGAAAAGTGAGAGAGAGGAGAAAATGAGCAAGTGTTCTACGGGTCGAAGAACCCCCATCTCTCAAAAAAAAAAGAGAAAAAGGCAAAAATGAAGAAAGAAGAATAATGGACAAGTGTCCGAGGGTGAGTAGGGCCCACTTCTCTAATAATTGAGAGAGTAAAAATGGACAAGTGTCCGAGGGTGAGTAGAACCCACCTCTCCACTAAATAGCTGGTTACCTCGCTTGGAAAATAAATAAATAAATATAAATGTTCCAAAAAGGGAGATAGACGATTTTCAACTAGAGAGAGCAGTGGTAATAATAATCTTGACTCACATACACATCTTGATCTATGACTTATGACATCTATCTCCATGGATCCACAGTTGACTCAGCAATAAATACAAGGTAAGTGTGCTACATGTTCTTGAGCTCCACATATGATATAATAAATGAACTATGAGGATATAATATATTTTGAGAGACTTGAGAGTGTCACAAAGGAGTAAGTAGAGCTATGTTTTCTTTTCAAAACTTATGCAAAATCTCTCCAAGTGACTTGGTTTAAGAATTTAAGGTGATCTGTTTCTAACCATTTCATGCTCAGATATCCCAAAGTGCAGGTATGACCATGGAGTATAATTATGATCCATTCTTTTTGTCTCTACGGTTACATTAAAGTTAGACCATCCTTTTATCGAGGGCAGTAAAAGCCTAAGTGTGGGGAGTTTGTTGACACATGTTAACGTATACTTTTAATTGTTAACTAAACATGGAAAAGGACTAAAATATAATTAGATAACCTTATTAGGGGTTTCTACTAACGATTTCCATGAGTTTTGGTAAAGTTGTGATTTGTAGGGACTTAACGGGGAAAACAAATAGAGTTCGCGAGCAATACGACTACGCAGCGCAACATAATCCAACTCCGGAAACAAAGTCAAGAAGGTTCGGAGTACACCCGACGTCAAAGAGTCCCAACACCCGAAAATACATCATCTAGAAGACTCGGAAGCCACGACGCGCCGCGGGACCCCGGGGTGGGCCCCCTCGAGGCCGGCCGACCGCCTGAATATTAGGCCGGCCGGCCTCCCCCTCGCCACATCAGCCACGCTTCCGAAGCTTCTCCAACCGCCTCTAAGACGCAATCTAATCCCGCTCGTTTAATGTCGGTTTGATCCGAGGGCGACGGTGGAGTACGAGTTGTATCTAAATCCAACACCGGTACCTCCTCCCGACTATATAAGCAAGCCCCCGTGCCCCCGGGTTTCAATCATCTCAGATCAACTCATCATCATATCGAGATCGAGATCCGGCTCTAGTCGACGGTTTTAGCTCTAGTTCAAGAACTAGAAGTAGAAGATTAGACAAGATGTAGAACTAGAAGCCTTAGATTAGAGTTGAGAGTAGAGCTTCAAGTTGAGAGAATTAGAGCGCGGTTGAGGCGAGTTGAAGGAAGGCCGGAGCTGTCGGCGCCTCCTCCTTCTTCTTCTTCCTCCGGAGTTGGTGCCATTGGAGCACGACTACGAGATCTTGTGGATTGTTCGACTTCCATTCGAGTAAGTGGTATTGTCTCTATTGTTCTTAAGGTTCGTATTTCTTTGATAAGATTACTTTGATTCCTGTCGCTCTTGAATTGAAGTTGTTAGATTAATGTAAGCGTGGTGCTTAGATTGACTAGCTTATTACGAATGCCTTCTATAAGTAGGGGTGAAACACCAACCGTTAAGGCCGATCGTGGTGGTGACAAAGCACCATTGAGTCCTTCGTATGCCCGCTCCCGTTTATAGAAATCGTAGGAGACCCCCTGCGTTGTTAGCGTAGATTCCCTTTACTAAGAGTTTCTTCATGACAACCCCTCTTAAGAACAATGTGCAAATGATTTACTTGAAGTGAGAACAAGACCTTCCTAATAGAACTCCTTACCTCTCTTTCAATCTAGTTTTATAGCCACTCTGGATTTAGCTATACACCTCGACATACTCTCTCACCTTCTCCCTATGGATTTGATATTTAAAGCCCTATTCCCGGGTGAAGTGCTCACCGGTATCCGTTCGCTTGTGGATTATCCATCATAATATTCCTGTAGGTTAACAAATACCAACAACTACAACTGCCATCGCTCCCTGTGCTTTATCTTCTGCGCCGACTGTCATCTGCATCATGGCGAACATAGCACTCATGGCGTCACAAGTGCTATCCCGCTCCTCGTCACGTCCTCTCCGTAAAGGGTCAACACCACCCTGCTCCCAAACAGTAAAGAGGGGGTCGGCCCGGGGAAAGCTAGAAGCAGCCGTCCCAACTAACACCTCAGGGTGATCCACCATCAAATTCCTCAGAACACGGAAAGCAGCATTGTCGGCCGCAGTCTCTAGTGACAGTCCGTACTCCGTGATATCCCATCCTACCCACACAGCACTGTCTGCAAGGGAAGGAACCACAAGACGAATCCTGGTAACTATCTGCTCTGCCTGTGGGGCTGTCTCCCAAGTGTACCTAGGAGCCTCAGTGTAACCAATCTGCTGGAGTACACGCCACAACACTGTGGGCATGCCAAACTGCAATGGTGCCACTACCGGAAGCGGGGTTTGAAGCCATCTGTAGCAAGATTTAGGAGATAAAGTGAGATTGAGAACAACGGTCTAGTTTAATCGAATTAGGGCAAGTACTTTTTAGGGGAAAAGAACGGAATATGCATGAATGACATGATACAAATTTTTAAACATGATGCATGCTCGTTACCTACGTAACTCACGGAATAGGAAAGAAATTTCTCTACTCGTTTTAATGGTGGCAACCTACGATCTCTCAAAGAAACATGTCGTGTCTAGTCGATCTAACGTACCGCGTTGTTAGTGTACCTGCAACACATTTCAGCCCACAATATATTCATGCAATGCAAGAATTTAAATTGCATCTACCTGCTTCGTCAGGTCCACCCGACGACATCGCATACCATGCAGAAAAATCACATGTTACACCCAGCACACCTGTGTACCCATACACAAGTCTACGGGGGCACTACCCGAACATGGAGCTCTCAAATCATTTTATTTTTCCCCCTAGACCGGCATACATCCGATCATGCTCTCACAGCTCACACCTTTACCTTGGCGTAGAGGCATTGAACAACCAGTACCTGGGGCGTAGAGGTATTTCGATCCATTCATGACCACTCAAGTGAGTAGCCCCGTACTACTGGCCGCACGGCAACCAAACACAAACAACAAAATATGATGCATTAGCCCAATCCCAGTTAGCCAAGCCACCTGACTATCCTTAATTGGGCATAGAGGGTATGACCAAGGCACTATTAATTTTGCAAACCCTTTACTCACACCACTTAAAATATTTTGTTTCGCAAACCTTTTCGCAAGAGATTAGTGGTTCATTTTAATTTAAATACCAGATCTGACTTGTAATTACCAAACTAAGCTCTGATGCCAGCTGTGACAGAGCCGACCAATTTATAAGAAATCAAGTATAAGTCGCAATCACTGAAGCAATCACAGTCTACACTTGAGTCCATATAAACCCGGTATTCCGGAAATCTCAGAGTGATTTCAAACTCATCAACATTAACAACAAGGATCGTTGAGCTTGGTAGTAAAATCCGTAGGTATTTCAAACCAAATTTGATATATTAAACATCAGAGTGCGAAGTGTAATTTATTACAAACTCAGGTTCAGTGCGGAAGCAGTAGTTTGCGAAAACCAAATAGTCTTTTACTGAAAACAAATATAAGATAGTGCCAGTAAACAGTCATCCCTTAAGCAGCATGAGACAGGGATATAGGATTGCCTTGCCCAGGCCTTACTCCTCATCGACAGGCAACAAACAAGTCTTACAATAACCATGGAGAATATGATCACCTGCAACAACGGGAATAAAACCCTGAGTACAAAATACTCAGCTAGACTTACCCGTCTTAGATAAAAATAAAGACTCCAAGGATTATGCCAGGCTTTATCTGGGGTTTAGCTGACTCCCAATTTCGCAATTAAAGTTGTTTGATTAGCCTACACATGCTACTTGTAACCTTCCAAGTTAACAGGGTTCTTAATTAGTACATAACATAGGTCCTGTATAGTCAAGATTAATCATTGCTCAGTAGAATAAATAACAGCATAAGTAACTGGATCAAAATGAATTAGCTGCAACATGATAGAACAATGATTCTTTAGTAATTAAGACTACATTGCCGTGGAAGTATCTCGGGTTCTCACTATCCAGGAGAGATGGCGATTCGAATCGATTTGCAAACCAGCTGGCGACTACCCCGACACACACCAAGTCCACTTTGCAAAGGCAGACCCGATTACTCCTCAAGGTGTTACGGGACGTACAAGTCTCGGTCCTGCCGGCTACCGCCTCCTCCCCAGGTGCCAAGTGAGCGTGCAACGAGACCGACATCAATCGTGCGCATCTTCTTGCACCCAGTACACATATACATATACCCTCTGCATCCAACGCCAAAGAGGAGCGATAAAGCGAGCATGGCCGGCCCCTAACAAACTTGTGAGCTTCGTGGCTCACGACCCAGCGGAGCCTACTATATGTCAGGTACTTTCAACTTCCGACCACAGCCCGACAAAGTATGAGTCCTTAACCGATCAGGTGAAAGGACCACAAGTTTCACCCAATCTAACATGTTTTACTTATCAGGTTCTCAACCGCAGCTCGACAATCACCCATGTGATTGTACACAACAATATCTCAAGTGACCGAAATCACTGTCTACTGCAACCACAATACTGAGCATTAACCTAGACTCTGCTACTAGGGTAGGGAATCAACTTCATCAAGGATTTATAATGCATCAACGGTTTCAAGCATTTCCTATACGTAATGCAAAAACATATAAAGGACTCAAGTCAAATTAATTTGGAAGAATAGGGAAGATCAGAATGCTCAGGGGCTTACCTGCGAAACGTCGCGCAGAACGTGCTCAGGGCACTCGGTCGGCTCGTCGGTCGGTCCTTCTCCTTCGGTGACTCCTCCGGACTGCACTCCCGGCTGGAACAACTCCCCTGGTTCCTCGATCAGCTCCTCCAGAATTTCCCCCGATCCTGAGATGATGCATATGATTGAGAAAAGATACAATTACTATTGCGGGGATAATAACTTGCATAAAATAGAATATGTATGATGAATGGATGCTTCATGATGCAGGACATTAGTAAGTGGATATCTCTTCCATGAGAACATAAATAAATCTACACAAAAGATATCACTAATCCTTTCAACCGACGTCCTACTCTTTGTCTAACGGGGAAAAATGACAGCCCGACACACTGCCACTAAAACAATCACACAAGGAGTTCTACAACTCCGAATTCAGCAAACTAGGACTCTATGGAAAGCTAATAAAATTTCCTACAAAACATTCCACAGCACCCAGAACAGAATCTACACCTATCAGCCTCGAAATCCACAAAAAAATAGAGACGCTGTTTCTACTAAATCACCACATAAACCACCCATAACTAACAATTCATTCATGCAACTTGTTTTAAACTGAACCAGCAAGCAAATCAAATCATTATCTACCAAATAAATTTACTGGACTTGTCAAAAGATAATCTAAAGCACATGAAATGACATACCCTAGCAAACTCTATACTTGCACCCTATAAATAAATAAAATGCTAGAGCAAGATAATGTAGAAACTCATAATCTACACCAACCAAGTTTATCAACAAATCATAAACATGCTAAGAACACATAATAAAAATACTAATTCCCATAATAAGAATATAAACATATATTTCTAGCCTATTCTCCATGCACCATAATTATGATAAATATACAACTACCTCAGAAAATTCTACAAAAATTACCAGAGCATTCTACTGGTCTATAACAGCTACCATAAAAATATCATGGCAAGATCATGCTCCTACTGACCTACACAAAAATGACAAGATAATAATAAACTAGGCATGAAAATACTTTTGTACTATGAAAAGTGTCGGACAACAGATTTTTGAGTATGAACATCTACTGAAATCTATCAAGAACCACCACACCAAGTTTTACACTCAAACTCTAAGTATTTATTTTTCTATGAATTTCTAAAGGATCACATAGCAAAAAGCACATAAATAGGAAATCACATTTCTTCTACAGAACATGTCATGTAAGATAATTTTCCTACACTCTACTCACAAAAACAAGCAACTTTCCCACAGAAAGCATATTTTTATCTTGCACCAATTAAAAGATATGATTTTCTCCAATTTCCATGCATTTCTAACCATAAATAAAACTCTATATAAAAGTTCTCTGAAAATAAGATTTCATAATTTTATACTGTAGCCTACTTCCTAACAAACACAACAAATTGGTTTCACTCAATTTGGACTCAAAATGACCAAGATATGAATTTCTAAAGCTTTACATACATTACGGAAAAAGAGAAAAAACAAAAGAAAAAGAAAAGGGACGTGGGGCCCAAATTGTCGGCGACACGAGACAGAGAGCCGGCGGCGGAGCGCGGTCGGCGGCGGATTGTCGCCGGCGATGACCAAACTGGACAACCGGCTAGCCTAAAGGCATCTACAGCGACGAGACAAACATTCCGGTGCCCTCGATTCAACCTAAAAACCGACTCAAACGGCGACGGCGACGAGCGGCGGCTCGGGCGGCGCGCCGACGGCAGATCGGCCGTTCTCCGGCGATAACCGGCGAACCAAAGACCGTCCTCGGCTCATCTATGCTCTAGAGCAACATGCAAGCAAGCCACAAGCTTAACGAAGTCACGATGGCGACAAAACGCGTTCGCGTGCGTGGCGGCGCTCCACGGGCAGCACGTCGGCGGCGACGCGCCCCGGCGAAACGGCGAACGGATCCACTCAACCACCTAGCTCTAGGCCTCAAGCACCGCTAGGCGATTCTAGAACACGAACAAGAACAAGCTAAACGGGCACATCGAGCAAGAACGGCTTGCCCCAACGGCGGCCATGGCGGACTTCGCCGGCGGGCGCGCGGGATGCGAAATGGCGGCGCTCACCTAGCGTTTTACCTCGATTCAACGGCGGCAGCGTGTAGGTGACGACGTCGTGAAGCTGGGGACTCGATTTGGCAGGCTCGGGTTCGACGGCGACGGCGAATGCGGGCGGCGGAGCTCGCGGACACGGCGGCAACGGCGCTACGGGCGGCGGTGCTCGCGTTCCCAGTACCGGGCGGCGGCGGGATGCGCGGCTAGGGTTAGGGCGCGGCGCGGCGCCCTATTTATACTGGCGCTAGCGACCGGTACCGGCCCATCCGGCCCGCACGTCGGCGGTCGTGCACGCGCCACGCCGCGTCCCGGCGGTGTCGGCCGGTGAGCTGCCGATAGGGTCCCCCCTTGTACTGCTTTTTCGACACCCCTACTGTTTTTGGCCTGTACATCGAGATTCGTGCAGAATTTGGAAAAAGTCAAAACATCAACTTTGTAGAGCATTTCATAAGCTACAAAACTCTCAAAGTGTCCATTTCCAAATTCGGCCTAGAATAGGAGCTAAAAATCAAAAACAGCAAGGTCACATTCACATTCAAAAACAGAGTTTGAATTTGACCTAAGTTTGACTTAAACTTGGGGGCTCTATTTGGGTCATTTCAAAACCTTTTCACAAGAAACTTGCAATAGATCATTTGCTCTACATAAAAAGTACTTCAACTCATCTATAGAAACTTTCTGCTCAAAACACTTCTATCAAGCACTTTTGAAAGGAGTTTCAAAATGGGTCAAAGAGGTTTGACATTCTAGGGCTATTTTATAAAACTTTTCTAAATTGAAACTCACACTCAAACATGGTCCTAAATTATGTCAAAAATACATCTAAGCACAATTTAAGTCTAAAGCATGATTATAGCAAAGATCATATAATAGCTAGGTCATGCAAGCATAAAATGATAGCAAGCTAATTAAAAGCCATTATGCACTTGCTCATGCATGAAATGATGATGATGATATAGCAAGGATCTACTCTTAGTAAGCTTTTATGCAAAATGAGTCCTTGATCTTGCTAAGACCTTTCCTTGATTCCTATAACGAGCATTCCTGATTCTTCGCCTCTTTTCTTTAGTCGGTTAAGTCTTGTTGAGTACTCCCGTACTCAGGGTTCTTTAACCCTTGTTGCAGGTGAGAGTCAGGGTCAAGTGTGTGTTGGCCCTTGTTGCATGACGGTATTCCAGGTGGATGCCGAGGAGGAGTAGTTGGTGACCCTTGGGCAGGGTCTTATGTTTCTTAGTTGTTACTCTACTCTACTATGGTTTGTAATAAGATACTTAAGTTTAAGTTTGAACAAGGTTTGTAAATTATGTTATGTAATCCTTCCGCCGTTTACTCTGATGTATATTTGAATAAAGTGTTGTAATGTTGCAATGAATCGTTAAGGATGAGATCCTGTCGGAGATTCAATAGTGCTTTCTAGATCATTTGGTACACATGCATTCTATCAGAGGTCTTTGGGACAATGATATATGTATGTGGGCCCTATAATCTAGAAGGTACTGTTACAGCTGGTACCAGAGCAATGATCATTAACAAGTTACTGTAGCATTACTTTTTCAAAATCTTCAAAATGATTTGAGTCAAAGTAATTTAATCTCTTATCTTAGTCCAAATTGCTTTTTACTCATCCTAATCCATATTTAAGTTCTTCCCTTCACTTCAAAAGGTAGTAGTGGAGTAACTTATATATTGCCCTATGTTATAGGTTTAATAATGTTTCTCGTAAGTTCGAATCATGCATCATGCTTAATTAACCATGTTGATAACTTTCCCCTTTATTGTGGTTTGGGTTAAGAATTAAAATCCTATTCATGCTAAACTCTAGGTTTCTTTAGCCTAATTTCCAGTCTTGCCCTCTACAGGATGGCCCTTACTAGGCAGACAGCAAGGAAGAGGACCGGACCCCGTGGAGTTCCCCGTCACCAGCTTGCCCCAAGGGGCAATGGTGGTGGCAACAGCAGCAGCAAAGCGATGCGACCCGCAGGCGAAGCGATGGCGGCGGTGGGAACGAGAGCGATGGGGGCAACATCGACCCACAGCAGATGATTTGGCAGTTAACCCAGGAGTTGGTTGAAGCCCGCCAGGATAGGGAAGATGCTATTGTCCACATTGGTACACTCCAGGGAGAGTTGGAGCGCTATGAGCTTGAAGCCCAGGAGACCCAGCATGAGAGAGAACTGGAGATGCAGGATCTTACCAATGTGATGTGGTAGGTGTATTACTTAGACTGCCAAGTTGCTGATCTCCAGGCCTACAACAACAATCTTTATGCAGCTTTCCATGAGCAGTATCCTTATGGAGATGTGGAGAACATGGATATCCCTGCCAATGAAGCCTCTGGACCTGAGGTTATTGTCATCAGTGATGATGAAGAAGAGGAAGAGGTGGAGCCTGTGATCGTGGAGGTGTACTCCAGTGATGATGAAGCTTGAGCAGTGAAGTGGAAGTGCAAGTTAGTGTGAAATAGGAAGCCTGTAGCATAAATAAACCTTAGTGGGAAGGTTGGTCTGCCTGCAAGCAGACGTGTGTGTGAGATGTTTGTGTGAACTAGTAGCTTGTTGGTTTGTTTGGCTTGTATGTTTGAAGCTTATGGCGCCTTGTAGACTTGTTGGTGTTAGTTGAATAAAATCTAAGACTAGTTGTTTGTTAACAAATGCCTGTCACTCGTTCTGCCGAGCGTGCCGGACCCTCCCAGGGAGGAGATAACATGCCCAATCCACCACCAATCCCTCCAACCCTGACTGATGCTACAGCGGCATTAGTTAATGCCACTACTGAAAATACCAGGTTTATGAGAGAAATGGCTCAGAATAACCAGCAGCAACACCAGGATCACCAGAATAGACAGGAGAACTTATACCATGAATTCACTGAAACACTGTTGGTGTTTCTTACGCACACAGAGAAATCCGCAAGCGCACGGAAATACCGTTGTAGCACTTCACCCAGTGGTAAGCAGGGTATCGTATTTTTCACACGGGGACGGTCGCGCGGTGGCTTTTCAGGTTTATGTCAACCTAAGGCAAGGGTTTGTTTTCTAAGAGTAGCGAGGTATCTATAGGCTAAGTTTTCCGTGCGGTGATTCCTAAAGTCCGTTGTCTACTCACTTCGGGCACGGCCCGCTCCCAAATGGGTAGAGTCCGGCAATTAGCTCTACGACACAGCCGAACGTGGGGGGATTTCAAAGGACGGACAAGGCTTGTCACGACCAAGCCGCCTACCCCGTCAACCGTGGGATGCACCGCAAAAGGTAGGTGAACGCTAGTCCAAACACCACGTTTGCACTATTGGTCACAATTCTTGATGTTGCCCAAGGTTCCCCGGTTAAAGAGTCCCTCCACCAAGAACTAACGTAAACGATCTACCAATCCCGCAAGTCTACAACAGCTAAGAAATGTACGATGGAAATTAAATAGCTGCAAGATAATCACAAGGCGCTTACCAAAGCGTAAGTAGTTTGCAGAGGTACAAGGTACAAGCGGGTACCGACAAGTCCCAAGCACTCCGTCCTCCTAGGAAACAATGAACACCGAGGGGCGAACCGACAACTCCAGGTAGAAAGAACCTAGCTTCTTTCTAACCTTTCCCTCTCTCACTCTCTAGAATTAGGAGATAGAATAGAAGAAGTAGTAGAAGAAGAAGATCTAATTCTACTCTCTTGCACAAGTGGACTGGTGTTGGTAAACGTTATCCTACAGAATTATTTATAATTTGTATAGTCTGCAAGCGAACAGATACGGTGAGCATTTCACCCGAGAGGGTTAAATATCGAATCCACAGGGAAACGGGTGAGGGTGACTACGATCTAATCTTAATCCGGAGTAATACAAGACTAAAAAGGTTGAGGATATAGAGTGGATTACTAAGATAGATAAATCTCGATTTGGTAAGTAATGTTGATAGAATTCTTATGGGGATGTACTCAAAGGAAAGCAAGGCCAAAACTCACTATTCCCCCAGTAACTGGTTCCTACGTGTCCTATCCAACGGGACGTGGAATCCAAAGGAATCAATGGTACTGTCACTACCATGAACTACCACGATCCGGAAGGTAGGGTGTATCTAGGAGATACCCGAGCCCAAACACCACGTTTGCACTGCGAATAATACTCTAATCTAGGTGCCAGATTAAAGTACTCCTAAGAGACTCGTAGACCAATAAGAATAATTATAAACAATAACTTACTAAAAGAAGAAATAAATTACCAGAGTAACTCCAAGTGTAGATTAACTTCCACCGAGGTACAAGTGTGGAGATAGCACTGACAGGCCAGTACTTCCTCCAATTCCTTCCCTCTCTCTATCTCTCTTGTTCTAAAGATTAGAACTAATGAGTTCTAATCCTCTCATACTAACTCTCTAATTGTAGCTCTAATAAGCTTCTAATTACATTCTAATTCACTAATCTCTTAGAGAGAGTAGATCCATTCAAGGGATCCCTCTACAATTAAGAGTTAATGAGATAGAATGAATTGATAATGAATAATAATAATTCCATAGGCCTAGGGGTCTTTATATAGGGGTCTTCTTATGTATCTTCAGCTTCAGCCAGCAATATGGTACTAATCCTTGGCGATGAACGATAGCCCTTGGATCAAACCGACCTTGGCAACGGTGTAGATACAACCTCAAAGTCGGTTACAAACCGACATAAAAAGACCAAGCTGATTGGGCATAATTGCTCCGGCGGCCGGCCTAAAGTTGCTGGCGGCCGCCGTGGTGGATGATCCTCTCGGGATCTCCTTCCTCCTGGTGTCTTCTGGTATGTTCTAGAGTGTTTTAGTCCACTTTTCGGGTTGAGTTACTTCACGGCCAAGTCTTGTCATCACATGTCTTGTAGATTTCGGAACTTTCTCCATTATTCTCTGCAATTATCTATTAAGTCCCTGAAAATATATAAATCAACAAAACTCGTGGAATTATATTAGTTGAACCCCTAAACTTATGATTGGTCTTTGACTTGAGCCCTTAATTCATGCTTTTTAACTTGTATTTTTATGCTTTAATAGGTGTCAACAAGCTCCCCCAAGCTTACCTCTTGCTAGTCTCTTAGCAAGACACAAAATATTATAAACCACTTACTTGGATCAGGAGTTGCTGCAACGCTATCACACCTTTAAAGTACACATGCTTTCAAACAAAATTTCTCTCCAGATAAAGATAAACTCTTTTCTCTCTCTTTTTTCAAACTTCAATTATTCAATTACCTCTTACCTTTTTGGGGCTTTATATCTTTTTCTGCAATCTTGGGTAATTGAAAGATAGAACAGTCAAGTCAAGCACTAAATCTCAAACTCTTTTGCTGATTTTCAAATAAAACTCAAAGTTCCTCAGTATGACTCTCTCTAATCTCTCATTTATGGTATTTGTGGATCCTCTCTTTAGGCAATAATATAATGTTTGCCTTACTCTCATAGTATAATAACATTTTAACTAAGGCAATAGTTTACTATGCCTTTATCTCTCACCTAATATCTAAGGCTTATATATGTGGAGCTCATAGGTAGGAGAAAATAATTTATTTTCTTACTAAGCATATATTGTAAATTCAAGCAATGGATCCAAAGATACAAGTCACACTGATCAAGTGGTGCATGTGTATGGTGGATAGAAAAAATGGTATGGAATGTAGTGAAGTAAATAGAATAGATAAGGGAAATCTTACTTTTGCTCCTTTTTGGAATCTTCTCTCTTTTTTATAATTTTGTTGAGAACCTGGGTTGCATCTCTTTTCTTTCTTTTTCTTTTTCTATCTTCTTCTTCTTCTTCTTTTTTTTTCAAGAGAGGTGGACTCTGCTGGCCCTCGGACTTGTGTCCATTATTTCCTCTCTTATAAAGATGTGGGTTCTACTGACCCACGGACACTTGTCCATTATTCATCTTTATTTTTAGAGATGTGGGCTCTACTCGCCCTCGAACACTTGTTCATTTTTCATCTCTTTTATTTAGGGAGGTAGGCTCTACTCGCCCGTAGGACTTTTGTCCATTTTTCATCTCCCCTTTTTTTTTTTTTTCTCTCTTTTTTTTAAAGATACACAACCCAGATCTCTTTTTGCAATAACTTTTGAGAGGTATAAACGTAATGGAGCTTTTGTAAGATATTGGCTAGCAATGAATGAGTGGATGGGTATAATAAATATTTTTGGTTGCTCTCCCGAGATAGGAGTAGAACATTTTTGTGGCTAGAGTGAGTGGATGGTAGTAGAATGAAGTGAGTGGAATGAGTGGAGTGTACATGATCAGCATGACAAGCTTCTAAGGGTCAACAAAGATTGAACAAACTCAATGCAAAGCAAGCAGCCTATATATATATATTTTTCAAAAGGTTTTCCTAATCTAATTATCATGTATATATGGCTGTGGTAGGAAGTTCACACTCTTGTCACACAGGAACTTATCATGTGCATTTTTAATTTTCGAAATATAAATCTCCAGAAATCTAGTATCACTAGGAATAAGATCAAATAGTAGCTCAGACTATCATATATCATATCCGTCAATTACTTAGACTTTAGAGCAAGCATTTGCAACCCATAGGTTTCATGTTTCAAAGTAAAAATCAATTTTGCAAATGGAGCTCGAGAGAAATTAAGCTTGAAAGCTAGGTACTAGAAAAGTGTAACAACGGAGCAACTATTCATCATTTCCATGCATGAGATCTAGATTCAGGGATCATTTTATGTAGGTGGAAAAGAAAAACCTCTGGTACACTCCTATTTATTTATTTCCAAACTCTAGCAAAGACTTTTATGAAACTAGATTCTTAGCAAACTCTTTAGCAAACCAAACAAACTAAATATTTAGCTAATAATAATAATATAATAAAGTAGAAATACTTATCAGGATAATGGGGTGCTCTCCCCCAAGCTGGATTGAAGTGTAGGGTCATTAATGATGAAGAAGTTGAGATAGATGGCGATGATGATGTCGACCTATCATGTCTCTATTCCTTCAAATCTGCTGAACTCAAATAAACAACAAAGCTAGTGGAACTTGATTAAACATTAGGGGTTAGCCACATTAGCTTCATGTGTCTAGAGATGGATCATGATTATTCTGTGTAAAACTTCAGCAGAAAATATTTTTGGAGTTTTATAAATTTATATGCATGCAAAGAATTATGATGAAAATGCAACTAAATGAATGAATAATTATTTTTATGCCACCACAGTGAATATCTTTATGGGTTGTTACACACCACAAGATTATTCACATGGGGCTTTAGAATTTTTTCAATGCAATGCTAATGCAGAAATCAAATATGCTAAAGGAAAATAATTATGTAAAGAAGTAAATATGCTGATGCAAGATGCAGAAAGATAAATATGATTATGCAATTAAATATGCAATGCTAAGAATTAAATATGGACAACTTACTGAGTTAACTTTTTCGGTGAGGGTTCAATGTTTTAAGTCCTCTAAACAAGACTACTTACCTTGGTTACTCCTTGAGTGTATCATCGATCTTGGTAATGGTGTTACCCATGTTCTTTTCTTTGGTCCAACAATTAGAAGTGATAATTCAATAGTGGAGGATGACAGCTTCTTGTTTTGTGTGCATGCTTGGTAGATTCAGGACATTCACTTGTAGAATTTTGAAGAGAGTGAAGATTCCTCCACATTGTGCTCAAAATGTGTCCCCGCATGCAAAGACAAGGCAGAGATCAAGTGCATGGGCTCTGTTGGTGGGAAAACACCAACAGAACCAAAAAGTTCATTCTTCTCTAAAACCTTAGGCACATTAAACAAGATAAAGTTAATGTTTATATGTTTCATTTACTATAACAAGGGTGGTAAGATCAGAAGACAGAACATGAATGTTGCAAAACATTTGCTAGTACAATTATTACTATGAGATCAAGAAGGTGGTGTTAGGAACAACAAAAAGAGACAAAACATGTTGAGCTAATGGAATCAGATCAAGCAAGGGTGTTACTCTAACATGTTTGGTTCTTTATTTATGATTATGCCATAATTAAGATAAAGCTTATTAACTCACCTCAAGATGTTACCTTAGTATTGGAGCATGATGGTACTGTAGCAACTTGTGATGATGCTTTTCTTTTGCTTGAAGCTTTCTTGAATTGGCCTCTTGTATAGCTTTTCCTAACTTGTCTTCTTTCTCTTTATTCCATAAGATTCTTCTATATACGAGCATGTCCTCCTTGTGAAATATTTGTTGTATCTTGCTTCTGCATATGGAGTGTCGGGGGCATGTGAGGAGGAGGAACATGATTGAATTATCCTTGGTAGAATTGGTCTTCCTTCTCCATGTGCCAATCATCTTTAAGTTGAACTTTGAGCAAGTGCTTTTGTTTGCAGATTTTGTTTGTGGCACTCCTCTTCTTTCTCTTGCTTCATCTTTAGTATGAGTTTATCTCAGGACCTCCCCAAGCTTATTTAAAAGTTCTTCTTGCCTGTAGGGGTTAGTCTAACAAAGTATACCAATGTCTACACATGTAATTTTTAGTTCAATAACTAAACTAGACTCCATGTCTAATTCAATTAAGGAAGGTATTCTAACCTAAGCACCATGCTTAATTCAAAAAGCCTTTGGAAATATGCTATAGCAAAGCATTCCCAAACCAAAGCATACTATGGTAGATAAAGGATAGCATAAAGGCATTATAGAGATTTACTCAAATAGAGAGAGATGAAAAGCATGACAATAATTGTTGAGCAGATTAAGCATGTCTCAAAAGTAGAAGCAACCAAAATAGTGTAGCAACATGATAAGGAAACATTTCTAGGCATGTGATTTCATGTTGCACAATGATTGGTTGGACATACCTTAAATTGTCATCCTTCATTCTTCTTGCTCTAGACCTGAAATGGTTAGTGACAAAAAATACCCAAAGGAATATTTCCTCATTTATATTTCTATGCTTATTTCACAAGGGTACTATAACAATAAGGTGAACACTCATGTTATTTCTCAAGAAGTGCTTGTTTAAGGACAACAAGCTTGTCCTTGGGAAACCTATTGAATTCTGATTCATGATGATGAAGTGGTTTCCCTTCCAACATCAATCTACCTCAAGATTTTATGCCAACGAGATCTAGAATATTTATTATAGACGTATGCATCTACAACCACCCTTTCGAAATCTATAGGAGGAGAAAGAATGAGGGGGGTTGAAGGTCTCATGTGGGATAGTGATAGAGAGACTAGGTGTTTTAGGAAGGTGATCATGTGAACATGGAGTAGATGAAGTGTCTATGGAGCAGCTCTCATGCTCACCGATATTGTCTTCCTTCTCAAACTCCAAGGTTAATTCATCATGGTTGTCTAAAGTATCTCTTGGGGTTGTGTCTCTCAAGCTAATAGTGTCTAAGATGTCGTCCCTACAATCAATGGCTGGGATACATAGGTCATTAACACTCTCAAGCCATTGTTGTGGTTCTTCTTGGTGGTCTTGATGATTCCCATGCTTAGGTTGTTGTGGTGAATTTCTAGGATCATCTTGAGTCTCAAAGAAGGAAATATATGTAGATTCATCGGGGTCAAGGATGGATTCATAGATGGGTTCGAATAAATCATCTTGTCTAGGCATAGAAGAGGAGAAGATAAGACTGTCTTCTAGATAGCTTTGCTCTACTTCTATGGCAAGATCAGACATGTCATCCTTGGGTTCTTCCCAATGTCTTTTGAAAGAATAAGCATGTTCAAATACAGACTTCTCCTTAAAGGAATTTGATTTGTAATCACTTGGAGATTTCTTGTCAATACTTTCAATAAGAGACATCTCCTCAAAGGAATTTGATTTGTGTTCACTTAGAGGTCTCTTGTCTAGATGAGAATTTAGTGTTCTCCCAAAATCACTAAGGGTAGGTTCATAAGGATCTTTTAAAGGTAGAATTTCTTCTTCCTTTGGGGGATTTTGGGGTGTCGATGGTTCAGAGTGGATAGCTAAGCCTTGGGATTGGATTTGTTGCAAATTAGCTATCATGGTTTCTTCTCCTTGATCGAAGGTTGATTCTTTATTGTTCTCGGGGAAAATTCTAGTGGGGGTGGCGTATCCGCAACATCTGTCAATGAGATCTCTTGCTTCTATAGCAGACAGAGCAAGGAATGCACCTCCTGAAGCTGCATTAAGGTCTCTTTTATTTTTCCTATTAAGACCCAGATAAAAATGTTGAAGAAGGATTGGGTCTGGAATACCAAGGTTTGGGCCAAAGTTGATAAGGTCATTAAAACGATCCCATGATGCATTAAGAGACTCTTCTTCATTTTGTTTAAAAGTTAAAAGTTCTATATGAAGACGGGCCACTTTGGAGGTGGGAAAGTAATATGTGCAAAAGTTGGACACTAAAGTATCCCAATCTCCTTTTACTCTCTCTACGTTTAAGTAATACCACTGTTTAGCTTTTCCCGTCAAAGAGAACGGAAAGAACTTCTAGCGTAAGGTATTATAGGATATGCCTTCCATACGAAAGCATCCCATAATTTCCTCAAACTTTCATAGATGTAAGTGTGGGTTGGCCTCACCTTCTCCCGAGAAGGCTAGTTTCTGAACCATTCTTATATAACCCAAGCGTAGCTCATAGGACTTGGCTAGGATAGGCTCTGAAGATTCTGGTTGCCTAAAGCTTTGGCTAGAGGGTCCAAGATATTTATAGATAGGCGTGGAATTCATAATGAAAAAGGAAAGTAAATAATAGATGATTTAAAAAGATAAAAAGAATAAAAATAAAAAGAAAAGAATATAATACAAGGATAAGGTAGATTCTAAGTCAATCTCAGCAATCCGTTTCCCCGAACGGCGCCAGAAATGCTTGTTGGTAAACGTTATCCTACAGAATTATTTATAATTTGTATAGTCTGCAAGCGAACAGATACGGTGAGCACTTCACCCGAGAGGGTTAAATATCGAATCCACAGGGAAACGGGTGAGGGTGACTACGATCTAATCTTAATCCGGAGTAATACAAGACTAAAAAGGTTGAGGATATAGAGTGGATTACTAAGATAGATAAATCTCGATTTGGTAAGTAATGTTGATAGAATTCTTATGGGGATGTACTCAAAGGAAAGCAAGGCCAAAACTCACTATTCCCCGAAGAATGGTTCCTACGTGTCCTATCCAACGGGCGTGGAATCCAAAGGAATCAATGGTACTTGTCACTACCACGAACTACCACGATCAGGAAGGTAGGGTGTATCTAGGAGATACCCGAGCCCAAACACCACGTTTGCCTTTGCGAATAATACTCTAATCTAGGCGCCAGATTAAAGTACTCCTAAGAGACTCGTAGACCAATAAGAATAATTATAAACAATAACTTACTAAAAGAAGAAATAAATTACCAGAGTAACTCCAAGTGTAGATTAACTTCCACCGAGGTACAAGTGTGGAGATAGCACTGACAGGCCAGTACTTCCTCCAATTCCTTCCCTCTCTCTATCTCTCTTGTTCTAAAGATTAGAACTAATGAGTTCTAATCCTCTCATACTAACTCTCTAATTGTAGCTCTAATAAGCTTCTAATTACATTCTAATTCACTAATCTCTTAGAGAGAGTAGATCCATTCAAGGGATCCCTCTACAATTAAGAGTTAATGAGATAGAATGAATTGATAATGAATAATAATAATAATTCCATAGGCCTAGGGGTCTTTATATAGGGGTCTTCTTATGTATCTTCAGCTTCAGCCAGCAATATGGTACTAATCCTTGGCGATGAACGATAGCCCTTGGATCAAACCGACCTTGGCAACTGTGTAGATACAACCTCAAAGTCGGTTACAAACCGACATAAAAAGACCAAGCTGATTGGGCATAATTGCCTGGCGGCCGGCCTAAAGTTGCCTGGTGGCCGCCAGGGTGGATGATCCTCTCAGGATCTCCTTCCTCCTGGTGTCTTCTGGTATGTTCTAGAGTGTTTTAGTCCACTTTTCGGGTTGAGTTACTTCACGGCCAAGTCTTGTCATCACATGTCTTGTATATTCCGGAACTTTCTCCATTATTCTCTGCAATTATCTATTAAGTCCCTGAAAATATATAAATCAACAAAACTCGTGGAATTATATTAGTTGAACCCCTAAACTTATGATTGGTCTTTGACTTGAGCCCTTAATTCATGCTTTTTAACTTGTATTTTTATGCTTTAATAGGTGTCAACAACTGGTTTCTCCTTAGAAATTGTGTTGTTCTTTAGAGGGAGAGAGGGGGTCTATTTATACATAAGGGGGAGGGACCTAAGTGCTAAAAACCACCCAAACCGACCTAGGAAAACCTTCCATGTACGACAAACCGACTATCCCACGTCGGTTTCACCAGTTTTGGAAGGTAACAAACCGCCTCTCCGAAGATGGGCTCGAACCGCCTGCCGGGGGGTGCGGCCGCACCTTTGGGTGTGCGCTGGCGCACCCTGCCCGGGGCCGGCCGGCCCGAGCCGGCAGGCTGGGCTTCCTTGCTCTGAAAAGTTGTGTGTTAGCCTGCGCCCGGCCTGGTTTCGACGTTTTGTTGCGATCTCTGTTTGGGCTTGCCATTTGCTCCTTTGGGCCTTTTTCTATTTATTGATTTTATTTCTTTTTCTTTGTCTTTTTGGCCCAAAGTGATCATCCATGAGTTTGTACCGCAAGTCCAAATAAACACCAAAACTTTGGAATATGTTAGTTGAAATCCCTATTTCTAGGTAGTTTTGGTGTTGTGTTGACGGTATTTAAATTGTCGTTGGTTACCGTCAACAAACTCCCCCACACTTAGCCCTTTACTCGTCCTCGAGTGAAGGCACAGGGACTAAAGTGGTTTTATCTCCAAGATGTAAGCTTGCATACATATTATTCCAAGCCTTACCTGCCTTGTGAGCATTTTCCCACCCTTTATTACCTTTCATCGTAGCGGGGCTTTTTAGCTTTTCTCCAAGTCTTGGGTGGTTGCCAGATAGAATGGTTATAACAGAAGTGCTTTTCATTCATCCATTTTGATCAACTTTTTATCCGGGGTTTTATTTAGATATTTTTTTTCGAGAAAGCATGGGCTTTATTGCTATAATAATATATCTTTTTTTTTGGAGAGGTGGGCTCTGCTCGCCCTAGACTTTTGTCTTTTATTTCCTCTCTTTTCTTTTTTCTCTCTTTTTTAGAGATGTGGGCTCTACTCGCCCTTGGACACTTGCCCATTTTTCATCTCATTTTCATCATCAATTTGTTTTTTTAGAGATGTGGGCTCTACTCGCCCTCGGACACTTGTCCATTTTTCATTTTCTTTCATTTCATTTTTTTTTTTTTTTTTTTTTAGCATAGCCCAAGACATTTCTCTTTTTCAAAGGATAAATTCCCGGATGTTGAGTTTTTCTTACGGATGAAGTCATAGCAAATCTATTTGTACCATATCATATTTGGCAACAACTTAGACTAGATAGAGCATATGCAACCCACATGAATCGGGTTTTTCGGGATGAGTATTTGTTTAAACGAAGCTTGGTATTTCGGCGAGGGATAAAATGTATGCATGCCATGTATCAATTGGTAGATGTAGAGATGGAGTTTACGCTAACTTGGTTCAGGTTTTAGCATCTAAAGATAAATCACAAGTCAAAATTTAATTTTAATAAATTGCGTACCTTTGACTTTGCGAATCCTCCCCCACACTTGTTTTTGTACCTATTTTTATTTTCTTTTTGCACAAGGATAAAAACAAGTGGAGACATAGACAATAATATAATAAAACTTTTTTGAATAATTCAAACCGGGGGGGCGCACACTTGAAGGAATTACAAAATGATAGGAAGGGAAATACTTGAAATTTAAACTAGTGCGCGCCAAATTATTGATAAAGAGGTAGAGCTCTTTTACTCGAAAAGGTCAATGAGATCCAGTGAGCGTTCTACCCCCATTTCCCTAGCAAATGAGTCTAAGTTCCTCATGCGGGCTAACGTGTAAATCTGCAAGCTTTTTCCTAAGGCGGACATTGCCACTATGCCTTTACGCTAGCCTTTGCCTCTAAGAACTCGGACGAAACTTGAGAGTTCTGTGATCTTCTTTCGCACACTCTCAATTTGTAGGACCTTCCTGGGGCACAATGTCATCATCCCCAAAGAATCCTTTCGGTTGCCCCCTGACCTGAGGTTTGGGAACTTTCTTCCTCCATTCTCCGTTAGGCAATTGTTCTAAGGTATAAGGGAAACAAGAATCGCCTCTTTGGAAATAACTAGAGAGGTTCCCTAACATTTCTTCATCATACACTACTGCTTCTTCTATGGGGATATTCTCCTTGCCGACTACCTTTCTTTTCTTTGGTGTAGGAATGTTGGCTGGGGAAGGTAGGAGAGCTAGGTTCCCTTCAGGGGTTTCCCTCTTCTCTAAGTATTTGGAGGCGAAAGTCAAGGCTTTGTCCCTATTGAATGGTACTAGAGCCATAGGAGGAAGAGGACCTTGCTGTTGTCCTGGACTTAGAAGAAGAGAATTTGAGAAGAGGAGAAGAGCAAGAAGGAGAGGTGTGAGGAATGGAGAGGAGGAGGGTGGATTTTATAGGACAAACACTCCTCTCTGTTTTAGCAGGTCGAAATCTCGCGGAGCGCACCATACCATAACAGGTTTTGAGAAAGAAGAAAGCAATGGGCGAAATTTCAGGCCGAGGGGAGCCGGCCAGGGTGCGGCCGCACCTTGGGGTGCGCGCGCACCTCCCAGGTGGCCCCCCTGGTCGAGCTTTCGTCCACATTGGTTTCCTTTTCTGAAAAGTTTTGAATCGGGGTGCGCCGCGCGAAAATCGTTTCCTTTCTTGCCGATCTCTAATTGATCCTTAAATTTGAATTTTGAAAATAGTTTATGCTTTGATTAATTTAGAAAGTAATCATTCTTTGTGTAACAAATGACCAAAGCATAAATTTAATGAATTAAACAGAAATTAATAAAGCAAAAACTTTATTTAAAATAAAGTAAAAATATATAGATAACTTTTTATGTTTTATTATTATCTTATATATTAATTAATATATTTTTTATATACTTTTATTTATTTATTATATATATTTTTATTTTTTTTATATGCTGATCTTTTAAATTAATTTTCAAAGCATAAATCTATTCTATCGAGCTCTTGGTTAAGATCGGGTATTCGCACGAAGAAAAGCTTGAGACGTTGACCGTTTACCTTTTGTATCTCTCCTGCGCCATTTTGGATTGTGATTGCGCCGTGTGGCGAGGTGTTGATGACGGTGTATGGTCCTTTCCATTTGCTTCTCAGCTTCCCTTCACCAAATAACTTCACCCGGGAATTGAATAGGAGTACTTTGTCTCCCGTGGTGAATTCCTTGATTTTTATGCGCCGATCATGCCATCTTTTTTTGCGCTACGTGTAGAGCTTTTGCACTGTGGTACGCCTTCTCTCGCCATTCTTCTAGTTCAGAGATTTGTCTCTGTCGGTTTTTTCCAGCAAGTCTGACGTCCATGTTCCACTTCTTGATGGCCCAATGAGCTCGATGCTCCAACTCAACTGGTAAATGGCAGGTTTTGCCATAGACCGGTGATAAGGTGACATGCCGATGGGGGGCTTTGTAAGCTGTCCTATATGCCCAGAGAGCATCAGGTAGCTTGTTTTTCCAGCCCTTCCCCATCTCGTTGACCGTCTTCTGTAGGATGTTCTTGATTTGTTTATTGGAGGTCTCGGCTTGCCCGCTGGTTTGCGGATGATAGGGGGTGGCAATATTGTGCAGAGTGCCGAGCTCTTTCAGGAATGCCCTGAATGACTTGTCCTTGAAATGCGATCCTCCGTCACTGATCACCATGCGTGGCATTCCGAAACGGGGGAAGATGATTTTATGGAACATCTTGCGTGCGTGCTTGCCATCAGCAGCTCTACATGGTATTGCTTCTACCCACTTTGACACGTAGTCCATTGCCACCAGGATGTACTCGCAATCATGGGACTTCTAGAATGGTCCCATATAATCAATGCCCCACACATCAAATATTTCTATTTGAATGTTGTAGTGTAGGCGCATTGCATCACGAGCTGTGATGTTCCCAGTCTTTTGGCAGTTGTAGCATCTTCTGATGAACTCTTTCGTGTCGTCGTACATCGTCGGCCAGAAGAATCCGCCCGCCAAATTTTGGCTTGTGTGCGAAATACTCCCGGATGTCCGGCGTAGGGAGATGCATGACATTTCTCGATGATCCGCATTCCTTCCTCCCCGGGTACGCATCTTCTCAAAGAAGCCGTCTGCACACACCCCCGCACGGTATGGGTCATCCCATAGGTGCCGCTTTGCTCTCCATTTGGAGCTTTCGCTTGTTCTCCCCGGTGGTGCGTATCCCCGCAACCATGTAATTCACAATGTTTGCGTACCATGGGTTGAAGTGCGACACCTTGAGTAGCATGTCGTCGCGCGGTAGTCGTTGATTGGTGGTTTCTGCATGTTAGTTACGCATACGCGCGACAAATGATCCGCGAATCGTATTCTCTACTCCCTTTTTATCTTTTATTTCTATATCAAATTCTTGGAGCAAAAGAATCCAGCGGATCAGGCGAGGTTTCGCATCCTTTTTTGTAAGAAGGTACTTAAGGGCGGCATGGTCTGTATAAACGATTATTTTTGCGCCCACTAAGTAGGATCGAAACTTCTCGATAGCAAAGACTACCGCCGGGAGCTCTTTTTTACGTCGCGGGCGTAATTAAGCTGGGCTCTGTCGAGTTTTGCTAGCATATGCGATGGCATGCTGCTTTTTATCCGTGGTTTGGCCTAAGACCGCACCAACAGCGAAGTCGCTTGCATCGCACATGATTTCAAATGGCAACGACCAATCCGGGGGTTGGATGATCGGAGCCGAGATGAGTGCTTTCTTCAGGGTTTCAAAAGCGTGCAGGCACTCATCTGTGAAGTCAAAGGGTACATCCTTGGCTAGCAGGGCCGTAAGTGGTCTAGCGATTTGCGAGAAATCTTTTATGAATCTTCTATAAAACCCTGCGTGGCCTAGGAAACTACGGATACCTTTGACGTTCACTGGGGGTGATAGCTTTTCGATAACCTCTATCTTAGCTTTGTCTACCTCTATCCCCCTCTCAGACACGAGGTGCCCAAGAACGATGCCTTCTCGGACCATAAAGTGGCACTTTTCCCAGTTAAGTACCAGGTCCTTTTCTTGGCATCGCTGCAAGACCCGGTCTAGGTTCTTCAGACAGCTCTCGAAGGTCTTACCATAGATAGAGAAATCGTCCATGAAGACCTCCATGATTTCTTCGATCATGTCTGAGAAGATAGACATCATGCACCGCTAAAAAGAAGCAGGCGCATTACATAGCCCAAATGACATTCTACGATAGGCATAGGTTCCGTATGGGCATGTGAACGTGGTCTTGCTCGGTCATCGTGGTGGATCGGGATCCGGTGGTAACCGAATACCCGTCAAGGAAACGAAGAAAGAATGTTTCGCTAACCGCTCCAACATTTCATCGATAAAGGGCGCGGGAAGTGATCTTTCTTTGTTGCCTTGTTAAGTTTTTCGTAATCAATACACATTCTCCACCCCGTGACTTGTCTTTGTGGAATGAGTTCATTTTTAGCGTTCTCAACGATCGTCATTCCTCCCTTTTTAGGGACCACTTGAATTTGGGCTAACCCAATCTTCGTGGTGGTACGGGATAGATAATCCCGGCGTGAAGAAGCTTGAGAACTTCCTTCTTCACGACTTCACGCATCGCATTATTGAGCCTCTTATTTGGGGGTTCGCATGATGGGGTACCGTCGGGGTCAATAGGAATGCGATGTGTGCATAGTGTTGGGCTTACCCCTTTCAAATCTTGAAGAGAATACCCGAAGACCGATCTGTGTTTCTCTAAGACGGCTATTAGCTGGGTAGTTTCTTGGTCACTAAGCTTGTCGCTTATGATGACCGGTGCTTGTGAATCGCCGTTTAGGAAGACATAGCGTAGGCACAGGGGTAGGGGTTTAAGCTCAACTGGAGGTCGAGTTAGCTCTTCCTCTTTGGGAAGTTCTATGAGTTCCCCGAATCGTCCTCTTCTTCAATGAAGAATTGGGCGTCTTTTTCAAGGTCCTGTTTTTCGGGTTCTCATATAGCATAACTCCCATGACCTCCTCGGGCATGTCGTACTCTCGGGAAGGGTTCTCATATCGAAGTTTTTTAGCTCGAGTAACGGGATAGAAAGCTTTTTCTTCCCGAAAGTGTGACATCTAAATCCCCGGATCTTTGGTAGATCAAGAATCTTTTCCAAGGGATGCCCGATTAGGATGTCGAAGTCTTGGATATCAAAAACATGAAAGTCCAGAGACAATTTAACATCCTTGTGTTGGAAGTTCATGTACAACCTCACGACATTCAATGGTGGTTCGTGGTGCTATGCGCAAGGTCCGTGTTGTGGGGGTTCTAACAGTTTCCTCGTCACAGGTTTGTGCGAAGGTTTCGGACATTATGTTTATCCCCCACGCTAGGGTTATACATGACTTCCACCCAGTCCCCCCGGTATTTGCAATGGATTGGTGTAGAGGGGCCACTTATCGAATTTCTTTGGAAGAGGGCCCTTCCTCTCTCAACCATTCCGTGCTCATTATAGCTGTTAGCTCCTTAATAGACTCTAGGAGGAAAGTTCTATCCGGGGGCTGTTCGGGGCCAGTATTTGGGACCGGGTGGTTTCTTCCATTGTTCGTACTTCGAGGTGTCACCGAATTGATCAAGTAAGGTCAACCTCGAAGAACGGGAGATCCGTGCATACGGTCTCCTCTCCGTTACAGTTCGAGGCGAGGGTCTCTCTAAAGATGTTTGAGGGTTCGGCGTGAGCGAAGAGACTTCCTCTTGTTTACGCTTGGGTTCTACTCGGATGGGTTCTAGCGGAGGAGTATTCTCAAGAATACGGTTTAGGAGAGCTTCTCCTTCATTTGTGGTTTTATGTGAAAACGACCCTCCGGCGGCTAAATCAAGCGGCGGGCGGTCGCCCTGTCCAATCATACCCGAGAAATCTTTGTAGCAAAGACGTGGCTTGGTATGGGCAGTGCGGGCCGGATCGTGTAAGCGTGGTAAACCGGTCCTAGGCTGCACCTAGTGTTTCACCCTCTATTTGTCGGAAGTTGAGTATCTCTTGTCGCGGGGCCGCGATTACGGATATCGGGTAGAACGCTACCACGATGCACGCCGCAGTTCTTCCCATTCTCCGTTTACCAACCCTACGTTATGGGCGTACCATTGAGTCGCCCTCTCGGTGAGAGAGAACGGAAAACAATTTCCACCTCAACGTGTCATGTGTCATGCACGCTATTGTCGGCAGCCACGTAGCTGCTCAAACTCCCGTAAGTGATGATAGGGGTTTTCATATTCCGAGCCTGAAAAGGCTCGGGCCTGAACCATGGCTATAAAGCCAGGGCGGAGCTCATACTCGGAAGCCTGTGATTGGCTTCGCAGATTGACGTGGTTCTACGAGCTCGCCCTTGGGAGCGATGTGATTTGGATGGTAGGTTGCTCCATGGGTAACAGGAACTCTTTTTGGTATTTTTGTTTAAAGGATACTACCAGTCACGTAGGTTGACTCGGTTCAATATATAACTATGACAACCGTCCCCGGCAACGGCGCCAGAAATGCTTGTTGGTGTTTCTTACGCACACGAGAGAAATCCGCGCAAGCGCGGAAATACCGTTGTAGCACTTCACCCCGGTGGTAGTGGTATCGTATTTTTCACGGGGACGGTCGCGCGGTGGCTTTTCAGGTTTATGTCAACCTAAGGCAAGGGTTTGTTTTCTAAGAGTAGCGAGGTACCTATAGGCTAAGTTTTCCAGGCAGTGATTCCTAAAGTCTGTTGTCTACTCACTTCGGGCACCGGCCCGCTCCCAGATGGGTAGAGTCCGGCAATTAGCTCTACGACACAGCCGAACGTGGGGGGATTTCAAAGGACGGACAAGGCTTGTCACGACCAAGCCGCCTACCCCCTCAACCATGGGATGCACCGCAAAAGGTAGGTGAACGCTAGTCCAAACACCACGTTTGCACTATTGGTCACAGTTCTTGATGTTGGCCAAGGTTCCCCGGTTAAAGAGTCCCTCCACCAAGAATTAACGTAAACGATCTACCAATCCCGCAAGTCTACAACAGCTAAGAAATGTACGATGGAAATTAAATAGCTACAAGATAATCACAAGACTGCTTACCAAAGCGTAAGTAGTTTGCAGAGGTACAGTGTTTAGGGGCGGGTACCGACAAGTCCGGCACTCCGTCCTCCTAGGAACAATGCGGAACAGGGGCGAACCGACAACTCAGTGTGGAAAGAACCAAGCTTCTTTCTAACCTTTCCCTCTCTCACTCTCTAGAATTAGGAGATAGAATAGAAGAAGTAGAAGAAGAAGAAGATCTAATTCTACTCTCTTGCACAAGTGGACTGGTTTCTCCTTTGAAATTGTGTTGTTCTTTAGAGGGAGAGAGGGGGTCTATTTATACATAAGGGGGAGGGACCTAAGTGCTAAAAACCACCCAAACCGACCTAGGAAAACCTTCCATGTACGACAAACCGACTATCCCACGTCGGTTTCACCAGTTTTGGAAGGTAACAAACCGCCTCTCCGAAGATGGGCTCGAACCGCCTCTGCCGTGGTGCGGCCGCACCTTGGGGTGCGCGCACCACTGCCGGGGGGCGGCTGGCCCGAAGCCGGCAGCTGGGCTTCCTTGCTCTAAAAAAAGTTGTGTGGTAGCCTGCACCCGGCCTGGTTTCGACGTTTTGTTGCGATTTCTGTTTGGGCTTGCCATTTGCTACTTTGGGCCTTTTTCTATTTATTGATTTTATTTCTTTTTCTTTGTCTTTTTGGCCCAAAGTGATCATCCATGAGTTTGTACCTGCAAGTCCAAATAAACACCAAAACTTTGGAATATGTTAGTTGAAATCCCTATTTCTAGGTAGTTTTGGTGTTGTGTTGACGGTATTTAAATTGTCGCCGCTATCGTCAACAAACACATCCTCCGATATTCGCAAGGCGGAAGAACCTCTGAAGGCGATGATTGGCTCCGCTCAATGGAGTTGAAATTTGAGCTTGTTGAAGGATGCATGGATCATCACAAACCTGCCTTTTTTGCCCAGCCAGCTTAGGGGTGGTGCCAGTGCATGGTGGGCAAACTTCTCAGCTATGCAGCCAGCTGGACATCGCGTGACTTGGGGCGGAATTTTGACAGGCATTCCGTGCTCATTATATCCCGGAAGGAGTCATGGCCAAGAAGTTAACTGAGTTCATAGAATTGAAGCAGGATGATCAGACGGTAATGCAGTACGCCAGTCGCTTCAATCACATGTCCTAGTATGCTTCTGCACATGTGGACACTGATGCGAAAAAGAAAGAGTGGTTTCTGCGAGGTCTGAATCCAAAGCTCCAGACCATGATGACAGTTCGCCCCTTGATTACACTTATCATGAGGTAGTGGACATAGCATTGAATCTTTGAAGAAAAGTATCGCGCTTATAAGGAGATGAAGGGAAAGAAGAAGAATGTTTCTTCTGGTTCTTCTCGCGGCAATATGAAGCGTCAGAAGGTATTCTATCACCCTGTGAATCATTCTCGTCCTTCCTTTCGTCCACCACAATTCCAGCCCAGGCAGCAGCCATTTGTCAGGCCTGCTGCAGCTCTAACCTACCCACGCCAGCCGAATGCCCCTGGCATTCGTAACCCAGCTCCACAAGGCCAAGGTGGTCCAATTTGTTTTAACTGTGGCAAACCTGGTCATTATTCCCGAGAATGCCCCAATCCTCGGAGGTATAACCCAAACTATCAAACAACACCAGGTGGTCAACAGCCTCAGAATAAGAACAATAATGGACAGAATGCCCAGAAGGGCAAAATGGAGAAGAAAACTGGCCGGGTGTTCTATACAAACGCTGAAGAAATACCTGCAGGAGAGCCAGTAATGATGGGTATGTTTCCTGTTGCTAATCACCCTGCAATTACATTATTTGATTCTGGTGCATCCCATACATTCATCAATAGAACATTTGTGGTCAAACATGAAATACCTATTGGGGAAACAAAAGAAAATTTCTTTATACAGTCACCTGGGGGACGTCTGTGTACTCAAGAAGTGGTACATCAGGTACCTATAACATTAGGTGGGTATGATTTTCCCACCAGTATGGTAGTTCTTAAGGATCAGGATATAGATGTGATCCCCGGTATGAATTGGATGTATCATCGATAGCATAGGGGGATAGCAATTGTCATCGATATTTTGAATAGGACTATCAAAGTAAACATCCCCGATAGCAATTCTCAACTTCTTATTCAACTTCTAATTCCTAAGAGAACAGTTGAGAGAGTTTGTGCTACCACAGGGATGTCTTCAAATTTGTAAAGGAGATAAAGAATATCCCATAAATGAAGTCTATGAGTTTCGGATGTATTTCCGATTGATGATTTGCCCGGTCTACCCCCCTAGATAGAGATGTTCAATTCACTTTAGTATAGAGTTGAAATGTGATTTGTGGGGACGGCACCGATATCTAGAAGAGCATATAGAATGCCACCGAAGGAATTAGCGAAGAAGTTGAAGACTTCGGATTGTAAAGAGTTGCTTGATAAAGGTTTTATCCGGCCTAGTTCTTCACCACAGGGATGTCTTGCAATATTTGTAAAGAAGAAGGATCAAACCACGAGGCTATGTGTAGACTATCATCCACTAAATGAAGTGACAATTAAGAACAAGTACCCTTTGCCCTGAGATCATAAATAGACAACAACAACATAGCCTTTAGTTGTTTGATCAACTTGACAAAAGGATAAAGATTAGGGTAGATAGAGCCAAAGTGTTCTCTAAGATTGACTTGAGATCTAGGGGTACCACTAGATAAAGATGAAATGTCCAAACCATCTCAACCCGATGGAAGATATACCAAATATCTTCACGCTTTCACCACTAGATATGGTTTATATGAGTACTTGGTGATGTCTTTTGAGTTAACCAATGCCCCTTTTACTCACTTTATGTACTTGATGAACACAGTCTTTATGCCCGAGCTTGACAGATTCGTGGTAGTGTTCATAGATGACATCTTGATATATTCTAAGAATAAGGAAGAACATGCCGAGCATCTTGGATTGTTCAGTGCTGACCCTTGAAGCGTTTGAGAGACCATCACATGTTATACGCAAAATTTAGCAAATGTGAATTACCCCTGAATTCTGGTTAGAAGAAGTGCAATTCTTAGGGCATGTATTGTCCGCCTCTGATGGAGTTTCTGTGGATCTAAGTAAAGTCAAGGATATTCTTTAGGCATCTTGTTTGACCGAAAAATAAGGGAAGCCGCCAACCACCTCAATGGGGATGCCATTGTTCATGAAGTTCGCAGGTTTCTTGGGAATGGCAGGTTACTACCGTCGGTTTATTCCTTGACTTCTCTAAAGTGGCCAAGCCTATTCTCGAGTTGCTAAAAATTCAAACTAAGTTTGTCCACCACTAGGTGTCGATCACACCCAACGAATGTGAGAAAGCTTTCCGGCATCCCGAAGAAGTCACTCATGACAACGAAAGTCCGCACCGTATCTTAGCACAACCCGATATTGAGAAGTCTTTTGATGTTTATTGTGATCCTTCGGCATAGGAATTGGGTGTGTCTATTTGATGCAAGAAGGCGAGTCATTGCCTATGCTTCTAGGCAACTCAAGTGTCATGAAGAGCATTATCCGACTCATGATTTAGAGTTAGCAAAGATGTTGTCCTGCGGTAGCTTGTCCATGCCTTAAAGATTTGGCGACACTATCATCGTTAGGGGCAATATCGTCATATCTATACTTGATCATAAGAGTTTGAAGTATATATTCACCCATGCGGCCCGATCAGCGCCACTAAGGGGAGTTAAATATCCGGTTGTCCCGCGTCCGCTAAGAGGTTACGCCCTCCAGCAATTTCTTATGGTGAGAAGATGGTTAGAATTGATTAAAGATTATGATTTTGAAGTGCATTACCATCTGGTAAGGCAAACGTAGTTGCCGATGCCCTCGGTCCGCAAGGTTCATTGCAATTGTTTGACAATAAATTTGAGAGACGTAACTTTATGCCAAGAACTAGAAAAGTTCAATATAGAAATTGTTGAACAAGGGATCGTATCTAGCCTCCTTTGTTCAATCAACCTTGAGAGATTAGATCATTGCAGCATAGAAAGAAAGCAAGGGAGTAGCTTGTATCAAGGAGAAAGTTAGGAGTGGGAAGCCTACTTGTTTCTGAATTGATGAAGCAGATGTGTTATGGTTCAAGAATCGGTTAGTAGTGCCAAATGTTCCTGAGTTACGTTGACAGATCCTCGATGAAGCACACTTGACTAGATACTCTATTCATCCAGGAAGCACCAAGATGTATCAAGACTTGAAGCAGAGATTCTGGTGGACCAAGATGAAAATTGATATAGCTCGGTATGTAGCCAGATGTGATACGTGTCAGCGAGTGAAAGCTGTGCACATGAAGCCTGCAGGACTATTAAATCCTTTGCCTGTTCCATCATGGAAATGGGATGGAATTGGTATGGACTTTGTTGTCGGTCTACCCAGAACCGCTAAAGGATATGATTCCATCTGGGTTATTGTTGATCGTCTTACCAAGATAGCCCATTTCTTACCAGTTAAGAAGCTGTATACCGCACTTGACTGTGCCAAGTTATATGTAGAAAGGATTTTCAGTCTTCATGGTGCACCCAAGAAAATCGTATCTGATAGAGGTTCTGTGTTTATGGATAAATTCTGGCAGCAGTTGCAAGAGTCCTTAGGTACTCAACATACTCATAGCACCGCTTATCATCCACAGACTGGAGGACAGACAGAAAGAGTTAATCAGATATTGGAGGATATGTTGAGGGCTTGTGTTCTTACTTATCCTGCTAAATGGGATGAATGCTTGCCTTTGGCAGAATTCTCTTACAATAACAGTTATCAAGAGAGTATAAAAATGGCGCCTTTTGAAGCTCTATATGGTCGCAGATGTAGGACACCTTTGAATTGGTCTGAGTCTAGAGAAAGATGGTTCTTTGGTGTGGATTTAGTAAAGGATGCAGAAGAAAAGGTTCGAGTTATACAAGCCAATATGAAGGCAGCCCAGTCCCGACAGAAAAGCTATGCCGATAAGAGACATCATCCTCTGGCATTTAAAGTGAAAGATTTTGTTTATCTAAAAGTGTCTCCTATGAAGGGAGTAAAATGTTTTGGAGTCAAGGGAAAACTAGCACCTCGATATATTGGACCATTCCAGATAACCAAGAAGTGTGGACAAGTGGCATATAAATTGAGATTACCCGAACAGCTTTCAGCAATACACAATGTGTTCCATGTGTCACAGTTAAAGAAATGTCTTCGAGTGCCGGATCAGGTAGTTGACTTTGAAGGAGTTGAACTTGAGCCTGATTTGACCTATTCTGAATACCCTATTAGAATCATTGATCAAAAAGATTGTGTTACTCGAAGAAGAACAACCATGTGGTATAAAGTTCAGTGGAATCAACATTCTGAAGAAGAAGCTACATGGGAATCAGAAGAGTTTTTGCAAGAGCACTTCACGGAATTCTATGCTTCAATATATGTCATAGTTCCTTGTAGAAGAAGTGTCTTGTTTCTTTTGAGTTTAGTAGAGTGAGTGTTGTTACCTCTAGTGCTTTGTGAGTAAAGTTTGAGGTGTGTCTTTCTGACACATTTCCTTTGCCGTTATGTGGTTGAGTGTTTGTTGACGGTCACCAACGACATATTCTTTCCGTCAACTTACTACCATAAAGGGAGTGAAACTATACCTTATCATACTCATATACATTTACAACTAATATATTTCCACTTGTAGTGTCCGAATTATTATTATGCAGATTTATACAAGAAACAAGTGGAAAATGCACCAAAAGGCGCCTCCTCGAAAGCGCATTCTCGAAGAACATCAAGCCCAAGGGAGAAACGGACAAAACACGCAAAACCGGGCCGAGCACACACCGCCATACAACTTTTCAGGCCCAACAAAGCCACCCCTGCCGGCCCCCGACTTTTTTACGGACCCGGGAGGGTGCGCGCGCACGCAAGGTGCGGCGCGCACCCTCCCCGAGGCGTCTCGGGCCCGGCTTGGGGAGGCGGTTCATTACCTTCAAAACCGGTGAAACCGACGTGGGATGGTCGGTTTGGGCAGATTAGGAAGGTGTTCCAAGGTCGGTTTTGATCCTTCCATGTAGGGGTGGCTGTTGGTGTTTCTTACGCGACACGAGAGAAATCCGCAAGCGCACGAAAATACCGTTGTAGCACTTCACCCGGTGGTAAGCGAGGGTATCGTATTTTTCACAGGGGACGGTCGCGCAAGGTGGCTTTTTAGGTTTATGTCAACCTAAGGCAAGGGTTTGTTTTCTAAGAGTAGCGAGGTATCTATATGCTAAGTTTTCCGTGCGGTGATTCCTAAAGTCCGTTGTCTACTCACTCGGGGCGGCCCGCTCCCAAATGGGTAGAGTCAGGCAATTAGCTCTACGACACAGCCCGAACGTGGGGGGATTTCAAAGGACGGACAAGGCTTGTCACGACCAAGCTGCCTACCCCCTCAACCGTGGGATGCACCGCAAAAGGTAGGTGAACGCTAGTCCAAACACCACGTTTGCACTATTGGTCACAGTTCTTGATGTTGGCCAAGGTTCCTCGGTCAAAGAGTCCCTCCACCAAGAACTAACGTAAAACGATCTACCAATCCCGCAAGTCTACAACAGCTAAGAAATGTACGATGGAAATTAAATAGCTGCAAGATAATCACAAGGCGCTTACCAAAGTGTAAGTAGTTTGCAGAGGTACAAGCCGGGGGTATGCCGACAAGTCCCAAGACTCCCCTCCTAGGAACAAATGGAACACCGAGGGGCTTAACCGACAACTCGGGTAGAAAGAACCAAGCTTCTTTCTAGTCTTTCCCTCTCTCACTCTCTAGAATGGGGAGATAGAATAGAAGAAGTAGAAGAAGAAGATCTAATTCTACTCTCTTGCACAAGTGGACTGGTTTCTCCTTGTAAATTGTGTTGTTCTTTGAGAGGGAGAGAGGGGGTCTATTTATACATAAGGGGGAGGGACCTAAGTGCTAAAAACCACCCAAACCGACCTAGGAAAACCTTCCATGTACGACAAACCGACTATCCCACGTCGGTTTCATCAGTTTTGGAAGGTAACAAACCGCCTCTCCGAAGATGGGCTCGAACCGCCTCTGCCAGGGTGCGGCCGCACCTTGGGGTGCACGCGCACCCTGCCAGGGCCGGCCTGGCTTGAGCTTCGGCAGGCTGGGCTTCCTTGTTCTGAAAAGTTGTATGGTAGCCTGCGCCCGACCTGGTTTCGACGTTTTGTTGCGATTTCTGTTTGGGCTTGCCATTTGCTCCTTTGGGCCTTTTTCTATTTATTGATTTTATTTTTTTTTCTTTGTCTTTTTGGCCCAAAGTGATCATCCATGAGTTTGTACCTACAAGTCCAAATAAACACCAAAACTTTGGAATATGTTAGTTGAAATCCCTATTTCTAGGTAGTTTTGGTGTTGTGTTGACGGTATTTAAATTGTCGTTGGTTACCGTCAACAGTGGCCATTTTCCAAAGAGCCCCCTCTCCTCTACCTATAAAAGGAGGCCCTCTCCCTCTCATTCAACACACACCATTCTAAGGAAGAGTCTCTCCCTCTCCTCTAAGCTCTCCCTCTCCTCTAAGAGAGCTCTCCCCTCTACTCTACCCCTTCACTACAATGGGCTTAGGCCCTCATTAGTAGTAGAGAGATCGGCGGAGGAGATATGTGAAGGGCTGAGAGCGGGGAAGCGCCGGGCTTGTCGGTGTCTCCCCAACCTTGTACCTCGGTGGATTCAGACTTGGCTCCTTAACGGGATCTTGGCTAAGTAAGCTTCCACGGTTCTGATAATCTTTACTGTCTTTTGTTTATCCACGATTTATCTACTTGTTTGCGGGATCGGTAGTCGTTCCTTCGGGGGCGGAACTCTAGTGGTGGAACCCTTTGACCGGGGAACCTGGCAAACACTAGAGTGATAATCACTAGCGTAGACGTGGTGTTTGGGCTAGCGGTTTTCTACCTTTTGCGGTGCATCCCACGGTTGAGGGGTAGGCGGTTTGGTCGTGACAAGCCTTGTCCCGTGCCTTGAAATCCCCCCACGTTCGGGCGCGGTCGTAGAGCTAATTGCCGGACTCTACCCAATTGGGAGCGGGCCGGTGCCCGAAGTGAACAAGTAGCTCTGGAGACTGGCTAACCATAGACCCTAAAGGTGTAAGGACCCTTCTCGCTAATCCTCCCCATCTTTGGTCTTGTGTGTCCTTGGGCGAACTAGTTAGGAGAGAGTACATCCATTCCCTGTGGAAAATACGATACCCTGAATATTTCCGGGTGAAAGCTACAACGACAATTCCGTGTGCTTGCGGATTTTTCTGTGTGCGTTAAGAAACGTCAACAAGCTTTCTGGCGCCGTTGCCGGGGAACGGTTGCTATTATCTCCGAGCTTAGTGAGTCCTCGTATTTATCCTTTAAAAAAATCAAAATAGTTATTTATTTTATTTTTCCAAAATGAAGCCCACACCTTTTGAAAACCTTTTCGCTTCAACGGAGGAGTTCCAGAGCCAAAATCTTTTTCAAAACCAAAACTCTCATCCGGCTATGAACTCCATCCATATTTAAAATCCATTGTTCGAGGCAGACCTTTCTCTGGCTACCACACTGAAAACCCATGTAGCCACCTACGAGTTTTCGAGGAAATATGTGCATGCCTAAGCATTCCTGGCATGACACAAGAAAATATCATATGGACGTTGTTTCCGTTCTCCCTCACAGGGAGAGCAGAACAATGGTACACGAATGTCGTAGGAAGTTTGAATGGGGACTGGAAAGAACTCAAAGACAATTTTTGTCTAGCATTTTTCCCCATCAACACCCTACCAAGGACAATCCTCGATTTCAAGCAGGATGAGAAGGAGCCATAGGTGCAGCCTGGGCTAGGTTTGCAATGTTAATACATGATAGCCCAGATTTTTCATTACCCGATAGTGTGCTTTTGCATATCTTTTGTTCGGGTCTTGACATAGACGCTGCCCTATGCCTTGACATGACCGCCGGAGGGTCGTTTTCACGTAAACCTACAACGGAACAGAGGAAAATCCTAGATCACATCCTAGAGAAGCATGCTTCTCCCATTGTAGAACCTACTCCCCCTCCATAACAAGGGCATGTCAAGTTTTGAGGAGCCCTCATCGGTCGAACCATACCACGTATCAACAATAAAACCGATCGTTGAGCCCTCTCGAACCAGAACACCGAAGGAAGGGATGCTTTATCCTTCGGAGTTTCCGATCAAATTCGAGGATCATGGGAGAACCTTGAACCTTCTATGGTACGAATGGAGCAAATGGAGCACAGCTCCAGCTAAGGAATCTTCCTCTAACATGAAACCTTCAAAAGAATGGTTAATGGAGGTGAAACATTCTTCCGAAGCAATTGATTCTTTCACCTCCCACGACCATACCTTGTTCATTACAAGGAAATTCCTTAGATGCCCTATACAACCCAACAAACCGAGGCAAATATCATGTCACAATATCTTGCGGAAACCCTTTTGGGTAATATGCCGCTAGCCTCGGCCCGATAGACTCTTTAAAGGTCAATTCGGACTCATCTTTGCATGTTGTGGTATTGCTAGGGCCGTGCCAATGAAAATTCATGGAATCGAGGTTCGCTTAGACTTCCATATCTATCCCATCCTCAACTTTGATCTTCTCATAGGCTACCCTCTTGAAAAGATTTTTCATGAAAACTTGTAGAGGAGAGCCATAATGAGAAGTTGGGAAAGAATGCTTGTGCCTCTCACCTAGAAATCCCAAAGGTGAAGCATCTTCCCAACCAAAACCCGTTCGAGGGGACGACATTCATAACTCCATTCGATTCACCTAAGTTGCTTTTTGCATCCTAGTGAAACTAAACACACGTCGCCTTTACCCGAACGCAAGGCATGTCCCTCGGCCATCAAAACGTTGTTCTTGACAAAGATCGAGATTCAACGTTCGTCCCTCATGACATATCTTGTGAGGATAAAAACTCACGTGCCATGGACATGCACGAAGCAACAACTCTTGAGACCAAGCATGAACACGCTATTGAGCATGTCGAGATTTCATTCAAACTTCTCATGAAACATGCTCACCTTTTTGGTTCTCTAGAGTTGTCTTGCTTTCTCACCACGTGCCCCTCTACGAGGACCCCAACCTTCTCTTAATCCTCGTTCACAAACTTTTCAAGAGGATGGTTGTGGATGTCTTCGTGTATCACAAATTTTGCCGATATCGTAGCGGCACGATGGTACTAACTTTGCGGCTTAAGCTTAAACGCCAACTTTTTAGTGGTGAATGGGAATTTCACCACCTTTCATAGCTGCAAGAAGAAATTCCCAAGGTCAACCTTACGACCATAAACAAAGCAACTGCCGGGAGATAACCCGGATCATAATAAAAAAAAAGGTGAATAATTCTCTCTTGTTGTTACCATAAAAGAAAGAACAAAAAGTTTTTCTCTTTCTCTTTTTAATAAAAGCAAGAGCATGTTATCAAGTTAGTATGCACCTTCGGGTATTCTTGTCGCTAACCATTTCAGGTGGAGATCGATTTAGAAGATCAAAAGAGGCATGCGATGCTTGAAAGCATGGGGCCGACATCATCAAAAAAAAAAAAAAAACTTTGATGCCCATGGATGGTGGAACACACTCAAAAGGAGACCGGACTTTGCACACTTGACTTTTGCACAAAAAGTCCAAGTGTGGGGAAAGATGGTGAAAACCTTAAGTTCTATACACCAAGGCATCACAAAAAAATGATGGTGAATAAAAGATGATGTTACCCTGCCTTGCAAAAAAAAAAAAAAAAAAAAAAAAAAAAAAAAGAAAAAGGATTGAAAAAAAGAGAGAGTGTTGTAAAAAAAAGAAAGAAATATATAGAAAAATATATATATATATAATAATAAGAGAGGAGCAAAGGTTGGCCCCGCATGGTCAAGATACATACCAAAGTCTTTGCTCGACTCCACCCATCATTGCTTCCACAAGCAAGAAGGGTTCGTCTCTCATCCTTTGTTGCTACCATCAAGACCCATGGCCCATACACATGTGTGTGTGGCCTAGTCTTGAGGTGCACCTAGAAAGGGCCATCATGCAACCCGCAGCAACAAATTCGATGTTTCATCCGTAGATCCGCCGTAGGTAAGTATATCCGGTATGCAAAGGAAATAAATGTTCACCAACATTCTTACTCATGTTTGTCTCCATGAATATTAAAACTCCATGCTTCCCTTGTTATGACATATGCTTTGAGTTTAGGTGCATTTACATGAAATACATCCATAGGTCTTTACATTAAGCATGGTGCTTAGGGTAAAATGATCTCCTTTAATCAAACCTTGACATGGTGTTAGAGTTTGGTTAATGAACTTAGAGTTTTTGTTGTCATGATCTATGAGAGTATCTTTTGTTGGAGATAAATCAAGGCTATGCTTACACTTTGCTTCTTTATGATTAGCCTTGCTTGAGTGATCTTTGTTGTGAACAAATAAAAATAAAATAAAATAAAATAAAATAAAGTTTTTTCATAATAAAAGCTCCACGGTATTTTTGCCGATAGAGCCATGTTGTTGTTTTTGTTTTTGTTTTGTTTGTTTAAAATAAACAGTACAAGAATAAGTGTGGGGGAGATCTCTCACACTACACCACAACACCAAATCGGGGACACAACATCCGACGCTAAAAAATTCTTTGTCGATGGATGATCGACGCTAAACATAGCCCACGAGACCATCGACGCCAATTCTGCATTTAGCGAAGTTCTTGTCGATTTGTAGTTAGGTATATTTATCATCATGAGATCGATGCTAAAAACCGCTTATAACGTCATGCAATCTGTCGCTAAAAATAATGGTCCCACGTTAGCCCATCTTGTGATTTTAGCTCAGCCCAACAACATACTGACCCATCAACCCCGGATCAATCCGAACCGTTGGATCGAAAATTTGAACTATATAAGCAACTCTTCATACCTCCCAAACCCTAACCTCCTATACTCTCTCTCCTCTGTTAAGCACACCCATCCAAGATCTCCCCAACACAATGCACAATCATCGAGCAATTCATGATGGAGAAGGACAAGACGGACGACTACCATGAACTCCTTCCTCTTCAAACGATGGTTTGTGCAACTCTCACTCTCACGTCTCACAATAATAAAAAGGGGAGAGAAAAGGAGAAGAAAAAAAAATGAAAGAAGAGGAGATAAACCTTTCAACCCCAAGTTCCTTGTCTCGTTTTTGTGATGACATCAAAAGACAAGCTTGGGGAGAGCCTCCAACCACGCAACTAATCACAACTCAAATCATTGCGCGCACAAGCTAGCACAACCATGAAAGGTAAGTAAAGAGCTAGCTTGGGGGAGGACTCCAAGAAAGGTAACGTGTATCTCACATTTTGAATATATTCCCTATCTTATAAAATGATGAGTTATGCTAAAAAAAGAGAGAGAATTCATTCCTATACATATGAGCTATGAAAATGTTTAGATTTATTCCCTTGTTGAAATGATGAATAGTTGCTCTATCTTATGATTTGCACGTGCCTAGTTTATAATTCGAATTTCTCTAAATTTTGGGTTTAGTGGCTAAGTCTAAAAACTCGCCCTGAAAAAACCCGATTCATGTGGGTTGCATAAGCTCTATCTAGTCTAAGTTGTTGCCAAGTATGATGTGGTACAAATAGATTTGCTATGATTTCGTCCCAAAAAGAGAAACTTGACATCAGGGAATCTAATTTGAAAGAGAAAAGATATGGGCTATGTTAAAGAGAAAAAAAAAATATGAAAAAATGGACATGTATCCGAGGGGGAGAAGAGCCCACATCTCGGAAAAAAAAAAAAAAAAAAAGAAAAGAGAGGAAATAAAAGACAAAAGTCTAGGCGAGTAGAGCCCACCTCTCCAAAAAAAAAAATATAATAATAATAAAGCCCATACTTTCTCAAAAAAAAATATAATCTAAATAAATAAATCCCGGATAAAAAGTTAATCGAGAGGATGAATGATAAGTATTTCTGTTATAACCGTTCTATCGGCAACCGCCCAAGATTTTGAGAAAAGCTAAAAAAGCCCCACTACGATGAAAGGTAATAAAGGGGGAAAAAGATGTGCCATTTTATTCAAACTCTAGTAGAACATCTTATTATAACCCCGGCACTTGTGAAACGTAATCGGCATAGTAGCAACTCCCGATCAACAACCAAGTACTTATCTTTTTGCTCGAGGGACGCGCAAAGGGTAAGCTTGGGGAGTTTGTTGACGGTCACCAACGACATATTCTTTCCGTCAACTTACTACCATAAAGGAGTGAAACTATACCTTATCATACTCATATACATTTACAACTAATATATTTCCACTTGTAGTGTCCGAATTATTATTATGCAGATTTATACAAGAAACAAGTGGAAAATGCACCAAAAGGCTCCTTCCTCGAAAGCGCATTCTGAAGAACATCAAGCCCAAGGGAGAAACGGACAAAACATGCAAAAGCGGGCGAGCACACACCGCCATACAACTTTTCAGGCCCAACAAAGCCACCCCCGCCGAAGCCCGAATTTTACGGACCGGGAGGGGTGCGCGCGCACCCCAAGGTGCGGCACCCCCCCGAGGCGTCTCGGGCCCAGCCGGGAGGCGGTTCATTACCTTCCAAAACCGGGTGAAACCGACGTGGGATGGTCGGTTTGGGCAGATTACGAAGGTGTTCCAAGGTCGGTTTTGATCCTTCCATGTAGGGGGTGGCCATTTTCCAAAGAGCCCCCTCTCCTCTACCTATAAAAGGAGGCCCTCTCCCTCTCATTCAACACACACCATTCCAAGGAAGAGTCTCTCCCTCTCCTCTAAGCTCTCCCTCTCCTCTAAGAGGGCTCTCCCTCTACTCTACCCCTTCACTCCAATGGGCTTAGGCCCTCATTAGTAGTAGAGAGATCGGCGGAGGAGAGATGTGAAGGGGCGAGAGCGGGAAGCGGGCTTGTCGGTGTCTCCCCAACCTTGTACCTCGGTGGATTCGGACTTGGCTCCTTAACAGGGATCTTGGCTAAGTAAGCTTCCACGGTTCTGATAATCTTTACTGTCTTTTGTTTATCCACGATTTATCTACTTGTTTGCGGGATCGGCAGTCGTTCCTTCGGGGGCGGAACTCTAGTGGTGGAACCCTTTGACCGGGGAACCTGGCAAACACTAGAGTGATAATCACTAGCGTAGACGTGGTGTTTGGGCTAGCGGTTTTCTACCTTTTGCGGTGCATCCCACGGTTGAGGGGGTAGGCGGCTTGGTCGTGACAAGCCTTGTCCGTCCCTTGAAATCCCCCCACGTTCGGCTGTGTCGTAGCTAATTGCCGGACTCTACCCAATTGGGAGCGGGCCGGTGCCCGAAGTGAACAAGTAGCTCTGGAGACTGGCTAACCATAGACCCTAAAGGTGTAAGGACCCTTCTCGCTAATCCTCCCCATCTTTGGTCTTGTGTGTCCTTGGGCGAACTAGTTAGGAGAGAGTACATCCGTTCCCTGTGGAAAATACGATACCCCTCAATATTTCCGGGTGAAAGCTACAACGACAATTCCGTGGCGCTATGGATTTATCGTGCGTTAAGAAACGTCAACAAGTGTTCCTAAATCTCGGGGACGAGATTTCTTTAAGGGGAAAGAGTTGTAACACCCTTGGTGTTATACCACTAAAATTGGTCATGTCATCATATGCATTGCAAAGCATCCATTTTGAGAACCTTGTCATGCATTCACTAAAATGAGTTTAATTCATGGCAATGTATGTTGGTTGAGTAGAAGTGAAGTTTGAATGGTTAATTGTTTGTTATTTCATGTGTTAACCCTAGTTGATCCTAAACCCCTTTTTAGCCCCTTTTTGATTATTCCAAATTTAAGCAAAATTGAGAAAACTTTCAACAAACAACATTGTAGATCTTTTTGAGAGCTATAATTTTTGGTGTTTTGAGTTTTCAAGTTTAGTTTAAACTTTTGGAGTAATTTCAAATCTCTTTTTGAAATTTCAAATCTGCCTTTTTGAAAAGTCTATCTTAGAGGCCGAATTAGGAAGTCTCCCAATTATGAAAAGTGTAGATCTCAAAAAGTTATGCAAGTTTGGTTTTTGGAGATTTTTGAGTGCAGTTCAAATTTTGAGAGTAATTTGACGAATTCAGTTTAGGGTTTAGAAATTAGAAAGAAGAAGGGGGGGATAAGGATGTGCACAATGCAAGCGAGGTCACCGGCGCCGCCCTTCTCGGCATTTCCGTCGATCTCGGCGGCCCGGACTCGCCACCTCCCACTTTGTGACGTGTTGAGAGGCCGCTAAGCGTGTCCGCCGTCGTGTCATCACCTCATCCCGTCCATATCCATCGCCGACGGCGTGGGCGAAGCAGCCCGGTACTACGCTGCGCCGGCGTGGCGCCTCGGCGATTCCAGCCACCCGTCGCCCCGCTCTCTGCTTCGTCGTGGCAATCTCGTCGCCATCGTGTCAAAACCCCATCCCATTCCTATCTCGGCATATGGAGGGCCCAATGGCCAGACTTTCAGCCGGGCGTCATTATCTCGCCGCCCGGCCGAGCCGCCCTCTCTTCCTATAAACTGGAACCCATCACACCGTCTCTCGCCCTTCGCTCTTCCCGGCCTTCGCCCAACTTCATTGCGATTCTAAAGCCCCAAAAACCCCGGCTAATCGCCACCCGATTTCCCGGCCGACGCCGTCTTCTTCCTCTCCGTACCGGAGCGCGGTCGAGTCACCGTCGCCACACCGCTTCGGTGAGCCGGCTTGAATCTTCTCGTGTTTCGATTCTCCTTCATGTCACGATCATGGTCGGCTCGACCGTTTTCGCGATCAAGCTCGGACGATAGCGGGCGCCCTCCTCACCGGAGACGCCCGCGTTGCCGCTGCTGCTCGTCGACCATCCAGCTCAGTCCGTCTTCAGCAAACCATTGTGAGCCCGTGTTCCTGTGCCCTCGGCGGTAGGACCTTTCAATTTGAGCTTTGTCGATCGTAGCCTGAACGTCGGCGCCGGCGAGCTCCGTAGGTGGCCGGCGCCGCCGCGGCGCCATCTTTGGCTTTCGCGTAGAGTTGGTCGGGGCCATTTAGTTGGGGGCTCGGGTTCGCCCCGATGGTCTGCCGGGTGGCCGGTGCTCCTATCTTGGCCATAGGCGGCTCCACGAGCCTCGCCGCCGCTTGCGGGCCGCCAGGGCCGCCATCGTCGCGGTGGGTGTGGCCGAGTCCGCTTGTCGCCCGTGTCTTTGGTCTAGATCGATCTGCCGTGTCGTGGGATCAGCGTAGGACCACCCAGCGTCGCCGAAACCCGCGGCCCGAGGAATCGCCGCCGGCCGGGCGCCTTGGCGATCATGATCCTGGCGAGCGGGGGTCGGCGACCTGCGACTTGGGCTGCTGCGCGGCGCGCATGCGCCTGAGCCGAGTCGAAGTTGGGCGGATTCGGCCCGTGGGCGATTTTCAATTTAAATTTCGTTTTCCGATTTTATTTAATTGTGAATAGTTTAGCTTCTTCCAAATTTTGTATAAATTTATTTAGAGCTTGGAAAATTATGGAAATTTTTGTGTGAGCTATTTATGATGTCTAGAATGTAGGAAAATTGTCAAACTTCGATTTTGACATGTTCTCGTGTTGTTTTAAAATTAGCCTCTTTTTATTCAAAAGTAGATCTTTGGTGAATTTTATAAATTAGTCTAGATTTCCAAATGTCATGAAACTTTATTTTATGTTGTTTTATGATAGGACCTTTTGTGTAGAAAAAGTTTGGGGTCAATTTGAGTTAGTTAAATTATTTTCTAGTTTTATGCTTAGTTTTATTTAGAGAAGAAAGTGTTAGGTTGATGATTGATTTGGGATTGTTTGATGAAGTAAGGATCATACCATAATCAAATGGTCCTTGAGAACTCCTTAGGCAATGGTGATGATATCTTGTAGAGTAGTTCAACAAGTTGGTTTTGTTGGGTTGCAACTTTATCGTGAAGGAAAGTTGTACTCAAGTGTTGTTTATTTCCATGCACTTCTAAGCATCATGTTTATCATTATGGCATCATGTTGAAGCATGCATTCTACGTGTAGAGAACGTTAGTGAAGGGTTCAAGGTTGAAGAAGTTCCGAGGAGGTTCAAAGATCCCTGTTCAAGTGGGTTTGGATATCCGTGGAGCGGATCCCGAACCCGAAAGTGCTACTTCGCTAAAGGCAAGCCCGGATGCATTAAAACCTTTCCTTGTTATTTTACAAAGTTTTATATCACTTATGTTGATGATATGATGCAATAGGTGAATAGGAGTTGAGTGATAACCTATTTCTTTGCATGACCAACCTTGTTATTGACTTATCATCCATGATAACCCTGTTTTTATTTGAAAAAAACATAGTCGTTATGCCTTGCCTAAAGTCGGATGCTCTAAAAATGTTTTATAAGTTTTTCAAAGATGATTTCACATCTAGAGAATGGAAGTTATGTTAATTTGAGACCGATCGGAACTTGCATTGATAAGGAGTCTCTTTGTAGTGTTTTCGGCCGTGTCGGTTAAGCACCGATTCGTTGATCGGATTGAGGTTATCGGGATCGTTGAATGCCGCCGTTGACATTTCTTAACGCAATCAAAGGAAACAGTATTAAAAACCCATCCCAATAAAAGCGTCGAGAAATGCACCGCCGACATTCCCAAGTAAACCACCATGTCGGTGATCCGAAATGAGACCGTCAACGGGATAGATCTTGTCATTGTAGATATTCATCCGCAAGCGCACGGATCTATCGTTGTAGCATTTCACCGGAAGTATTCGGGGTATCGTTATTTATATTTTCCCAAAGGAAGGCATGTGATTAATAAATTAGCATGGCATCCGAATAGAGGAACATGTGTTTGCTTAGACCAAAATGTTCATAACAGGGGGGTAAGCGATACGGTTCATGGATAGTGTGACACACACTTGGAAATCCACCGAAAAAAAAGGATAAAGAAAAATAGATAAAGAATAAATGAATAAATGAATAACCTAATGGAGTAGTTCTAATGTATCTAGTCATGGCCATACAAATGAATAGTTTGGATCATATGCAAACCGATCTAAGCGTGGTTAGGTCTAGGATAACAGGGAGACTCGGGTGCCATACGGCCCAATAGAAGCATTTGAACTCCTACAAAGACAAAGCGAACGTGGGGGATTTGAAGGGGACGGTCAAGGCTTGTCACGACCAAGCCACCTACCCCCTCAACCGTGGCATGCACTCATATTCGCAGTGTCATAATACTTGGGCACCATGCCCGCATATTAGAGCACTACTCTTGTCCCCCCAGGATCCCCACTCGTCGAATGGACGGACTAGAACAAGAGCAAACCCGAAGGAACAACGAACCGTTATCCCACCTCTAATCAAATTAGGCATATGATGATCAATAATAAACTGTAATGAACATGTCAAGATTATGATATGTAAACTATATGCTAGTTCATATACCAACACAAGAACATGAACAAAACTATACTCTAGTTCATAAGTTAGGCCAAGAATATAGATATATGACTTGCAAATAGAAGAATGCTCCATAGAGTAGATGTATTACCAAAGCTCTTTCTTCTAGGAGACAAGCCCTCCTTGTAGCTCTTCTACTCCAAGTGTCTACTAAGAAAGAATAAAGAAGAAGAAAGAAGAAGAAAGAAGAAGAGAGAGAGGTAGAGGTGGTAGAGAGAGATATTGCCTCTGCTTGGCGTGGGCCCCCATGGCCCGCCGTCAATTGTGGTGGCCGGGCGTGCTACAAGCCAGTGCTGCTGGTTACGCCACATGTCGCGCAATGATAGGCCACGCATGGTACTCTAGCTGACACGTGGGACCGTCATTTCATGTGGATTTTCTTTATCTAATATCTTTTCCATCCGGAGTCCAAATATATCAAATAATATATCCATTTCGATCGTGACGAGCTCTCCGCGATGGTGTACTTTGTTTTGCCATAAAAGATACTTTTTTTTCATGACGATAAATTGGAGAATCCTGCATTGCACTTTGAAATACCAAAACTCGTGGAACTTGTTAGATTTAAACCGTACCACTAAGTTTGGTGGTCAAAATAAAGCTTTTTATGCAGGTGTTGACGGTATAAAATAGGTAGTTAACGACCGTCAACACCTACCAGAGCTCGTGGGGCCGCGTGGTGTCCGCATTCGCCGGCATGAATCTCTCTGAAGAGCTCGCGCCCCTCCTCGAAGGTGATGCACCGCTGGAGCACCCTGGACGCGCCCTTTCTATAGAGCTCGCGTTTGATTATGGCGTTAGACTTGGCTCGTTGAGCGATGCACCTAGCCTCTTCCTTCTCCGCAGGGAGCTTGCCATCCTGTAGCCATGCCAGGATGGGGAGCCACCAGTCGGGCCTTGGAGCCTCTGGCTCCAGGGTTGCGAGGACCTTAGAGTCAATAAAGTTGACCTCTGTGTCGATCTCCATCGGCGAGCTCGGGCTCACGCAGTTTTCGGCCTTGGTGGAAGAGGGAATGAATGGCGTTCCTGATGGATCCATTCGTGGATCCGTGCCTTCCCCCTCAAGGCGGATGGAAGGTATATATTGGTCGTGTGCGAACACGCTGGGCGGGACCTGGAGTCGATCGGAAGTGAGCTTGGCGAGGACGTCTGCGTCACCGTTGTATTGGCGATGGACGTGCTTGAACTCGAGCCCGTCGGAGCGCTCTTCGAGCTCACGTACCTTTGCAGAGTATGCAATCACCCTCAGGCTGACGCAGTCCGCCTCCTTCGTGGCTTGATCCGCGACGAGCTTGGAATCTCCTCTGATCTCGAGGCGCTTGATGCCGAGCTTGATGGCGATGCGCATACCATTCACCAAGGCCTCATACTTAGCAACATTGTTGGAGGCCGTGAAGTGAAGGCGGATTGAGTACCTCATGCGCACGTTGCATGGAGAGATGAAGACCAGGCTTGCACCGGCGCCGTACTTCTTCAAGGAACCGTCGAAGTAGAGCGTCCAGTACTCGATGTCGTCGGGTCTTGGTGGCAACTGTCTTTCTATCCACTCTGCTACGAAGTCGGGAAGGACCTGGGACTTGATGGCGTCCATCGGGGCATATGAGATGTCTGACCCCATGAGCTCGATTCCCCACTTAGCGATGCGCCCCGTAGCCTCGGGGCTACGAATGATTTCGCCCAGCGGAAACTTGGAGACGACCGTGATCGAATGGGCGTCGAAGTAGTGTCGCAGCTTACGGCGCGTGATGAGGAGCGCGGAGGCGAGCTTCTGGAGCTGAGGGTAGCGGGTCTTGGTATTGAGAGGACCTCGCCGACGAGTAGACTGGGCGCTACACGCTACAGAGTGCACGGCCTTTGTTAGCGTTCTTAACGCAAATGTAAAGGGTTCATAGCGCACGGAAATGCCATTGTAGCTTTCACCCGGAAGTATTCAGGGTATCGTATTTCCACAGGGAAGGCATGGTGTAGAAGTCTCTAATATGAACATGGACACAATAACATGACTATGCAATAGACCAAGGTTCATAACTAGGATAGAACAGGATAAGAAGGATAACTTGACACACACATTCGAGCAATCTCAAGGATAAAGAAGACCCTAAACTGGAGCAAGGCATATCCTAAATAGCTATGTTAGAGAGCAGGGTATACTACATGCTTGCACCGGAGGCACTTTTGGTCTACCAGCGACACCGGCAAATGCTCGCACCACACGAGACATGGGGATTACAAGGGACGGACAGGGGGCTATCACCACCGCCTCCTACCACCTCGTCCGTCCGATGAATGTGGGAACCGAAGGTAGCCTCTAGCCTAGACACCACGCCCAAGCTATTGACTACTACTCTAGCGTGTAACAAGGCTTACCCGTCCCCGGGGTCCTTCTACTAGAGCATCCGCCACGAGGACGAACGACGATCCCGCAGCCCAACAACGACCAAGACTAACTTGAAGTAGAACTCTACATCTCAACTTGGATTTGGTCTAAACATGTATGTATGATAGATAAGCATAAAGTTCTATATGATAAGATCATAACATGAAAACTATATACTAGTTCATATGCTAAGATCATATCATAGGAACTATACTCTAGTTCATAGCATAGCTACATTGATAATAAGAACAAGAACAAGATGAAGAACATGATATGAAGAACAATAAATGGATCATACCAAGCACCTCCATAGTTGATCTTGAACTTGTATTACATCTTGCCAAGCTCCTAATACTAACCAAAAAGTAAAAGATACAAGTCTGGAGGGAGAGAGCTCTTGTGTGGTGTGTGTTGAGGTGAGAGCTCTACCCTTCTATTTATATCTAACATGGTCGGTTTCGTGCAGGTCAAAATGGAAACACCTAGCAATACCGCCTATGCATGGCGGCATGCAACCGCCCGTGAACGGTCGGCTCGAGAGGCGGCACAGACCGGTGGTAGGCCGGACCCACTTCATCGGGACAGAGCCCAGGGGTGGCCCGTCTCACGACCGCCTTTCTCCTATGGGCTCCTCGGTGTTGACGGTCACCAACGACATATTTTTCGAATCAACTTACTACCATAAAGGGAGTGAAACTATACCTTATCATACTCATATACATTTATAACTCACATATTTCCACTTGTAGTGTCTAAATTATTATTGTGCAGATTTATATAAGAAACAAGTGGAAAATATACCCAAAGGTGCCTTACGGGAAAGCGTACTTGTAACATCCTTCACCCCAATGGAAACGAGCCCATGTAACACCCGAAATTTTTGCATGATTTTAAAATAGCTTAATTGATTTAATTATGCAATTTACGTGATGCATTGAATATAGGAAAATAAATATTCTTGATAAATTAAAATTTGTCATGAGGTAGAAACTTTGTTGTGCACTCATCTTTGGAAGCATATTTTATTTATGTGGTGTCTGCATTTCTTTTGTTTGATATAAACCTGTTTTGCGAAATCCTTTGAAAAGCAAATTCAAATAAAAGAAAAGGTCATTTTATTTGCTTCATCATCTCCCTCAGAACTCCAGCCCGAGAGCCCACCGCCTTGGCCGGGCCTAGCCTCTTGCTCTTGGGCGAAGGCAAACAAACCGGCCCAACTCGGAGGGGCGAAGAGCAAACATCCCCGTTGTTTCCTTTTTCCCTTGTTCGGGCCGACAAGTGGAGCCCGCACCCATCCCCTTCTCTCGTGTCAAATTCGACCGAGAGCCCGAGCTCGTGTTCGAGCCGAACGTGGGCACCGACCCGGACACGATTTCCTTCGAATTCGTTGCAAACCCGCGTGCCGCGACCTATATATCCCTAGCGCAGACCGCGCCGCAAAGCCCCTAGTCCAATCTACTCGCGCCGCGACCCCTAGCTCGGCGCCAGAAGAGAAAGAGCCGCCGCCGTCAATTTCCGCCGCCAAGCTCTCCATTCGCGATAGTAGATCCCCGGTCTCTCCGTAAGTGGTACCTAGTGTTTTGTTTTTGATCTTGCGTGCGTGTTGGTGCCGCCGGATTTGGTCAACTTTCGGATGTTTTACATGTCGCCGGCGTGACCAGATTCTCGCCGACCACCTTCTTCGGCCGTGAGGAGTCCCTCAAGCCCCTAATCGACCGCGAGATCGGTCCGGGTGAGATCGCGTCGTCTTCCCTCTTTCTTTTGAGCCAAACCGGCGTCGAAAACGGTCAAGTGTAGCGTCGGTTTCATCTTCTCGGCGAGGTTCGCCTTGTCCCGCCATGGCGCCGCCGTCTTCATCGTGTCCGGCGAGTAGCGCCGCGGGTCACCCAGGCCCTAATCTCGGCCGTCGATTTTATATCGGACGGTCGAAACAAACCCGTACCCCTTCGTCCTGGTTATTTTGCAGAATAGACCCTGTCATCTTCGGATATTTGCGTATGAGTCCTTAGCGTCTATCAAGCTTTACGCTATGCCTTCGGGAAAGCGTATTTTCTGTTTAACAGCCCAGATTACGTTTTCTTCACTGGAAAGCGTATTTCCCGAATTAACAGCCGGTTTACGTTTTCAGAAATTACAGTTTTGCCATCCACCTTTAATAGCCCATATCTTTTCCGTTTTAACTCCGATTTGAGTCGTTAAATACTCGTTAGAATCGTAATTTCGTAGTCTACATGTTTAAACCACTGTTAGTCAGGTTTTGAACTTTTAAATTTCGAATGATTATTTAGTCTATTATTTTCTTACTAGAAAAACTTGTAAAATTCATAACCGCCGTTCTAGCTTCGAATTTTGTGATCTTTATATCGATGTGCTCGTAGCGGCGAGTAGAATAATTTTATGAGTTTTTCTCACTGTTTTCTTACTGTTTGATGTACTGTTATCTTATTTGGCCTATGTCTGCTTCGTGTTTGGTTGCATGTTCGCTTGTATGTTGCTGCGTGATCGGTTGAGTAGACGGTGATCAGTTCGGGAGCGGTCCAGATTATTCTTGGGTAGAAGATCAGCAACTCCAAGCTTCAATCAAGGCAAGTATAGCTTGGGATCATCCTTGATGTCCTATTTACTTTAATTGTTAATTCATGATGCATGTGTCCTCCTTGTTTGCCATTAAGGATTATCCTAGTCTTGAATACTTGTTCCTTGACACCTATGGGTTTGTGCATTGGGTAGTAATTGCTAGCGCTCAACCAATTAAACTTTACTTTGTTGTATGATTTTAAACGGAGTGGTTGATGATGCCATGGTACATAGGGCTTAAAGAGCTTGGAGGTTGTTGGAGGTGAAGCTCTTAGCTCTCCATAAGGACTCAATCCATTCGTGGATATCAGGGATATACAAGACAGCTATGGGGGGTCACGTGGCTCGACTTTGGTTGTTCAAGGGGTCTACCTAGCTTTGTTGGTGGTTTGCCGTAATTGGGAGAAACGGGGGTGTGAAGCTCTATGGCCACTTTAATATTGTTAGGAGGGTTTTTGAATGGCCTTATATGGTCTTCATTTGGTTGGGGGTTGCAAACCTACTGCGATGGAAACCATGACCCGTAGTGAAAGTGTACACCCTGCAGAGTTAATTAAACCGACATGTCGGCCGTGTTCGCGGTTATGAACGGCCTTGGAACACTAATGGATAGATTGTGTGCTTACTATGTTTTTGATATTAAATTGATGTTATATCTGTCCACTATTGTGAATAAGGGGTTTTGGGATTCCTTTACTGCTTAAGCTTAAAACTTGACCAACTCTAAAAGCAACCGCAGTTAAGACAAATGTCGCCTTCTTAGCCTCATAACCCCCGGCTATGCTTGCGGAGGAGTTCGACATGGACTCACCCCTTGCTATATCACATTAAACAGATCAAGGTGGGTATGATGACTACGATGATAACTACCGTGATGAGTACTACTAGGCTTGTGGTTCACCAGTTGGCTATCCCCTCGTGGAGTTGGAGCTACCATGGTGTGTTTTATTTAGTCTTCCGTTTGTGCTAGAAACTTTGATATTATTATTGTAATGGATATTATTTGTTTTGTAATAAAGTTTCGGATATGATACTCCGGTGATTTGTCATGCATATGTGAGATTGATCTACGGGCACATATGTATTCTATACTCATTTTTGGTCCTTTAAAAATGGGTATGACAAGTTGGTATCAAAGCCGAGGACGATCAGTAGGGACATAAGCTTAGTTAGAATGGTCGTTTTTAGCTCTCTTGCTCTATTCTTGCTTCCTTGGTAATTTGTGAAACTTTTTGGTCACTAACTTATTGTGAAAAGCCTTGCTAACTTGGGACAAATTTCTATAGATGCCGATGACAAGGTCCCATTATTTGTCTCTCTTCAAGACAGCCAAGAAGCCAGAAGGAGTTCCCCCTCAGGAGGTCCCAGTGCGTCTACCTACGCCAACACCTGAAGAAGAACCTATGGAGGAGGAGGTGCCGGAAGACAACTCCATGGACGTCGTGGATGTGTCCAGTGATGAAGAAGAAGTGGCACCACAAGTGGGTGGTTCACCACCACAGCCGCCATCACCACCATCACCGCCACCGGTGCAAGATCCTCCAGCACAGCCCCTGGGATGGACTATGAGGATTTACTTCCCACCGGCAGGCCAGACTGCTTCACATCAGCGCCTCGTGCAAATGCTGATCAACTACTATGGGGATTGGTTCGCTCGTGTGCAATACATCTGCCAGGAGTACACCCATCCTCTGGAGGAGACTTTCTGGAGATCTGAGGTGCTCATTTGCTATTGGGATCAGTCAAGGGGCGCAGATTTGGCGGAGTCCCGCTTTACTCATCTTGGTCCTCGTCCATCTATGCTTTCTAGCATGGAAGATGCGGCGGCTGAAGCCTACATGGAATTCCATGCCCGTCGCTTTGATCAAATGCAAGACAACAACCGCTATCTTCCTAGGAGTCATCCCACTGCTCCTTGGGCTATGTTGGCTCCGGTTGGTTTAGATCCAATCGCTCACACCATGGTCAACTACACACGGGAGTTGCTGAGCAAGATCACCGAGCTTGAAGAATTGGTGGCAAGGCAGAGAGCTCGGATTGACAGGTTCGAGGAAGAGGTGGACCAGCGCCGTGTGGCTAATGGAGAGCCACCTATCTATGATGATATTGAAGCCCCGACACGCCCATAGGACTTAGGGTCCCTATATCTTAAATTCGTTAGCGTTTGAGTCTAGCTAGTGAGATGAGTCTTTTGTGTTGGTGAACTTTTGAGTGCCAATTGATTTGTTATTGTGTTCTTGGTTGATTTGGATCTTTGTAATGAGTGCTGGAGCTTTGTGGGCTTGTCCACAAGTTCTTTAAGTTAAGAATATTAAGATTTGGTTAATTCATATGCATATTGGTTTCGGTTATCTCGTTGCTGTCCCTGCTGTTATTCTGGAACAGTCTGCAATGTTTCTGGCATAACTTTATTTTGGTTCGTGAGATCTGGATGAAAATTTAAGGGATGAAACTAGACTTCTGTAGCTTTCCAATGCCGTATCATGCACCTTAATACCCATTATGAGCTAAGAGATATGATTGTTCGAAGTTGGGGTATCTGTTCTGCCAGACAGTGCTGCAAGCTTACTGTTTTTCTCAGTTTTGACCTGGTTAATAAAATAATCTGTAAAAGTTGACAACATGAAAGTTGTAGAGAATTTCGTAAGTTTTCCAACGGTGTATAGTACGTTCTGATTGGATTTCTGGAACTCCGACAATCGGCAAAATACTGAACTGATGTATTGGAACTTCGTCCAGAAAATTGTTAACATTCGTGACTCGTGTTTCCTATCTTTGAGAAGGAATCCTAAAGCTTATACATGTGTTATTGGTTGACAGATGGCTGCTCGTGGCAGAGGTCGTGGTCGTGGTAGAGGCCGTGGTGCCGTGACCTCGGAGGATCTGATGAACCAGCTGATGCAGACAATGACCCAGTTCATGCAGGCTGGGCAAGCTGGACCCCAAGCTCCACCAAGGGACAGGCGGAGGGATTTCTTGCAAGGTCGTCCTCCTGCATTTACCCATTCCGCTGATCCATTAGCGGCGGATGATTTTCTTCGGGAAGTGGAGAAGCAGCTAAATCTTGCTCAGGTGTATCGATCAAGAGAAGGTGTTGTATGGTCTGGGCAACTCGAGTGGTTCAGCTCAGGTATGGTGGGATTCTTACCTAGCTGCCTCGCCCGATAATGCTCCTGCGGTCACCGGCAACAATTTAAGGATGCTTTTTAAAGATCATCATGTCCCGAAGGTGCAATGGACATAAAGGCGGATGAGTTCAGGAATCTCCGCATGGGGCGCATGACCATGAGTGAGTATGTTGATGCCTTCACTCAGCTATCTCGTTATGCTCCCGAAGAAGTGAGGGATGACAAGAACAAGCAGCGTCTTTTCCTCAAGGGCATTTACTATGACCTCAAGTTGCGGTTATGCGGTGGGAAATATGAGAATTTCCAAGAGCTAGTGAATGATGCTATCAAGTTGGACAACCCGCGTAGTGAGCGGGACAGAAGAGGAAAATGAAGGGAGAAGCTTCATCAAGCAACTCACGCCCTCGTTTCAATCCTCGCGGGGGGGTAATCGCCAGAGGTACCCCAATAATCAGTGGAACCGCAACAACAATCAACAGAGGCCATCATATTCTCAGGGGAATCAATACCCACAGCGTTTCCAGAATCAGCAAGGGGGAAATCAGCAGGCACCACTCTCTGGCTCTAATACCACTCGCGTGAAGAATGGTGGTCCAAATGGTCCTTTCGGATGTTTTCGTTGTGGTGAAGAAGGACACTTTGCTAATGAGGTGCCCCAAGAATATGAACCTTGAGACATCTCGAAGCCCAACAATGGTAATCGAAGACCCGCTATGGTAATGCCAACAATGTGTGTGCCGAGGCGTGCGGGAAGCTCCCGGAATCTTGATGGGTACGTTCACCATCAACTCTATCCCCGCTTCTGATTACTTTTTGATTACGGAGCATCGCATACTTTCATATCTCGGATGTTTGTTAGAAATCATAGCATTCCCATGGTAGCTTTGAAATATAACATGCAAGTTAATTCACCGGTGGTACAATGCAAGCCACATGTAGTTGCCCCTCTATTAAACCTTTCTTTAAGGGGGGTAGCGTTCCCGATTGAGCCTATTGTCTTGAGAACCTCCGGTATTGATATGATCCTTGGAATGGACTGGATGGATAAGCACAAGGTGCTAATTGATTGTAAGGGGAGGATGGTTAAGCTTATGTCACCTAATGGGGAGCAGATCAGTGCTGATGTAATAGTGCAACCACCAGCTACAGCCACAGTGAATCAGCACAGTGAAGGTGTTTTTCATCAGGATCATGTTGTGGATGAGTATCCGGATGTCTTCCCCGATGATTTGCCAGGTATGCCACCTGATCGCGACATTGAGTTTATTATTGAATTATTACCTGGCACTGCACCTATTGCAAAACGTCCATATAGGATGGGGGGTCCTGAACTAGAGGAACTTAAGAAACAATTAAAGGAGTTGCAGGAGAAAGGTTTTATACGGCCTAGTGCTTCACCTTGGGGTGCTCCGGTGATTTTTGTTGATAAGAAGGATGGTACTCAGAGAATGTGTGTGGATTATCGCTCTCTAAATGAAGTTACTATCAAGAATAAGTACCCTCTACCCAAAATTGATGACTTGTTTGATCAGCTGAGGGGTGCTTGTGTGTTTTCTAAGATTGATCTTCGTTCTGGTTATCATCAGCTGAAGATTAGAAGCTCAGATGTGCCTAAGACTGCCTTCACAACAAGGTATGGACTGTATGAGTACACCGTTATGTCCTTCGGGTTGACCAATGCTCCTGCCTACTTTATGTACATGATGAACAAGGTGTTCATGGAGTATCTGGATAAATTTGTGGTGGTGTTCATTGATGATATTCTGGTATTCTCCAAGACTGTGGAAGAACATGCTGAGCATCTCAGGTTAGTGTTACAGAAGCTTAGAGAGCATAAGTTGTATGCTAAGCGCAGTAAGTGTGAGTTCTGGTTGAAGGAAGTGTCTTTTCTTGGTCATGTGGTCTCTAATGGTGGGATATCAGTGGATCCAGGCAAGGTGAAGGATGTGTTAGATTGGAAGCCACCTACAGATGTGTCTGAGATTCGTAGTTTCCTTGGCATGGCTGGTTACTCTGAGGGAGATTCATTGAGGGTTTCTCTAAACTTGCTAAGCCTATGACTGCTCTGTTAGAGAAGAATGCAAAGTTTGAGTGGTCTGATAAGTGTCAAGCTAGTTTTGAAGAACTGAAGGCAAGATTGACTACGGCTCCTGTTCTAGTGTTGCCAGATCTGAGTAAGAAGTTTGCTATATATTGTGATGCCTCTCGTCTTGGTCTGGGGTGTGTTCTCATGCAAGAGGGAAAGGTTGTTGCGTATGCATCTAGGCAGTTAAAGAAACATGAATTGAATTACCCTACACATGATCTAGAGTTAGCAGCAGTGGTTCATGCTTTGAAGATTTGGAGACACTATTTGATAGGCCATAAGAGTGACATATACACTGATCACAAGAGTCTGAAATACATCTTTACTCAGTCTGATCTGAACTTAAGGCAACGTCGGTGGTTAGAGTTGATCAAGGATTATGATCTGGAAGTGCACTATCATCCTGGAAAGGCCAATCTTGTTGCAGATGCACTTCGCAAAGAGAATACGTTAATGGGTTGCAAATGACGGTGAAGTCCGAGGAGTTGTGTTGAGAATTTGAACAATTGAATCTAGGTGTTGTCTTTATCTTTGTGGAGATTGAAGTAACCCCTACCTTAGAACAAGAGATAAGAAAAGGTCAGTTAGAGGATGAGAAGCTGAAGGAAATAGCTGAAAATGTAGTTGTTGGTAAGGCACCTGGCTTTCGCATTGATGATAATGGTACATTATGGTTTGGGAAAAGGATCTGTGTGCCTGAAGTGAAGTCTATCAGAGATGCAATTTTGAAAGAAGCCCATGAGTCTGCCTATTCTATTCACCCTGGTAGTACTAAGATGTACCTTGATCTTAAAGAGAGGTACTGGTGGTGTGGTTTGAAGAAAGAAGTAGCAGAGTATGTTGCCTTGTGTGATACATGTCAACGTGTGAAGGCAGAACATCAGAGACCTGCTGGGTTGTTGCAACCGATGCGGATTCCTGTATGGAAGTGGGATGAGATTGGTATGGATTTTATTGTGGGTTTGCCGCGCACACAGAAAGGTTATGATTCTATCTGGGTAATAGTGGATCGTTTGACAAAGGTTGCTCACTTCTTACCAGTCAAGACCGGGTACTCAGGTTGGCGGTTAGCTGAGTTGTACATGGAACGAATTGTTTGCTTGCATGGAGTTCCTAGTAGGATTGTGTCTGATAGAGGTACGCAATTCACGTCTCACTTTTGGCGCTCAGTACAAGAATCTTTGGGAACTCGGTTGAACTTTAGCACGGCCTTTCATCCACAGACTGATGGACAGACAGAGAGGGTTAATCAGATACTTGAGGATATGTTGAGAGCTTGTGCTCTGCAGTATGGGACTAGCTGGGATAAGAGTTTGCCTTATGCTGAATTCTCTTATAATAACAGTTATCAACAAAGTCTTAAGATGGCACCGTTTGAGGCTTTGTATGGTCGTAAGTGCAGAACACCATTGTTTTGGGATCAAGCGAGAGAGAGAGTCGGGTATTTGGAGGCGATGTCCGAGAAATGCAAGAAGAGCAAAAGTTAGGAAGATTAGAGAGAATCTGAGAGTGGCCCAGACACGTCAGAAAAGTTATGCTGATAACCGAAGAAAAGACTTGAGTTTTGAAGTAGGAGATTATGTCTATTTGAAGGTATCTCCGATGAGGAATGTTAAGAGGTTTAATATGAAAGGAAAGTTAGCTCCAAGGTATGTCGGTCCTTTCCGGATATTAGCCAGACGTGGAGAAGTGGCTTATGAGTTAGAGTTGCCTGCTAGATTGTTGGGTGTGCATAATGTATTCCATGTGTCTCAACTCAAGAGGTGTTTGCGTGTGCCCGAGGAACAAATACCATTGGATGAGCTTGCGGTTGAGAAAGACCTTACTTATGAGGAGTACCCAATCAGAATTTTGGAGACGGCAGAGAGAGTCACTAGAAGTCGAAAGTGATCCGGATGTGTAAAGTTCGGTGGAATCGATACTCGAGGCGAGGCAACTTGGGAAAGAGAAGATGAATTGATGGAAAATTATCCACGGCTGTTTTCAAGGATAAGCACGACCAAATCTCGGGGACGAGATTTTTTCTTTAAGGGGGTAGATTTGTAACACCGAAATTTTTGCATGATTTTAAAATAGCTTAATTGATTTAATTATGCAATTTACGTGATGCATTGAATATAGGAAAATAAATATTCTTGATAAATTAAAATTTGTCATGAGGTAGAAACCTGTTGTGCACTCATCTTTGGAAGCATATTTTATTTATGTGGTGTACGTTCTTTTGTTTGATATAAAAGCACATTTTTGCGAAATCCTTTGAAAAGCAAATTCAAATAAAAGAAAAGGTCATTTTATTTGCTTCATCATCTCCCCAGTAACTCCAGCCCGAGGCCACTTCGCCTTGGCCAGCCTAGCCTCTTGCTCTTGGGCCGAAGGCGACAAACCGCCCAACTTTCGGAGGGCGAAAGACATCATTTGTTTCCTTCTTCCCTTGTTCGGTGACAAGTGGAGCCCGCACCCATCCCCTTCTACGTGTCAAATTCGCCCGAGCCGAGCTCGTGTTCGAGCGAGCGTGGGCACCGACCGGACACGATTTCCTTCGAATTCGTTGCAAACCGCGTGTCGCGACCTATATAATCCCTAGCAGCCCGCGTCCGCAAGCCCTCTTCCAATCTACTAAGCGCCACGAGCCCTAGTTGAGCAGCGGCCGAAGAGAACATTGCCGCCCGCCGTCAATTTCCGCCGCCAAGCCCGATCGCCGCGTCTCGTCCCCGGTCTCTCCGTAAGTGGTACCTAGTGTTTTGTCTTGATCTTGCGTGACGTGTTGGTTTTCCTAACTGGTCCGATTCGGATGTTTTACATGTCGCCGGCGTGACGGATTTCGCCGTCCGCCTTCGGACCGTGAGCCGTCCTCAAGCCCTAATCGACCGCCGAGATCGGTCGGGTGAGATCGCGTTGTCTTCCTCTTTCTTTTTGAGCCAAACCGCGTCGAAAACGGTCAAGTGTAGCGTCGGTTTCATCTTCTCCGGCGGTTCCGCCGCGGTCCCGCCATGGCGCCGCCGTCTTCATCGTGTCGGGCGAGTAGCGCCGCCGGGTCACCAGCCCCTAATCTCGGCCGCCGATTTTATATCGGGACGGTCGAAACAAACCCGTACCCTTCGTCCCGGTTATTTTTGCGAGAATAGACCCCGTCATCTTCGGATATTTGCGTATGAGTCCTTAGCGTCTATCAAGCTTTACGCTATGCCTTCGAAAGCGTATTTTTCCTGTTTAACAGCCCAGATTACGTTTTCTTTCTTCGGAAAGCGTATTTCCCGAATTAACGTACCGGTTTACGTTTTCAGAAATTACAGTTTTGCCATCCACCTTTAATAGCCCATATCTTTTCCGTTTTAACTCCGATTTGAGTCGTTAAATACTCGTTAGAATCGTAATTTCGTAGTCTACATGTTTAAACCACTGTTAGTCAGGTTTTGAACTTTTAAATTTCGAATGATTATTTAGTCTATTATTTTCTTACTAGAAAACTTGTAAAATTCATAACTTCGCCGTTCTAGCTCGAATTTTGTGATCTTTATATCGATGTGCTCGTAGCGACGAGTAGAATAATTTTATGAGTTTTTCTCACTGTCTTCTTACTGTTTGATGTACTGTTATCTTATTTGGCCTATGTCCGCCGTGTTTGGTTGCATGTTCGCTTGTATGTTGCCGCGTGATCGGTTGAGTAGACGGTGATCGGTTCGGGAGCGGTCCAGATTATTCTTGGGAAGAAGACCAGCAACTCCAAGCTTCAACCAAGGCAAGTATAGCTTGGGATCATCCTTGATATCCTATTCACTTTAATTAACAATTCATGATGCATGTGTCCTCCTTGTTTGCCATTAAGGATTATCCTAGTCTTGAATACTTGTTCCTTGACACCTATGGGTTTATGCATTGGGTAGTAATTGCTAGCGCTCAACCAATTAAACTTTACTTTGTTGTATGATTTTAACTGAGTGGTTGATGATGCCATGGTACATAGGGCTTAAAGAGCTTGGGGGTTGTTTATTTATGAAGCTCTTAGCTCTCCATAAGGACTCAATCCATTCGTGGATATCCGGGATATACAAGATACAACTATGGGGGGTCACGTGGCTCGACTTTGGTTGTTCAGGGGTCTACCTAGTTTTGTTGGTGGTTTGCCGGAATTGGGAGAAATGGGTGTAACCCTATCGCTACTTTAATATGTTTAGATAAGGGTTTTTGAATGGCCTTATATGGTTTTCATTTGGTTGTGGGGTTTGCAAACCCATGCTATGGAAAATCATGACCCGTAGTGAAAGTGTACACCTCTGCTTGCAGAGTTAATTAAACCGACATGTCACCGTGTTCGCGGTTATGAACGGCCTTGGAACACTAATGGATAGAATTGTGTGCTTACTTTATTTTTGATATTAAATTGATGATGATATCGGCCCACTATTGTGAATAAGGGGTTTTGGGATTCCTTTTTGCTTAAGCTTAAAACTTGACCAACTCTAAAAGCAACCGCTAGGTTAAGACGATTGTCGACTTCTTAGCCTCATAACCCCCGGCTATGTTGCGGAGTTCGACATGGACTCACCCCCCTTGCTATATCACATTAAACAGATCAAGGTGGGTATGATGACTACGATGATAACTACCGTGATGAGTACTACTAGGCTTGTGGTTCACCGGTTGGCTATCCCGTGGAGTTGGAGCTACCATGGTGTGTTTTATTTAGTCTTCCGTTTGTGCTAGAAACTTTGATATTATTATTGTAATGGATATTATTTGTTTTGTAATAAAGATCTCGGATATGATATGCTCATTTTGGTCCTTTTTGTCGAATAACATATGTGAGATTGATCTCTGGGCACATATGTATAGTTTATGCTCATTTTGGTCCTTTAAAAATCAAAAACACAATTGGTGCAAACTCCATCCGGTGCATGCATGCAAGATGAAGGTGACAAAATTCGTTGTCTCGCGCGGCGATGCTTAGGCGATAATTGAAGCGCCTCTTCCTTATACGCGAGGAGAAAAGGTTGAAGCTTTGCCATGCATAATTGAAGAAACCCGCGTTGCCATTCGAAGATAACCATGAAGGAAGCGATGCGCCCATTCGGGATCAAAGGGCGATTGGCGTCGGTGCAGGCAAGCATATCCTCGGGGAAGCTCGAGAAGGCCCTCTCGTTCTATAAAGCGGGAAGGGCCCTGCATTGAGGATATCGGCATGCAAGCAATCGACTCCTGCGCATTGGCATCGCCACACACGCACCCCACTCATACTCCACTTCCACCATGCAAAGCCTAGTCTCGGGAGCCCTCGAGATTAGCAACCATCACCACGAATAGTTTAGAATCCACTACCGTTGTATAATACCACCACAGCAAATTAGTTTGTGGCGGAGGTCCTCGCGATCCTCTCACGCTTGTAAGGTAATAAGGTTTGTGCTAAGTGCTTGGGGTTTCCAGAAGGGAAAGCGTGTATGACCACTTCGTTTGCTTTAATGCAAGCATGTTTTGAGCTTTGAGAATCCTGCTTTTACGTAGCGTCCAACAAAGTTTGAGTCTACTCTATGGACCTAGAGGAGAAGCCGACGTGCGTATTGTTCTTGTATTCTTCTCGTGTTAGCCCGGTATCGCCTCCGTTTTTAGAACCCACGAAAGAACTTCGAGTCCTATCGGGTCAGCGTTAAAGGATTCTTTCTTGTTGTTCAAAATGCCGGGGCTAACACGGGAAGGCGACAAGCGTCTTACGTTTCACGTCCGCGGATACACAAATATGCCTTCGGCTGCTTGTGTTGTCCTCTAGGGTCCATAGATTAGACTCAAACTTACATGGACGGCTAGTGATGCGTAGTGCGGGATTCTCAAAGCAAACATGTTCCATTAAAGCAAACAAGCTTACATAGTTGCTTTCCTTTTTGGAAACCCCAAGCACTTAGCACAAACCTTATTACCTTACAAGCTGAGAGAAGCGAGGACCTCCGGTCCAAACTTATTCTTTACAAGAAAGGTGGTAATACAATGGAAGTGGAAAGGGTTATTCTAAAACTAATCTTGGTGGTGGATGGTAATCCGATGTGGACGAGATAATGGTCTTCATGGTGGAAGTGGAGAGTGAATGGTTGAGAGGGTGCGGATGTGTTCAAATGCCTGAATGCGAGGAGTCGTCGATTGCTTGCATGCCGATATCGGAATGCGGGGCGCCCTTCCCTTTTATAGAACGAGAGGGCCTTCGGAGCTTCCCGGAGAATATGCCTTCGCCCTTCGTGATCGATCGCCGAATCGCCCTTTGATCCCCGAAATGGGCGCATCGTTTCCCTTCATGGTTATCTTCCTCGAATGGCAACGTGGCTTCTTCAATTATGCATGGCAAAGCTTCAACCTTTTCCTTTGGCGTATAAGGAAGAGGCGTTCAATTATCGGCCTTCAATCGCTACGACAGACAACGACCTTGTCTCGCTTCATCTTGCATGCATGCACCGGATGGAGTTGCACCGTTGCTTGACGACATATTTTCTTCAATTGTCGTAGGGGACGCCTTGATGATGTTTCAACAAAGAACCAATCTTTATCTTATTCGTTATGCATTTTCTTCGAGCATATTTTTTTGGAAAATTATTCACCGTGTATGACTATATGGTATACGGCCTTCCACGCCCGATTGATTGATGTTGCAAAACATCAAATCAAAACTCTGGCATGTGTAATATGTTATTCCCCCGGACAAATTGTTGATAACACCTTATCAACATATGTAAATATATATATTCAGAGAATTTCCAATATATTGATTATGCTTATTTAATCAATATCTTCAAAATCAGATCCTCAAAGTTGACATATTAAATGGATATTCAACAATTCTCTGTATTCCTTTCTTAGTTGACATTCTTCACCATAATTAGGTTTAATCAACCTTCCAACTTCTCTTTGTATTACCATATATTCATCATAATATGCTTGGAAGAATATTTTTGTTATCTTATTTTTGATACATCATGTGATAGTTGCGTCCAAATATGACATTACCTCCTAATTCTTTTGCTTCGCTAAATATTCTCCGATTATCATGATTTGTTTTCTTGGCAAATAATTCTTTATAATCTTCTTCAACTCTCCAAACTTTAATTAAACTATATTGACCTTTTTTAATATATATATCATGGGTTGCTTTGGTCTTATTGGTTGTGTGAATTTTGGAGGATTGGAACAAAATTTAATCTTATATTTTCCGGGGATACATACTAACTTCTTACATGCTTCTTTAATGGCTTTTCCAAGATCGGATTTATTTATTTCTTCCAATGTACCATAAATATCATGGATTAGCCCATGATCTATAAGGGTTTGGAGTGATATATCATCATTATTATTTCGTTGTATATTTCTAAAGTATTTCAAGTCTATGTCAACCATAAATATTAAAAAATCTTTGATGAGGCTTGACAATGACTATATCATCAATATGGATCATAGGAAAGACATTTGCTTTAACAATTATTCCTGGATGTCTTTCTTTTTACTTCATATATTTTTAAGAAGTATTCTTGTATATCTTGAAAGGTCTTATAGTGTCTTTCAAAGCATATTTTGCCCATATTAAGTCTATAATATCTTGTGTAAAGTATGACAGGATATGCTCAGTTTTTAAAACTTAACTAAGGGAATGAGAAATTTTTGTGGAATATTATTCTCATATTTGCTTCTTTCTTTCTCTAAGCCTATATCTTCTGATTTATTTTTCTCAACTTTTATATTTGCTATTATGTTATTTTTTCTATCTTTCTGTTTTGTTAAGCATAGCATACATGCTTGTTTTAAACAAAGACGCATGTAGCTCTTTCTTACGGATCTTGATAATATATGCAATACACATATTTTATATTCATTCCCGCAAAAGGAGATAAACATGTATCGAGATAAAATATGGTTTTTTTCTTTTCTTATGCTTGGAAACTATTTGATCCATCATTTCGATTTTTAATCCAGATAATTCATCAATTAAATCTAATTCTTCATCACTTGATTCCTCGTTCTTCATCATATTCTATCTCATCTGTTTCTATGATTGAATATATTGATTCATCATCCATTATTTCATCATCACATACTAATATATTTTCATTTACACTATCTATTATTAGAACCTTTTCTTGTTCTTCTTGCTTATTAGAATATCTTTTCTTATCTTTATTAGGACAAGTTCTCGCTTTAAGTGATTCGGAGAATTACGGATGAAGCATCTGCAAGTACTATCATAATTCTTTCTAGGATTATATCTTCTTACATTTCTCTTATGTAAGAAAGGAGCTCTATTATCGGATCTTCGTAGAAAATATCTCTTCTTCCTTCTTATATTTTCATTTCTATAATTCTTAGGATATTTTTTTATACTTAGATCTTTCTTCTCCATATGTCAATGGTATTTGAACTATATTATTACAAAAATTATAATCGATTGCTTCATTGATCTCTCGGGCTTGTATATTAGTACATATCTTTCTTAATTGTTTAAAAACAAAAGTTATAGCCCGAGAGATATTATAGCAATTAGAACCTGTTTCTTTTTGTATTCTTCAAATATCATAGATCCTAAAGGATCGGCAACTTATGAAAATATTTTTCAACTACTCGTATTATAACCTTGTTTAGCGCTTGTAGCATTATATAGATAATGTTGAGAAAAATTGCTTTTATTTTCTTCCAATTAGTTAATGATAACTTTTCTAATTCTCTTAATCTTTCATTTTGTATAACTGTAAAGCCCAATTCAGGATCTTCTCCTATTACTATACTTGATATAATATTTGCAAAATTATGTGGATTACTACCGCTCTTTTTAATTCTCCATAAAATATAGGGAAAGATTCTACCCATTGTTCCCATAAGATTTTAACTGATTCACCTAAAAGGTTTCTAAATATGTGATCATATCTTCTACTCTATTTCCTATATTATGTTGATTCGTATATATTTTTGCACTATTAAATTTTTCCATATGCCGAGTATATTTGGCCAATCTATAGGATCATGTGTCGCTAGATTCAATATGGCACCATCATTTTTATGATTCTGAAATTGAACTTTTTTCAAAATCTCTTCTTTTTGAACCCATATGAGTATATTGACATGGTATATAATTATATGTAGAATCTTCTTTTTCTCGTGGCCATTTTCCCGGATTTCTAGTTGGCCTTGGTATTTTCTTTCTTCTTCAACCTTTATTTCGGGCCTCTTTTTTTTTTTTGATGAAGATGGATCTATATCCATTGCTTCTATAGAATTATCTATTCTATGTAATTCTTCATATTCTAAAAAGGTTTGTAACCTCTACCAAATTATTATTGCCCGACTCATTTATATATTCATCATCTTCTTCTTCATAACTTTCTAGTAAAAGCTTGTTATTAATTTCCCATTGCTCATCTTCACTTATCTCATTTTCTTCAATGTTATTCGCATAATATTTTTATATTTGTATGATCCTCAATGTTTTTCTTGTTATTTATATTCAATTATTTAACTTCTTGCTTAAGTTGATTAAGTCTATAAATTTCCTTATAAAATAAACTTCTTTTTCTCTTATAGCGGGCCATTTGCTTATTCCATTAGTAAAGTATTCATTAGGGATATTCTTTATCTTTTGTTCATAACACCTTATTTGGCTATCTAATTCTTCCATTACTTAACAAGGTATTTAATTGTAACCACTTAAATATTATTAATATTAGGAAATATTCGGATTCTAAAATCAAATTTTAATATTCACGAGTTACTATTCACAAAGACTATTCAAATTCAAGTATTACTATTCAAATTCTTGTCACTATTCAAAATATTGGACACTATTCAAATTCGTAGTATTATGGGGGTTTTAGCACTTCACGCGGGAGTGGCTCAGCACTTCAATTATTTCTACTATGCTTCACTATGCAAGGCACTTCGTGAGTGAGTGCAAAATGAGTGTGTGATACTATTTTACGATGGTGAGATTGCATGATTTTAACTCAATTAGTGAATATTATTTTATATTTTGCGGGATGATATTAGTTAAAATTCCTAAGATCTTTCAATGCGATACTAATACACAAATATGCCTAAACGCAACTATGCTTGTGTTGATCCAAAGCCATCTCACCGTATGCATCACTAGCTCTCATTAATAAAGCGGCGGCTAATCCTATCCCTGTTATTAGCGATATTTTCATTCATATAGAACGCTAAGACGCCTATCGCCTCCCCTTTATTCCACCGAAGGGAACACTTTTATCTGACAAAGTTCTTTTAGGACCTTTCTCTAAAACTTCCTTGGGCTAACACGAGAACAATACAAGAACAATACCTTGGTGTATCTATCTAGGGTCCATATAGTTTTCAAACTTCCATTTTCAATTACTGAAGTGAGGATTCTCAAAGCTAAAACTGCTCCATTTAGTTGATACGGCTTTATTTCGGGGAAAAAGCACTTAGCACAAACCTTATTACCTTATTCTGAGAGAGGATCCGATTTTTATTCACAAACTAACCCATTGGTATTATACATTTGTTGGATTCTAAACTATTCGTGGTGATGGTTGCTAATCTGTAGGGCTCGAGACTAGGCTTTGCATGGTGGAAGTGGAGTATGAGTCTATCATTTGTTCTAATGTTTCAAGAGGATTTTCACAACTTGCATGCCGATTTTGTCACAAATATGCCTAAACGTCAACTATGCTTGTGTTGATCCTACTTGGGTGACTCACCGTATGCATCACTAGCTCTCTTCAACAGGTATTTCCTAATTTATCCCTCTAATTGACCGATAGCCGCCGTTTCGGGTCGTGACGAGAACGCTAAGACACTATTTCTTTGTTATGCTCCACCCGATAGGGAACATTCTCAAGTGACTATGTAGTTCTTTCAGTTTTCTAAAATAATCCGGGCTAACACGAGAACAATACAAGAACAATACGCACGCAGGCTTCTCTTCTAGGGTCCATAGAGTAGACTCAAACTTACATGGATTGATAGCTAAAATATTGATTCTCAAAGCTAAAATGTTCCATTAAAGACAAACAAATTTTAGTTACGGCTTTCCCTTTTGGGAAACCCCAAGCACTTAGCACAAACCTTATTACCTTAAGTCTACTAAGAGGATCGCGAGGACCGTGTCACAAACTAATCAAGTGGTGGTATTATACAACGGTAGTGGATTCTAAACTATTTGGTGATGGTTGCTAATCTAGGGCTCCCGAGACTAGGCTTTGCATGGTGGAAGTGGAGTATGAGTTGCGGTGTGTGGCAAATAATGTAACTTTTCGATTTTGCATGCCGATATTGAATGGTAACCCCTTCCCGTTTTATAGAATTAGAGGAAATATCGGAGCTTCCTCGAGGATATTTTAAAATTCACGAGTTACTATTCGCACTATTCAAATTCAAGTATTACATTATTTTCCTTCATGGTTATATTCGGAATGGCAACGTGGCTTCTTCAATTATGCATGGCAAAGCTTCAACCTTTTCCTCTCGCGCATAAGGAAGATTATTTCAATTATCGGCCTTCAACTATGGAGACAACGACCTTGTGAGTGCTTCATCTTGCATGCATGCACCGGATGGAGTTGCACTGTATTTGACGGCGACATTTTCTTCAATTGTCGTGAGGACGCCTTGATGATGTTTCAACAAGTAACCAATCTTTATCTTATTGATATTATGCATTTTCTTGAGCATATTTTTGGAAAATTATTCAGTATGACTATATGGTATACGGCCTTCCACGCCCGATTGATTGATGTTGCAAAACATCAAATCAAAACTCGCATGTGTAATATGACACAAATATGCCTAAACGTGCAACTATGCTTGTGTTGATCCTACTCGGTACTCACCGTATGCATCACTAGCTCTCTTCATAAAAAGCCAGCCTAATCCTATCCCTCTAACGCCGACCGATAGCCGTTTTCCGTCGTGGACGTAGAACGCTAAGACGCCTATCGCCTCCCCGTGCGTTCCACCCGAAGGGGAACACTTCTCTCGTGACTCGAGTTCTTTTCGAGTTCTCTAAAACGCCGCTACCGGGCTAACACGAGAACAATACAAGAACAATACGCCACTGCAGGCTTCTCCTCTAGGGTCCATAGAGTAGACTCAAACTTACATGGACGGCTACGTAGAAAAGGGATTCTCAAAGCTAAAATCGCTCCATTAAAGCAAACGAGCTTACATACGGCTTTCCCTTCGGGAAACCCCAAGCACTTAGCACAAACCTTATTACCTTACAAGCGGAGAGAGGATCGCGAGGACCTCCGTCACAAACTAATTTGGTGGTGGTATTATACAACGGTAGTGGATTCTAAACTATTCGTGGTGATGGTTGCTAATCTCGTGAGGGCTCCCCGAGACTAGGCTTTGCATGGTGGAAGTGGAGTGGAGTGATGAGTGGGGTGGGTGTGTGGCGATGGTGTTGAATGCGAGAGGAGTCGATTGCTTGCATGCCGATATCGAATGCGGGCGTCCTTCCCGCTTTATAGAACGAGGGCCTTCCGGAGCTTCCCGGAGGATATGCCTTTCGCCCTTCGGTGACCGCTGGAATCGCCCTTTGATCCCGAGCCGGCGTTATTGTTTCCTTCATGGTTATCTTCCGGAATGGCAACGTGGCTTCTTCAATTATGCATGGCAAAGCTTCAACCTTTTTTCCTCGCGTATAAGGAAGAGGCGTTCAATTATCGGCCTTCAACTCGGGCGCGAGACAACGACCTTGTCTCGCTTCATCTTGCATGCATGCACTTTGGATGGAGTTGCACCGTTGCTTGACGGCGACATTTTCTTCAATTGTCGTAGGGACGTCTTGATGATGTTTCAACAAAGAACCAATCTTTATCTTATTCGGTTATGCATTTTCTTCGAGCATATTTTTGGAAAATTATTCACCGTGTATGACTATATGGTATACGGCCTTCCACGCCCGATTGATTGATGTTGCAAAACATCAAATCAAAACTCGCATGTGTAATATGTTATTCCCGGACAAATTATTGATAACACCTTATCAACATATGTAAATATATATATTCAGAGAATTTCCAATATATTGATTATGCTTATTTAATCAATATCTTCAAAATCCGTATCCTCAAGGTTGACATATTAAATGGATATTCAACAATTGTTGTATTCCTTTCTTAGTTGACATTCTTCACCATAATTAGGTTTAATCAACCTTCCAACTTCTCTTTGTATTACCATATATTCATCATAATATGCTTGTGAATATTTTTGTTATCTTATTTTGATACATCAAATATGACATCAAATATGACATTACCTCCTAATTCTTTTGCTTCGCTAAATATTCTCCAGTTATCATGATTTGTTTTCTTGGCAAATAATTTTTTATAATCTTCTTCAACTCTCCAAACTTTAATTAAACTATATTGACCCTTTTTTAATATATATATCATGGGTTCTTTGGTCTTATTGGTTGTGTGAATTTTGGAGGATTGGAACAAAATTTAATCTTATATTTTCCATGGATACATACTAACTTCTTACATGCTTCTTTAATGGCTTTTCCAAGATCGGATTTATTTATTTCTTCCAATGTACCATAAATATCATGGATTAGCCCATGATCTATAAGGGTTTGGAGTGATATATCATCATTATTATTTCGTTGTATATTTCTAAAGTATTTCAAGTCTATGTCAGCCATAAATATTAAAAATCTTTGATGAGGCTTGACAATGACTATATCATCAATATGGATCATAGGAAAGACATTTGCTTTAACAATTATTCCTGGATGTCTTTCTTTTTACTTCATATATTTTTAAGAAGTATTCTTGTATATCTTGAAAGGTCTTATAGTGTCTTTCAAAGATATTTTGCCCATATTAAGTCTATAATATCTTGTGTAAAGTATGACAGATATGCTCGCTTTTGAAAACTTAACTGGGAATGAGAAATTCTTGTGGAATGTTATTCTCATATTTGCTTCTTTCTTTTTCTAAGCCTATATCTTCTCGATTTATTTTTCTCAAATTTTTATATTTTTGTTATGTTATTTTTTCTATCTTTCTCGCTTAGTTAAGCATAGCATACATGCTTGTTTTAAACAAAGATCGCATGTAGCTCTTTCTTCGGATCTTGATAATATATGCAATATAATAATATCTTATATTCATTCCCGCAAAAGGAGACAAACATGTATTAGATAAAACATGGTATTTCTTCTTTCTTATGCTTGGAAATTATTTGATCCATCATTTCAATTTTTAATCCAGATAATTCATCAATTAAATCTAGTTCTTCATCACTTGATTCCTTGTTCTTCATCATATTCTATCTCATCTGTTTCTATGATTGAATATATTGATTCATCATCCATTATTTCATCATCACATACTAGAATATTTTCATTTACACTATCTATTATTAGAACCTTTTCTTGTTCTTCTAACTTATTAGAATATCTTTTCTTATCTTTATTAGGACAAGTTCTCGCTTAAGTGATCTCGGAGAATTACGTATAAAACATCTGCAAGTACTATCATAATTTTTTCTAGGATTATATCTTCTTACATTTCTCTTATGTAAGAAAGGAGCTCTATTATCAGATCTTCGTAGAAAATATCTCTTCTTCCTTCTTATATTTTCATTTCTATAATTCTTAGGATATTTTTTATACTTGGATCTTTCTTCTCCATATGTCAATGGTATTTGAACTATATTATTACAAAAATTATAATCGATTGCTTCATTGATCTCTCGGGCTTGTATATTAGTACATATCTTTCTTAATTGTTTAAAAACAAAAGTTATAGCCTGAGAGATATTATATGCATTAGAACCTGTTTTTTTTTTGTATTCTTCAAATATCATAGATCCTAAAGGATCTCGGCAACTTATGAAAATATTTTTCAACTATTCCTGAGTATTATAACCTTGTTTAGCGCTTGTAGCATTATATAAATAATGTTGAGAAAATTGCTTTATTTTCTTCCAATTAGTTAATGATAACTTTTCTAATTCTCTTAATCTTTCATTTTGTAGGACTGTAAATCCCAATTCGGGATCTTCTCCTATTACTATGCTTGATATAATATTTGCAAAATTATGTGGATTACTACCAGCTCTTTTAATTCTCCATAAAATATAGGGAAAGATTCTACCCATTGTTCCCATAAGACTTTAATCGATTCACCTAAAAAGGTTTCTAAATATGTGATCATATCTTCTACTCTATTTCCTATATTATGTTGATTCTGTATATATTTTTGCACTATTAAATTTTTCCATATCTTGAGTATATTTGGCCAATCTATAGGATCATGTGCTGCTAGATTCAATATGGCACCATCATTTTTATGATTCTGAAATTGAACTTTTTTTCTCAAAATCTCTCTTTTTTGAACCCATATGAGTATATTGACCTGGTATATAATTATATGTAGAATCTTCTTTTTCGGTGGCAATTTTCCTGGATTTCTAGTTAGCCTTGGTATTTCTCTTTCTTCTTCAACTTTTATTTCTGGGCCTCTTTTTTTCTTTTTTGATGAAGATGGATCTATATCCATTGCTTCTATAGAATTATCTATTCTATGTAATTCTTCATATTCTAAAAGGTTTGTAACCTCTACCAAATTATTATTGCCTCGACTCATTTATATATTCATCATCTTCTTCTTCATAACTTTCTAGTAAAAGCTTGTTATTAATTTCCCATTGCTCATCTTCACTTATCTCATTTTCTTCAATATTTTCTATTTTATTTTCTAATTCCTTTTGGGCCTTATTTTCATTTTGCTTATACATAACTTCAGGTTTTTCTATTAGAACATTAAGCTTTTTATTATTTAATTCTCTTTGCTTAAGTTGGGTAAGTCTATAAATTTCTCTTTTAAAATAAACTTCTTTTTTCCCTTATAGCTGGCCATTTGCTTATTCCATTAGTAAAGTATTCATTAGGGATATTCTTTATCTTTTGTTCATAATGTTTTATTTCATTATCTATATCTAGGATTTCTATGAATTCACATATACTATTTCTTCTATTTTCTACTGATTTTACTTCGAACTAGATGTTTCTAAGTCATCTAGACTTTTATCTTCATACCCTACAAACCTAATGCTAGTTGAACCTTCTTTACCTTCATAGCTTATAAAATCTTTAGGTTGCTTTTTAAAATCTTTGGCTCTATAAGAGAGCTTATATTCCACTCTTCACCAGCCCTTTCTTCAGAACCTATCTTTAGCGGGCTCATAAATTTTATTCCTTTAGATTGCATATTTTCAATCACGTTATTCACATTTATTTTATATTTTGTACCACTTCTATTAGTTAATCTTCCTAAGAATTCAATGCTTACTAATAGATTTGTTCCTTTTAAAATCTTCATAGCCTTTAGTCCGAAAACCAAAAGCCATCTTATCTATAAATTCTTTTCTTGGCATTAATAAATCTGAGCTATATATGTTATTAGCATATTTTCATTCATATCACCTTCTAAAAATCCTAATCTTTGCTTTATTCACTGAATCCCATCTTTTATCTAACAAAGTTATTAGGACCTTTGCTCCTAATTTTTTCCTTGTCATGCCTTTAATTCCTATGATATACATTCCTTGGTGTATATATCTATATCCACTATATTTTAATCCATTTTCAATTTGTTTATTAACTATATTTAGTTGAACAGGATTATTTAAAACACTTAATTCTACTTCTCTAGATATTCTGTATAGCCCATTTTTATTTTCAAACCAACCCATTTGATATATTTGTTGAGGTTTTATTTTTCTTAATGTATTTTTCTGATATCTTTCAAGATCTCTTTCTACATCTATCATTTCTTCTAATGTTTCAACATTTTCACAACCTCCTGTTATTTTGTCCATAAGCCCTAAAGGTCTTATGTCTCTATTTACTACTTGGAGTGATTTGTCTCTTCTAGATAAGCCGCCGTATTTCCATTTATCTCGAATTTAATGATCTATTAACTACTTACGTGGATGATAGCACAATTTCTTTGTTATGCTCAACGATATTGGTATTCTCAAGTTTCTTATGTAGGTAAGTTATATCCTCTTTAATATAATCAATTATTCTCGCTACTTCTTCCTAGATAAGTTTTACTTTCTTCCAAAGCTTGTAGAGCTAACTCTAACTTATTATTGATAGCTGAATATTGTTCTTTTAATCGCTTATGCTCTTTTTTGAAGACTTTCAAATTTTAATTCTAAATCGTCTTGTCTTTTACCCCAAGTTATATAGAAATTATGTATTAGGTCTACTAATAAATTTATTTGACCGTGTGAAGTATGCCAAGTATGTTCTTCTAACTATTCAGTCTACACTTGATATTTATATTTTCTTTAGTCTTTACGGACTTTCCAAGATTAATTTTCTAAATTCAAATAATGTAACTTTTCAATTTTTACTAATTTTTTGGTAACCACTTAAATATTATTAATATTAGGGAAATATTCGGATTCTAAAATCAAATTTTAATATTCACGAGTTACTATTCACAGCACTATTCAAATTCAAGTGTTACTATTCAAATTCTTGTCACTATTCAAAATATTGGACACTATTCAAATTCAGAATATTATGAACAGGGCACGAGCACTTCACGCGGGAGTGGCTCAGGCACTTCAATTATTTCTACTATGCTTCACTATGCAAGGCACTTCGTGAGTGAGTGCAAAATGAGTGCTTGATTATTATGTTCTTAATTAGCAAATTCTTGCTACTATTCGAGCACTGACGGTGGATAATAGATGAAGTATGCGTGAGGGATATTCGATGATAGCGATGTGTGCGTGAATATGAGTGAGTGCGTGATTATTAGTGAACTCAATTAGTGAATATTCTCTAGCGATGCGGGATGATATGCGGAATTGAAATTCACAGGATCTTTTACAGGCTGATACCAGACTACACAAATATGCCTAAACGTGCAACTATGCTTGTGTTGATCCTACTCGGTACTCACCGTATGCATCACTAGCTCTCTTCAACAAAAGCAGCAGCTAATCCTATCCCTCTAACGCCGACACGATAGCCGTTTTCCGTGCGTGGCGTAGAACGCTAAGGCGTCTATCGTCTCCCCCAGGCAGTTCCACCCGAAGGGGAACACTTCTGTGACTCGAGTTCTTTCGAGTTCTCTAAAACGCCGCTACGGGCTAACACGAGAACAATACAAGAACAATACGCCACGAGAGGCTTCTCCTCTAGGGTCCATAGAGTAGACTCAAACTTACATGGACGGCTCTGAGCGCAGGATTCTCAAAGCTAAAAGCTGCTCCATTAAAGCAAACGAGCTTACATACGGCTTTTCCTTTCGGGAAACCCCAAGCACTTAGCACAAACCTTATTACCTTACAAGCGAGGAGAGGATCGCGAGGACCTCCGTCACAAACTAATTCTGAGGGGTGGTATTATACAGCGGTAGTGGATTCTAAACTATTCGTGGTGATGGTTGCTAATCTGGAAGTGGAGTATGAGTGGGGTGCGAGACTAGGCTTTGCATGGTGGAAGTGGAGTATGAGTGGGGGCGTGTGTGGCGATCTTGAATGCGAGAGGAGGTCGATTGCTTGCATGCGTCCTTTGATCCCTTGAATGCGGGGGCGTCCTTCCGTTTTTATAGAATGGCAGCGGGCTTCTTCAATTATGCATGGCAAAGCTTCAACCTTTTCACGGAGGATATGCCTTGAGACAACGACCTTGTCCGCTTCATCTTGCATGCATGCCTTTGGATGGATCGCTGACATTTTCTTCAATTGTAAATTAGGGCCTTTGATGTTTCCGAAACCAATCGTTCTTATCGATTTATGTTTCCTTCATGGTTATCTCACGGGTATGACTATATGGAATGGCAATTGCGTGGCTTCTTCAATTATGCATGGCAAAGCTTCAAATTTTGATAACACCTTATCAACATATGTAAATGGCGAGAATTTAACATATTACACATGGCGTTTTCATTTGATGTTTTGCAACATCAATCAATCTGGCGTGGAAGGACATACCATATAGTCATACCTCGGTGAATAATTTTCCAAAAATATGCAAGAAAATGCATAACCGAATAAGATAAAGATTGGTTACCTTTGAAACATCATCAAGACGCCCTACGACAATTGAAGAAAATTGTCGCCAAGCAAGGGCGTCATTGATGATGTTTCAAAGATGAACCAATCTTTATCTTATTCATTATGCATTTTCTTGAGCATATTTTTGGAGGAAAATTATTCCATGCATAATTGAAGATGGTATACGGCCTTCCGTAAGATTGATTGATGTTGCAAAACATCAAATCAAAACTCTAGCAGGGTGTAATATGTTATTGAAGCTCGAAGGCCCTCTCGTTCTATAAAACGGGAAGGACGCCCCTGCATTCAGGATCGGCATGCAAGCAATCGACTCCTCTGCATTCAGCATCGCCACACACCGCACCCCACTCATACTCCACTTCCACCATGCAAAGCCTAGTCTCAGGAGCCCTCTGAGATTAGCAACCATCACCACGAATAGTTTAGAATCCACTACCGTTGTATAATACCACCACCTCAGAATTAGTTTGTGACTCGGAGGTCCTCGCGATCCTCTCCCGCTTGTAAGGTAATAAGGTTTGTGCTAAGTGCTTGGGGTTTCCCGAAAGGGAAAGCCGTATGTAAGCTCGTTTGCTTTAATGGAGCGATTTTAGCTTTGAGAATCCCCGCTTCAGAGCCGTCCATGTAAGTTTGAGTCTACTCTATGGACCCTAGAGGAGAAGCCTCTGCGGCGTATTGTTCTTGTATTGTTCTCGTGTTAGCCCGGGTAGCGGCGTTTTTAGAGAACTCGAAAGAACTCGAAGTCACGAGAAGTGTTCCCTTCGGGTGGAACTGCTGGGGAGACGATAGACGTCTTAGCGCTTCTACGCCACGACGTAAAAAACGCTATCGTCGGCGTTAGAGGGATAGGATTAGCCGCCGCTTTATGAAGAGAGCTAGTGATGCATACGGTGAGTACCGAGTAGGATCAACACAAGCATAGTTGCACGCTTAGGCATATTTGTGTAGTCTCGCATCGTAAAAGATCCCCGTGAATTTTAATCCCGCATATCATCCCCGCATCGCGCTAGAGAATATTTAGGCAATTGAGTTAATAATCACGCACACATCACCATATGCCAAATAGTATCACACACTCATTTTGCACTCACTAACGGTGCCTTGCATAGTGTAGCATAGTAGAAATAATTGAAGTGCCCGAGCCACTCCCGCGTGAAGTGCTCGTTCGCTCATAATATTCTCGAATTTGAATAGTGTCCAATATTTTGAATAGTGACAAGAATTTGAATAGTAACACTTGAATTTGAATAGTGCCGTGAATAGTAACTCGTGAATTTTAAAATTTGATTTTTAGAATCCGAATATTTCCCTAATATTAATAATATTTAGTAGACTCAAACTGGTTACCAAAAATTTAGTAACAATTGAAAAGCTACATTATTTGAATTAAAGAAATTAATACGGAAAGTCTTTCGGGAAGACTAAAGAAAATATAACAAACCTTATTACCTTACAATCGTGAGAGTTCTCAAGAACATACACAAGCATAATTTCACGGGGTGTATTAAATAAATTTATTAGTAGACTTAAACATATTTTTATATAACTGGTTGTAAAAGACAAGAGGGCTTTAGAACTAAAATTTGAAAGTCTGGAAAAAGAACATGAGTGGGTGCGGTGTGTGGCAATATTCGCTATCAATAAGGAGTTAGAATTAGCTTTACAAGCTTTGGAAGGGCGTCCTTCCTTTTTATAGAAGAAGGGCCTTGATTATATTAAAGAGGATATAACTTACCTACATAAGAAACTTGAGAATACCAATATCTTTGAGCATAACAAAGAAATTGTGCTATCATCCACGTGGGTTAGTTAATAGATCATGGTTATCAGATAAATGGAAACGTGGCTTCTTCAATTATGCATGGCAAAGAGACAAACCACTCCAAGCGGATAAGGAAGAGACATAAGACCTTTCGGGCTTATGGACAAAAACAACGACCTTGTTACGCTTCAAAATGCATGCAACTTTGGATGGAGAAGAAATGATTTGTAGAAAGATTTTCTGAAATTGTCGTGAAAAATACATTGATGATGTTTCAAAAAACCTCAATCTTTATCTTATTGGTTATGCATTTTTTGAAAGCATAAATTTTGGAAAATTATTCAGAGGTATGACTATATGGTATACGGCCTTCTTCGCCTAATTGATTGATGTTGCAAAACATCAAATCAAAAAATGGATGTGTAATATGTTATTCCCGGACAAATTGTTGATAACACCTTATCAACATATGTAAATATATATATCAGAGAATTTCCAATATATTGATTATGAAAAATTTAATCAATATCTTCAAAACTTTGTATCCTAAAAGTTGACATATTAAATGGATATTCAACAATTCTTAGTAAGGTTTTCTTAGAAAACATTCTTCACCATAATTAGGTTTAATCAACCTTCCAACTTCTCTTTGTATTACCATATATTCATCATAATATGCTTGGAAGAATATTTTTGTTATCTTATTTTGATACATCATGTGATAGTTAAAGGAACAAATATGACATTACCTCCTAATTCATTGCTAAATATTCTAGGAAGATTATCATGATTTGTTTTCTTGGCAAATAATTCTTTATAATCTTCTTCAACTCTCCAAACTTTAATTAAACTATATTGACCCTTTTTAATATATATATCATGAAAGGGCTTTGGTCTTATTGGTTGTGTGAATTTTGGCGGATTGGAACAAAATTTAATCTTATATTAAAGGGGATACATACTAACTTCTTACATGCTTCTTTAATGGCTTTTCCAAGATCGGATTTATTTATTTCTTCCAATGTACCATAAATATCATGGATTAGCCCATGATCTATAAGGGTTTGGAGTGATATATCATCATTATTATTGTGAATTCATAGAATTTCTAATATATTTCAAGTCTACATTATGCCATAAATATTAAAAATCTTTGATGAGGCTTGACTAATGACTATATCATCAATATGGATCATAGGAAAGACATTTGCTTTAACAATTATTCTGGATGTCTTTCTTTTTACTTCATATATTTTTAAGAAGTATTCTTGTATATCTTGAAAGGTCTTATAGTGTCTTTCAAAGCATATTTTGCAAAATGAAATTAAGTCTATAATATCTTGTGTAAAATAAAATAGGATATATTGAAGTTTTAAAACTTTAAGTGAAGATGAGAAATGGGAATATTATTCTCATAAGCTTTACTCTTTCTTTCTCTAAGCCTATATCTTCGATTTATTTTTCTCAACTTTTATATTTGCTATTATGTTATTTTTTCTATCTTATGAAGCTTGGTTACATAGCATACATGCTTGTTTTAAACAAAGCAATGGATATAGCTCTTTCTTCGGATCTTGATAATATATGCAATACACACATTTTATATTCAAAGAGAAATAAAAGGGAGATAAACAGAAAATGGAGATAAAATATGGTTTTCTTCTTTCTTATGCTTGGAAACTATTTGATCCATCATTTCGATTTTTAATCATAATTCATCAATTAAATCTAATTCTTCATCACATGATTCTATAGATTCTTCATCATATTCTATCTCATATGGAAATGATTGAATATATTGATTTATCATCCATTATTTCATCATCACATACTAATATATTTTCATTTACACTATCTATTATTAGAACCTTTTCTTGTTCTTCTTGCTTATTAGAATATCTTTTCTTATCTTTATTAGGACAAGTTCTGCTTAAGTGATGCGGAGAATCCACATGAAACATTTGCAAATATTACTATCATAATTCTTTCTAGGATTATATCTTCTTACATTTCTCTTATGTAAGAAAGGAGCTCTATTAAGAGATTTAGAAAATATCTCTTCTTCCTTCTTATATTTTCATTTCTATAATTTTTAGGATACATTTTATACTTAATCTTTTTCTTCTCCATATGTCAATGGTATTTGAACTATATTATTACAAAAATTATAATCATAATTGCTTCATTGATCTATGATATTTGAAGTATATTAGTACATATCTTTCTTAATTGTTAAAAAACAAAAGTTATAACTTTTGATTTTAAACAATTAGAACTGTTTCTTTTGTATTCTTCAAATATCATAGATCCTAAAAGGATCCGGCAACTTATGAAAATATTTTCAACTACTCATGTATTATAACCTTGAGAAGAAAGTTGTAGCATTATATAGATAATGTTGAGAAAATTGCTTTATTTTCTTCCAATTAGTTAATGATAACTTTTCTAATTCTCTTAATCTTTCATTTTGTATAAGAGAAAGCCCAATTCGGGGATCTTCTCCTATTACTATACTTGATATAATATTTGCAAAATTATGTGGATTACTACCATCACTTTTTAATTCTCCATAAAATATAGGAAAAGATTCTACCCATTGTTCCCATAAGACTTTAAAATTCACCTAAAATAGGTTTCTAAATATGTGATCATATCTTAGTATCTATTTCCTATATTATGGATGATGAAATATATATTTTGCACTATTAAATTTTTCCATAGAATAGTATATTTGGCCAATCTATAGGATCATGAATTAGATTCAATATGGCACCATCATTTTTATGATTCGAAATTGAAATTTTTCTCAAAATAAGAAAGAAGAAACCCATATGAGTATATTGACATGTATATAATTATATGTAGAATCTTCTTTTTACGGTGGCCATTTTCTGGATTTCTAGTTGGCCTTGGTATTTCTCTTTCTTCTTCAAAAACAAGCGGGCCTCTTTTTCTTTTTTTGATGAAGATGGATCTATATCCATTGCTTCTATAGAATTATCTATTCTATGTAATTCTTCATATTCTAAAAGTTTGTAAGCTCTACCAAATTAAATTGCAAACTCATTTATATATTCATCATCTTCTTCTTCATAACTTTCTAGTAAAAGCTTGTTATTAATTTCCCATTGCTCATCTTCACTTATCTCATTTTCTTCAATATTTTCTATTTTATTTTCTAATTCCTTTTGGGCCTTATTTTCATTTTGCTTATACATAACTTGAAGGTTTTCTATTAGAACATTAAGCTTTTTTATTATTTAATTCTCTTTGCTTAAGTTGGGTAAGTCTATAAATTTCTCTTATAAAATAAACTTTTTAATATTTATAGCGGGCCATTTGCTTGAATTCCATTAGTAAAGTATTCATTAGGGATATTCTTTATCTTTTGTTCATAACACCTTATTTGGCTATCTAATTTCTTCCATTATGAACAAGATATTTAATTGAAAACCACTTAAAAATTATTAATATTAGGGAAATATTCGAAATTCTAAAATTAAAATTTTAAAAATCACGAGTACTATTCACAGCACTATTCAAATTCATGTGTTACTATTCAAATTCTTGTCACTATTCAAAATATTAGACACTATTCAAATTGAAGGATATTATAAAGAATTATTTGCCAAGAAAACAAATCATGATAAGGTTGAGTGAACGGCACTATGAATTTTTCAACTATTTGGAGCACTTGTGAAAGTTGGATGGATATCACATGATGTATGATTAATATGATCTTGCTTAGTATATCTTTGGAGTGCGTGAATATGAATGTACTATTGGCTACTATGCAAAGCACTTGCTACTGATTAAACCTAATGATGGTGAAGAATGTCGTGAATAAAGGTAGAATTGTTGATTATTAGTGAACTCAATTAGTGAATATTCTCTGAAGATATTGCGGGGATGATATGCGGGATTAAAATTCCACGGGATCTTTGTAAGGCTCGATGCGGACTACACAAATATGCCTAAGCGTGCAACTATGCTTGTGTTGATCCTACTCGGTACTCACCGTATGCATCACTAGCTCTCTTCATAAAGCGGTGACTAATCCTATCCCTCTAACGCTGACGACGATAGCCGTTTTCCGTCGTGGACGTAGAACGCTAAGACGTCTATCGTCTCCCGGGTAGTTCCACCCGAAGAGAACACTTCTCGTGACTCGAGTTCTTTGAGTTCTCTAAAACGCCGCTACAGGCTAACACGAGAACAATACAAGAACAATACGCACGGAGGCTTCTCCTCTAGGGTCCATAGAGTAGACTCAAACTTACATGGACGACTCTGAAAAGCGGGGATTCTCAAAGCTAAAAACTGCTCCATTAAAGCAAACGAGCTTACATACGGCTTTCCCTTTCGGGAAACCCCAAGCACTTAGCACAAACCTTATTACCTTACAAGCAGGAGAGGATCGCGAGGACCTCCGTCACAAACTAATTTACAGGGTGGTATTATACAACGGTAGTGGATTCTAAACTATTCGTGGTGATGGTTGCTAATCTCAGAGGGCTCCTGAGACTAGGCTTTGCATGGTGGAAGTGGAGTATGAGTGGGGTGCGGTGTGTGGCGATGCTGAATGCAGAGGAGTCGATTGCTTGCATGCCGATACTGAATGCAGGGGCGTCCTTCCCGTTTTATAGAACGAGAGGGCCTTCTGGAGCTTCCTGGAGGATATGCCTTCGCCCTTCAGACTGATCGCCTGAACTGTCCTTTGATCCTGAGCTGGCGTTACTGTTTCCTTCATGGTTATCTTCTGGAATGGCAACGTGGCTTCTTCAATTATGCATGGCAAAGCTTCAACCTTTTCCTCTGGCAGATAAGGAAGAGGCGTTCAATTATCGGCCTTCAACTGCTGCGAGACAACGACCTTGTCTCTGCTTCATCTTGCATGCATGCACTGGATGGAGTTGCACTGTTGCTTGACGGCGACATTTTCTTCAATTGTCGTAGGACGTCTTGATGATGTTTCAACAGTAACCAATCTTTATCTTATTCAGTTATGCATTTTCTTCGAGCATATTTTTGGAAAATTATTCACCAGGTATGACTATATAGTATACGGCCTTCCATATATATATATATATATATAGTGATGCTCACCTGCTCTGTTTTTCGAATAAAGATATGGGATTTGCAGACAAAGAAATGCGTTCACTCACTATGCACGACAACGTGGGTCTCTCCAAAGATTGCTTTGCACCCAACGCTTCCAATATTGGCTGAAATGATTAATACTTCTGGACGTGACGTGTATCCAATTATCTTTTGGGATGTGAGGACCTACAGGTAATAACTACACCAATTGCTCCTCAATTCTAGAGACACTGTATACCTTAGGGCAGTCCTAATGGAGTTTTATGGAAGTAGATTCCAAGAGAGAAAAACAGCAATTAATTGCTTGTACAAACTATCTTTTGAACCCATGGTTTCTATAGCAGAGTTAATACAAGGGATTAATTAAATGCAACACAAAAAGAGAGTAGATCAACTGTGGCAATCAGCCATGTAGCCTCCAGAACAATACAATTCAATCGGCAGCCACTAGAGCAACACAATTTGAACTGAATCCTAGAACCTTCTTCACACCACGTTCATGCATCACAAGACTCATCTTGTCAACAGCACGCCATTTGCCAGATGACAAGGGAACCTAATGTTAGCTTTTCCGGTGGATGTTGTCTAAAAAAAAAGGAAAGTCAGTAGCCAGAATGTTAGCTTCTCCGAGGGATCTATAGACAAACATGAAAGTGTCATCAAGTAGATACTGATCTATCAAGCAAAACCAACGACATATTTGCAGGAAGGATGTGCTTACCAAAGTAATTTCATCCGGCTTCGTAGATGTCTTCCTCGTCGTATCAAAAACCTCAAGTGCTTCCTTGCCAAAACCATGCCGTGCATAGCCTGCACTGCACATACCCAGCCATCAAAGTATTCCAAGAAATGGCATAGATTCAGGCCCGCCCACGTTGCCACGCCTCTGTGTGTGTGTGTGTGTGTGTGTGTGTTGGCGGGGGGTGGGGGTTGCACCATGAGTACAAGCACCGGATGGGGGTGGAGACGGCAGAGGGGAGCAGGAAGGGTACCTCGAGCTCGGCCGCCTGAGCCAACTGAAGCTGCTCGCCGTACATCTGTCGCTTGGAGGACCCGTCGCCCGTGTCGGACAAAATTGCCTGCGCCTTCAGGAACGCCAACTCGTGGATGGCTAAAGTACACAATGCGAAGTCCGGCGAGCTCCGGCCGCCTTGCTCAGCGACGCCCGGCGCTGGCTGGAGGGCTGGCGCGTCCGCGGGAAGGAGCTGCTCGGGAGGGCTGGCGCGCGGGGGAAGCAGCTGCGCGCGGGCGGCGCCGCCGCGACGGAGCATTGGATCCGGCTGCAGGGGGGATAGAAACGACGACTGATTTCTCCCCATCGCTGTTTTGGTCGTTTCTTGCCGTCTCGGTGCTAGCGTCGACGCTGTTCCCTGGAGTAGAAACCGTTTCTCCCTTTTCTTTCTCTCTCTCTCTCTTTATTAATAGGGTTATTTGGTTTCTTGTCCTCACTATTTTCTAACCTTTGAAACTTGCCATTACAGTTGCATGTTTTTGGAAATTTGCCCTTGCAATTCTACTTCTCTCTCACCGTTACCCTTTTCTATGTCTGCTGCCTAGCTGGGCCGACCTGCATGCAACGTATTTTCGTATCGGTCCGTATTTGCCCCTGGTTCAAATCGATAAGGCACTGAAGCCTACTTAGCCTAGCGTCCCCGTCCTTCTCCCGTTCTTCTCTGTGACGACTCTGCCGCCAACAACTCCGGCGGCGAGGGCGGGAGTGGGGTCAGGAAGCGCAAGACGCGGTGGTCTGAGGAGGAGCCGCGCCCACGCCCGGCCACCGCGCTCCCAGACTTCATGAAGGATTTCGTCGCTGAGATGGACTCCGAGGCCACTGTGAGGCGCGTAGACTGCGTACACGAACGCGTATGGACGCGTATAGGGGCACAGGGCCATTGGATGCGCCCTGGTCATGCTCACCACTGGCCGCGCCGCGCAGCCGCGCTAAGCAGGAGGAGGCCCGCCGGTGTTGATCCCTTGGGCCAGTGGCGTCGTCCTCACGAATCACGATGTCGCACTGCTCTAGGCTCCAGCGGTCCAGCCGGCTGAAGAAGGTTGTCTCCATCCGTACATGCACCAACTTTTCTCCAGGGCACACAGAGGAGCTCCAGCCGTGCGTACAAGCAAGCTGCCACGCAGCTGCCGTGCATGTGCATGTGTGGGTGAGCGAGTAGACTCGCCGCCGTCGGGCGCGCGCGGCGGCGAGCAAGCTGCTGCGCCGCTGCGCGGGTGCGTGGAGCAGCCTCGCCGCCGCCGTGCAGCCGCTGGTGCCGTCCCTCCGCCCAGCGTGAGGGCGGGTGGGCTGGCATGCTCGCACGCCGCTACCTTTATGAGGACGGTGCGCCGAGGACCACCGACTGCGGGGCATAGCCGGCGCGCGGCGAGAACGGTGGCCGGGCGGAGTGGAGCCGGCGCTGGGACGGCTGCCCGCGAGTGGAGCAGCGATGGCGGACGTCGCGACCGCCGCTGGGGAGGGACGGACATGAGCGGTGGGCGGTCGCTAGATCTGGGCTGGGGAGGTGTGGACTGGGGGCCAGCCACTAGAACTCTTGGAGGGCGAGGCGTAGGGCGGCGTCCTCCACCTCGGCGAGGGCGGCGGCGGCGGAGGAGGTGGCAGAGCTCGGGAAGCGGTGCTCGCGGTGCGGCGCGAGGGAGGCGTCCTCGGTGGCGGAGGAGCGCGACGGAGGGAGGAGGCGGAGCTGGGGACGGGAGGACCGAGTGGGTCACTGGATCGCGGGACACGGGCGAGACGGGTGTCGGCGCTAGGGGTGGGGAATGAATCAATGAAGCTAGGGTTTGTTCCAATATATACTAGTTCTCTGTGTCCCCACCTGCCAGGAACTAAGGCGGGTTTGTGGATACGAGCAGACTATTTTCTTACTCGTTAACGAATGCCCATTGGGTCTAGATCTCTACCCGCACCCGTGCCCGCGGATGCAGTTTCACGCCCATATACGGGCCCGCCGGGTTTCATACCCGCGGATACGCGGGTATTATGTGCCCGTTGCCATTTTTACATCTGGATGTGGTGTGCATGCAATCGGGACATGGAGAAGAAGAAGGACGAGGAGCGGGAGGTCGGGGTGGCGAGGAGCAGGCGCATCGCTAGCCAGGTGCTGCTGGCGGCGAGGAGCGGCCGGATGCTGCAGGCGGCGGCGCTCTGTTTCGATAGAACACTCCAGATGAAAAGAATGTAGTCGTTGGAAGATAGAAAAATGGGCCTGCAGTTAGAATGAAATGGGTCTGCAGTCCAATGAGCCATGTTCTCGTGAGACAACCTTTTTTTGACCGAACTCGTGAGACAACCTAGCTGCAATCCGAATACTGTATTATCATATTATATTTACTAAGGTTAATATTTGTTTGCTTGCCACGGTTGCTTGTTCTGTTTGATGCAAAAAGTGTCGACCGTGCAATGAGGCCATATGGCTGCTTGCCACAATCAATCTACTTCTTTTGACGTTGCATTTAAGTTAACCATTGTATCTTCATTGATATAGAAACCATGGGTTAGAAAGAGTTAGCTTCTTGATGCGATATCCTAGCTTATAGAAACTACTTAGTTTCTTCCATTGGGATTGCCTTTAGAAGTTTTCTCAACATGTAAGCTATCCACCTCATCAGTGCATTAACATAAGCAGTTATGGTAACTAGCCTTTATAATTATAATATAATGCAAGCAAGCACATCATCCACTAGCATTATGACATCATCCACTAACATTAACTTATAATTATTTATTTCTTTATATAAATAATAATTTATTTCAAATCATCAGCAATTTCTATGATAACGAGGGAATATTCCGTTCTTCATCCTTGAGACCCTTAAGGTTTATGTGTTGACAACCTTAAATTTTCGCGGCAACGCGTAGGGAATCCACCTAGATTACTAATGCTTGTTTCCTATAATAACATAACATGTAGGGCTATGAAAAGGATTGAACTTCAATTCAAGGAAGACTATATTAGGATGCTATTCGATGGATCGGAGGACATAACAAGGTAATATATTTACCCTATCAGCATTAAAATTAAATCACCTAAATTCTAATGAAGTATGGTTTCATGCTATATAAATACATACAACGCGTTTGAAAAGTAGAGACATTAAACCCTGAAATATTCTTCTCTAATGTCACATAGTGTCTATTAAAAGCATCATTTCAGTATTGGATTAATTCCGTATCACCACCAGCTAATATTCTCATGCATATATCTTGCAGCCTGTACTGCAGAAATGTAGAATTACTATTAAGTGACATGTTACAATACAATAGTAGAAATTTCTCCACGTAATTGCATTGTGCCTGTTCCATATGTTTCTCTTATTTTTTCTAACTCCTCACTTCTGACATTGGAACATTTCATCATGTGTAGCCTCGTGGCATTCTCAGTTAATGGCATACAAATAATTAAAATCGATGCACGTACGCTATTGACCGGATGTTCAAAGTAATTATGGGCCGGCAACACTCATATGTGAGATAGTCCCACGCAAAAAATCCTCACAGCCAGCACATGGCTTTTCTTTATGGATTTTATTGGAAATCTCGAACGATCAACCCCAATATCGCTGCCGATTCTCGTTCAAAAATATCGCTGCCTATAGACAAGGGAATATTGAAATGCATCTTAAAAGGAAGGGAGATCATGAAACGAGTCGCTAGTGGGCTTTCTCACCAAAACACTACAATTGTCTTTTCGGTGCAATTAGTGCTTTGCGAACTGTGAACACATATCTTTGGCTCCTGGCAGGCTACTGAATGCAGCCGTTTCTTTTCAGTTATATTGTTCCACTGCCATATTCAGTTATATTATTCCACTACCATATTTGGACCCTACAAAGTTTTAATCATAGATAAAGTTCCAATAATGAAACTGTGCTCTATTGTATTGTAACACTTTTTAAATGCATTTTTTTATTTTTATAACCAATTATTATATTGGATTGAACAAAGGAAGATTTTTTTCATTTGAACATTAATTAAGCTGGTCTTGTGTAAGTTTCACATATCACTCGTTAGACCATGCAAACTGAGATGATGCATCTTTGCACACAGAACACTCGCTAACAACTTGCAAAAATCTGTGTTCACTGCAGTATGTTACTTTAGGGAATTGAGTTCAGTAGTACTCCCTCCGTCCCAAAATAAACGACGTTTCGCCTCCCGAGAAACATATGCCGGCAATTATATACTAAAATAGGATTAATACTTATATTACATAATTAGTATCATTGGAAAGATCTTTTGATCTAGTTTTTAACAAATTTATTTGGAGATTTAAATCTTCTACGTATTTTCTACAAATCGAGTCAAACTTGTGGCACGAAAACCCAAAACGTCGTTTATTTTGGGACGGAGGGAGTAAGCGCAGATAGATATTAAGATGAGGGTAGTGACCGTGGAGCACGTGACAGCAGCCACCATGCATGTGGCACAGATTTTTTTTTCTCTAAAGTAATAAGGAGCCATCACTTTCCCTTTTTATTTCATTTTACACTAATACTTGGAGGCATGTAGCAAATTAGCAGTGAACCGGCGGATTTTGTGTTTGTGGTTGAGAACTTGAGAGATGTGATACCAGCAAATGAAAAAAGGTGCTGATGACCTGGCGGATTTTGTGTTTGTGGTTGAGAACTTGAGGGATGTGATACCAGCAAATGAAAAAGGTGCTGATGACCTCCTTCTTGTGGGTGGCGAGGTCCCTGGGTCGGTCGCCCGGAGCTGGTGTCTGGGTGGGCGGATCTGCCTTTGGAGCAACGGTGGTGACGGCGCGGCGTGCGGCGGCCGGTGGTGCATGTTGTGGTGGCTTGGGCTCGTGGAGGCGTTGAGGGCCGGCGCCTTTCCTATGCCCCTCTCCTCGATAGCCTCAGCTGCAGCGGCAGCCTTGGCTGCTACGACGTTGCTTTCGCGGTGGCCGCTGTCAAGATGAAGGCATCGTCGGCGTTGGCGCCGCTGGCGCGGTGGACGGGCGCGGCGGAGCGATGGCTGGTTTCTTCGCATGTCGCTTTGCGGTGGGGGTGGCTGGCGCAGCTTTTGGCGGCTGCGGTGTGCGGCGGCGGCGCCCGGCGCCCCTCGGGTGAGGCTTCTGCGGGGACGACTGGCAATGACGACGGTGTTCTTTTTGCTGGGATCCGAATCGGGGCGGCGACGGAAGCTGGGGTTATGTTGGGCGAAAGCCGGCGACGGCGACGCCTGTGGGCGCCGTTCTACCTGTTGGGGGGCGTCGTGTCTCTAGTTTCCACGGGTGAGAACCCGGTCCGCTATTGGGACGAGCAACGGCGGCGCATCGTGCGTTGTAACCTTCCTAAAGGCGTCGTTGTGGTTTTTCGTCTTGGCTCGGGTGTGTGTGGGAGGCCATGGTCGGAAGTCGAGTTGCGCTGCGTTTTGCTTGTCTTTGGGCAACGATGACCTTCGGGCCTCGAGACTCGGTCTTGTTTTCCTTTGGGTCGTTGTTTCTCTGTTGTGTCACGTGGTTTTTGGGCCCGGTTTTCCTTAAAAACTGGGTCAATTGCTTCTTACACTTAATGATATCCAGGCCGGATTACCGGGCTGTTTCAAAAAAAAAAAAAAAGGTGCTGATGATCGAATGGGACTGCATCCACTGGTATATATATTGAGGATTTCATATTAATTGGTTTGAGAGTTTTGCCTCTCGAGATAAAACGGTGGTAATCATAGGGATGGTGGCATGGTACCTTTTGATCGCTCACCTTGATATCTGTCCAAACTCTCGAGAGGAACATTCATCATTCTTAGGTTCTCATAGGGATAGGGTTTACGTACGTGTGTTCATAGGGGTGAGTGGTCCTGGTCGTAACCTCTCACCCCTATAGCTACCGGACATGCAGGCCGGCTCCCGGCGGCTTGCAAACACGTACGCCCTAACGCCGTGCGTGTGCTCGCCCAGGTGTCACTGGAAGTGGGCCCTGCGTGGTAGTGCTACCCAGTCCTCCGTGGAGAGACTGGAGTGGGACAGGGAGGCGACGCGGCATAGGCGTGAGTTCAGCACGTAGTAGTATGAGTTACCAGACGCAACTGAAACACAGTATGAACCAAGTCGTCTTCCTGTATCCCGGCCTTACTCTCCTTTCCAGAACCTTGTAGAATCACTGCATTGTTGCCATGTGGATGTGTGGAGGATTTCTTCATGGAAATGCACATGATTTAGAAGTATTAGGAAAAGAGTACTAAACCAGGGCCACGGCGACTTGCGACGTCTGGTCGCCGGTCCTAGCCGGCCCAGTGGCGGATCCAGCTTTTGAGCACAGGGGTGCATAAAAAAAATTTATATACAAATCGGTAAACCATATTTTAATTCGGTAAAATCATATTATAATTCGGTACAAACATATTATAATTCGGTAAAACAACGTTAAATCTTAATAAATTGCTCAAATAGAATACAAATACTTCAAGATATAGCAATATGAGAGACTTACAATACTACTTGTTTATCCGCCGCTTTCTCAATGACATAAATGTCTCCATTATATCATCTTCATTAATTTGGAAGAAAATATCCCGCTCAATAAATGTGACTAGACAATCATCCAAGAAAGTATCACCGATCTTATTCCTTTTCCTTGTTTTCACTATAACCAATGCAGAAAATACCCTTTCAACACTCAGTAGTTGCCACCGGTAAAAGCAATATCAATTTGAGAAGCAAGTACACCATATCATACACTTTGTGCCTCTTTGTTTCAACAAGCTTAACTGAGAGATCAACAATGTTGTCTAGACCTTGGAAGCTAGCATCTTGTCGCATGTCATCAATATAAGTTTCAAGTTGCAATTCAAATTTCAACAAATCATTGCTAGAGAAGTCCTTGGGATAAAATTCAGCCAATCTACGTACCTTCTGTGCATCAAAAGAAGCAAAGGAATTAGAAGGACTAAAGGTCGACATACAAGAGAGTAGCTCCATATTGATCTCATCAAACCGATTATCAAGCTCTTGACTAATTTGATCAATGACACCAATGTATACTTCTCTTCTGAAATGGTCATCATTTGTTTGGTTTAGGGCACGAGCATACCGTGCTGATTTTCCATAAGGCACATAAGCACCCTCCATAGAAGGAACTTCAACACCATGTTTAATACAAAAAAGAAATGACCTTAAGAAGAAAATTTTCCCAACCATTAGACCTCAACTCATTTGCATTCTCGCTCTTTGCCACTTTAACAAGTGAGATTGCATTAAGAATATCTTGATCCCTTCTCTCGCAAGCACTCAGATAACTCATTTGTGTAGCCAAGAATAACATACATTAAGTGCACAAAGAAAACAAACTCAAAGGTTTTAAATGCTCCAAGCACAAAATGTATCTTTGTCCAATCATCCTTATATGCTTTATCAGCACCAAGTTCAATGAGCACATCATGAATTGAGGAATACATAGTGATGATGCTACATATAGTTTTGTAATGAGAGCCCCACCGAGTGTCACCAGGTCTAGACAAACCCATCTCTTGATGTAATCCAGTCCCTGATTCAATCTCACCACACTCTAGTGCTTTCTTGACATTCTCAAGCCTAGCATTTCGAAGCATATCATGACGCTTGCAAGAAACCCCAACAATGTTCAATAGGATAGAAACTTGATCAAAAAAGTCTTGCAAATAAGTATTTCCCTTGGCAAATGACCACAAGAACTAGCTCATAGATTGATGTGCAAAGCAATGTATATAATAAGCGTAAGGTGATTCTTGCATGATTAAAGTTTTGAGCCCTTTAATATCTCCTTTCATATTGCTAGCCCCATCATAACCTTGGCCTCTAATCTGTTGCATACTCAGTCCATTACTAACAAGTAAACCTTCAATTGCTTCTTTAAGTGACAAAGAGGTAGTATCAGCTACATGAACAACTCCAATAAAGTGCTCACATGGCCTTCCAAGTTTATCAACATAACGCAAGCAAAGAGCTAGTTGTTCTATTATGTGATATATCACTAGACTCATCAGCTAAAATTGCATAGGGCTCATCACCAAGTTCCTCAATTATTTTCTTTCTAGTTTCTATGGCACAACACCTGAATAATTTGCTTTTGTATTTCGGGGCTTGTCAAAGTGCAATTACGGTACATTATTCAAGACATATTATAAATAATAGATTTTAGAAATAGGCATCAAATAATAGATCAATGGTATAAATAATTACTGGTGCATTGTTCAAGACATACTTGTTCACTTCTTCACTATTTCCTCGCAAGAAACTTCAAAAGTTCAATGAAGTTGCCTCTGTTACTAGACTCTTCACTTTCATCATGTCCTCGAATGCCAATCCTTGATGCAAAAGAAACTTGATACATCTAAGTGAATATGTCAATCTTTTCTTGTACAGACGAATGTCCTCCTCACTCCCACTTATCAATGTTATAATCAATTGCTACCTTAGGATTTATAAAACCAATGTACCTCTCTTCAACTTTGCTTTATGTGCCTTAGAACCACAATGTTTAAGAAGTGACTCGTTTCCTTTACTCCATTTATTCCATCCATCAACAACAAAAGCATTGGACCCACTCCCCTTCTTGAACAAGTAGCATATGAAGCAAAATCCACAATCCTTCTTGACACTATATTCAAGCCATTCATAATTATACAACCATTGTATACTAAATCGACGAGGTATGCCCGCCATGACTCGGTATGGAAAATCATGTATATAAGGTTTGCAAGGACCTCTAGTAATATATGCTCTACGGATTGCATCTTGATCATTGACGGGATAATCCGCAATGGGAATCCTTTCACTGGATCATATGGAAGGCGCGATCGATGTCATACACCGGTAGCTTTGATGTAGGCGGTGGCGGTGGCGGTGGCGGTGATGCAGCGGCGGCGAGGGCAAAGGATCCACAATCTCTTGATTGTGCACTTCTCGCTCCACAATATTTTGATCCGGAGATGGATCGGGGTTCAAAGTAACAAAGAATCGCCTTCTTTGCTTGGCGGCTGAAAAAAGATCGAATGTCTCCATTCCTCTTCTTCATTATTCAACTATTTAAGATTTCTGAAAAGTAAAAATTAAAAAAAAATCACTAATTCGTTAAACTAGAACATATCGCCTCATCGCCATCACTAATATTAAATAATAAAATTTGAAACTAATGAATTATGAACTGGAGATGTTAGGATCACCTTGAACTAACAATCACGGATCGATGCGCATAATCGATCAATCCCTGGCCGGCGCCCGCGAGATCAGTGGCGATGGCCGGCGCCCGCCCGCGATGAGATGGCGATGCGATGGCGGGGCCGGCGGCCCGCGAGATGGTGATGGCCGGCGACGCGCTCGCGATGAGATGGCGATGGCGGCGTTCGGCGTCGCGTCCGCCTCCGCCGATCCAACTCCCGCGACTCGACTCGAGGAGTCCGCGACCGCGCGAAAGTACCGCGGACCGCTCGACCACGACGATTGTTTGTGTTCGACCACGTAGTCCCGGGCGGCTGGGCCTTTCTCTACCGGGCTATCTGTTTGCGCGGGATCGGGATGGGCCTTCATGCCGTGGGAGCCTGGCCCGCTTGGTGGCCGACGGAAGCCTCCAAAGATAAAAACTTTAATCATGCAAATATAATTAAGTAACCACATACATGTAACATGTATACATGACGTCTGGGCGCAGGGGGTCGGCCGACCCCCGACCCCCAGACGTCCGCCGCGATCACAGAGCATTGTATTAAGTCATAGCAAGATTACAATCTGCGGCTGCTAGTTGAACTAGCCAGTCCGGAAAGTTTTCAGAAAAGAAAAACGAGCGCTCGGTACAAGACACCAACGAGGCACAAACATGAGCTACCGAGTTGGCTTTTCTATTTACCCAAACTACCGAGAACTCAGAGAAGTTCTTGCTAAGCTCTGTAATATCGAAACAAAGTCCTCCAATGCATGATCTTGACGCCAAAGGATCCACCCGGCAGCTTCGCCGGGCCCCGACAAGTCCACCTCCAAGATGCATTTGTCCACTCCTAGCTCCAATGCAAACTCAAGGCCTTCCTTTGCCGCTACAGCTTCAGCAGTCATGGCATCCGGCACCGCATCAATCCATCTCGCAGCTGCTCCGATTAGCAGGCCTGTATGATCACGGATGACCACACCAGCCCTTCCGACTCCGCCAACATCATCAAAACCAGCATCCGTATTTACCTTCATCCATCCCGGTGAAGGATATGCCCAGGCATCACGGGTGGCAACCCTGGTGGTCGAGGGCTCCGGCTTCAACTGCTCCATGTCTTGTAGCAGATTGGAGATGAACCGGGCTCTAGCTCCTGGGTCCCATTCTTGGCGCCCATGACGACGGTCATTCCGTCCCCTCCACAACGACCACGCCCCGCATGCGATCAACGCCGCCCTTGCCGGAGAGCGACATCTTGTCGAAAACACATCGGTAGCAAAAGTCCGGGGGTGCAAGAATGGTATGGCCATCCCTCTCACCTTTTTGATCTCCTTCGTAATAGCTTGGCCATCGGACACTCAAAGAAGATATGGTAGAGTGTCTCCGATGGATTCCCACAAACTTCACAGAAGCTCTCCTTCTCAATGTGTCTTCGAAAAAGCTCAGCCTTGGTGGGGAGGGAGTTGTGTAGGACTCTCCACCAGAAGACTCTTATTTTCGGAGGTACTTGGAGCCTCCAAAGCTTGGCCCAACAGCCTGACACAGCCGACATAGATGACTCATTGGAGGCCGCCATTGCTTCGGCAATTTGCTCCTCCTTTAGAGCTCTGTAAGCTGACCGGACTGAATATATTCCATGCTTCTCACGTGACCATGCAGTTACATCTTCCTGCAGCCGCCCACTGGGTCTTATCTTTAGGATCTCATCTGCTTCAATCGCCATGAATGACCTGCGGACTGCCTCTTCATCCCAACATCTAGTACCTGGAATATATAGATCGGACACTCGCTCCACCGTTGGGTTAGGCGGTTTCACCAGTGGTTTGAGTGTTCGTAAGCCAGGTATCCAATTGTCCTCCCAAACATTGTAGTCACCCGGACCAATTCTCTTAATCAGGCCTCGGGCAAGAACATCTCGTCCGTGTAAAATGGACCTCCACGTGGCCGAGCTTCGCTTCTTCTTGGTTGCCGAGAGGAAATCTGTGGATGGGTAATACTTCCCCTTCAGCACCCGTGCACATAGCGAGTCCGGCCTGGTTACCAATCTCCATCCTTGCTTTCCTAGCATTGCCTTGTTAAATAGAGAAAAATCTCTGAATCCCATACCTCCATCCTTGGCCCTTGTAAGTTTCTCCCACCGTTGCCAATGGATTTTATGGTTGTCAAGCGAGCTGCCCCACCAGTAATTAGAGACCGCTGAGGTCATTTTCTGACACAACACTGGTGAGATTTTGAAGCTAATACACGGATAATACACGGATAAGGCCTTGAGTTTGCATTGGATAAGCTAATACACTGGTGAAATATAAGCTAGCTAGCTTGATAAGGGGTGCTGGACTAGACAAAATATACTGGACGATTGAAGTTTTGATATTTAGGCTTATTTTTCTCTTGGAGATGAATTTATAGGCTTGTCTACTGGGGATTCTACTGGCAAGTGGCAAGGCTGGTCCAGTCCTTGCTCCACCCTCTGGCCACATTTAAATAGGGGCACAGTATGAAAATAATGCAAAACTACAGGCTTTATATATATGGTGGAACGCTGTGGAAAAGTATAGCTCGCATATGAGAGGGGGTAACATTTGAGTGCGTTGTTTACATGTACTATATACTTTGGATTTCCATTATTCGATAAATTAAACCCATGCTCATATTTCCCATTTCTTGTTAGGTACTTCAAAGTTGGAGCATTAGGTTCAAACCGCCGCAGCAAGACATATTGTTGCATTATGTGCGAGTATGTGCAGAGATTGGAAATCAGTGCATTGAACGTAACCCAGAGGATAGGCCAGATACACTTTATGTAATTGAGAGGCTTGATGAAATAGAGGGTACATGTGGTTTCGTTGAAACTGATACCCGTGCTGCATCGGCAACACAAGTAAGTTAATTTAATCATGGCTCATAACACATGCTCTTACATGGTGCTGTTTTGCCGTATAAAATTCAATAAAATTAAATTTTGAACCTTTTAAAATTTACAACAAATTAAAAATGTTTTGTTGAATCATCATTACTACAAAAAATATTTTTGCCAACACTATTCACTACCGGTTTATTAAAACCGATGGTGATACATTTTACCATTAGTTCATTACAAACCGATGGTGAAAATCATTTTCGTCTCTAGTTGTTTACCTTTTTGAGATCTATTGCCGTTTCTCAATCAGAGGTCGTTTGAAAAATTTAAATTTTAAATTTACAAAATTCAGATGTAATTATCCTTTCCTAGATGATTTGGAATGAAAAAGTTGTCAACTATAAAGTTTTTTAACTTTTTGAGATCTAGAATTTTTATTATGGTTGTTTCTCCATCCGAGGTTGTTTGAAAAATTCAAATTTTAAATATGAGAAATTCAAACGTAGTTTTCCTTGAATAGATGATTTCTAATGAAAAAAATTGACAACTACAGATTTGTAAAATTTTTCGAGATCTACAACTTTTATTTTGGTCATTTCATCCGAGGGCGTTTGAAATTCGTATTTCAATACATAATTTTTACTATCCGACGCCCATTTGTGCGGGTGCCTCTAGATCAAGCCGTCCCTACAAATCTATTTATAGAGACAGATGAGGTCATTTGTAGGGATGACTGAAAATACCAGCAGCCTCTACAAATTCATTTATAGGGGCGGCTCGATATAGAGCTGCCCCTACAAATTGGGTTATTTATAGGGGCGGCTGAAAATATCAGCAGCCCCTTCAAATCTATTTGTAGGAGGGACTCGTTTTGGAAACCATTTATAGGGACGGTTTTAGATTGAGTTGCTCCTTAAAAAAATAAAAAGGAGGCGTTGCTACAATTTTTTTATGCAGTAGTGATTAGTACCGAAGACTTTCTATCCATAAGGCTAGGGGAAGAATCCAATATAGTCGTTACGCTTCTAATATGCAGATTCAATGCATATTTTTCACAATTTGTTTCCTGTAGTGATTAAATTAACCTAATAGCTATCAGAATATATTGATGCATGATCGAATCTTGTCATGAACGTCATGTTTTTATGACCGGTAGGAGTATTATATCATTATTTATTCATCGGGTCCTAGTCCTTTGATGACGAGACTTCTTTTGTATCCAGGTGCTGGATGTCTACCCGCTAGAAATTTTGTTTCCCTTCGAGCCAAACGATGTCAGCAAATGCCCAGTGACTCTAACCAATAGGACAGACGATCTTATTGGTGTTTGCATTAAACCGACCTTCGCAGATGTACGTTTCAGTGATGGCTATCCATATGCGTGGGAGGCGCAGTATGGAGAATGCGGCTCTATATCATCATCACCTTTCATAAGGTTGTGGGCACATTCTAGTGTGCTTATTTACATGACTAGGAGGAAGCAACAGCGACCACCGTTACAAGCAGACAAAGGCATGTTCGACGTGGTGATGGTCGCCACAAAGTTAGAGGAAGACCTTGAGTGTTTGGATCGAGTGTTTGGATCGACTCTGGAGTCCTTCATGCAGGAGAGTTAAGGAGTTCGGGACCGTGGTGCATCGAGCAACACTGAGGGTTGCTGTCACCACTGATCCAGCAAGGTGCCAGCAAGATGTAGCAGCCCAGCAGGTGAGTTGAGTTGGTCATAATTATATATACATACATATGGACGTACACGTGCCATATATTCAGGCTGGTGCCAGTGTGTTGGCATGCAGTCGGTTCATTTCTAATAAGGTGGTCGGTTGCTATTTGGGATTGATCAGTCGACACGACTACAAGCAGGATCAGGCGGGCGGATCCGCTGCATGGATGTGCACCCAACAAAAACATGGTGAATAGATAGATGGTCCCACTGGAGACTAGGCAATGCCCATTTACTACATTCTACTTTAATTGATTTAGACAGACGAACTCTAATTAATTCGGTGTGCACACCACAGGTTGTTGGTGGCCTATTATTCATCCGGGCATGTTTCCATTTGGAACTATGAGACGCAGGTATGAGTACTAGTACTACACCTCTGTCATATCCTTGCTTGGTTATCATGACCATCATGGTGGGTCATCAAGGTATTTGCGTTAAAACTACTTGAACTCTTGGTATTTGCATGATTGTAAACAGGATATATAGTCATAAAGTTCAAAGTCGCACAAGGATTCGTGTATCCTAGTGAGATTTTGTCGATCAAATTTATTGCTGGGCGCAGCCGGGGATGATGATGGGTGTGTGCATGTCTATGCCTACACTTCCCCTACTAAAAAGGACAAGGTCAAGGAATTGAAAGCTCACCCCAAAAGAAAAGGGGTGACCGATTTGGTTGCTTATCCAAAACATAGGTTGCTGCTGACAGCGTCTTGGGTTGAAAAATCAATCAAGCTCTGGGACTGGAGTCAGGGCTGGGCATGCGTTCAAGCAATGAACACGCACGATTCCCTGTTCGATCTCAAGGTTGGCCCAAGGGGCACCAGCACATTCGCTAGTATTAGTAACTGCAACATAATAAAGGTTTGTTTGGCTCTTCATATGTTTCCTTATGGTGATGAGTTACACATTTTATTTATTATATAATAACATGCATCTTTTCTGCACGAAAATTGTAGGTTTGGAATTGGAATATTCGTTCTCCAGGTGCCATCGCCACAATCGTAGGGGAGAGGCCCACTTTTTACACTGACGGTCATCAGGACTTTCTGGCTACTCGATCTTCTGACCCTCGTACCCACGCTATGGATGCAAAGGTATGTCCGTATGTGTGGCACCCGCCTTTCTGTAGGGAGCAGTATTGAACATTAATTATCTCACATGCAGGATCAATTTTTGCCTCTCATCTATATTGATGCTCACCCGCTCTGTTTGTCGAATTAGATATGGGATTTGCAGACAAAGAAACACGTTCACACACTTTGCCCGGGAATATGGCCTTTGGAGCTTGTGAATCTTGCTGGCCACCCAACGCTTCCAATATTGGCTGGCATCATGACGGCAGCTGGATCTAAGCTGCATCAGATTGTCTTGTGGGATGTTAGGACCTACAGGTAATAATTATTATTAATTGCTCTTCAATCAATTCTAATGACACGTGACCATGCATCGAATTCACCTTCTCCCATCCCATGCCTGCATTTCCGTGGATGAAAAACGTTCTTTTATTACGACCTCCTATCCAAAGCATACTGTTGAATTAAACTAGGAGTATATACTGAATCACTTCCCATGGTATTGCTTCCAAATCAAATCCTATATATTAGGACCGTACTCCTATATGGTAGCTAGGGAGCATACTATATGAGTATGCAGCAAAATATATACTTACGAGCAACCTCCTGTAAAAGGAATAGTCGTGCACTTCTTTCTACCGGGGTGTTCGCTTCTGTCAGGGAATACTGCTACTGACGGCTCTTTTCTAGCATCACAATTGATGACTCATGCGCATATAACCCATTACACATACACCAGCAAATCTGCGTAGGTATCCCTTGTGACATGGACATGCATGGTGGGAACCGATGCAGTTTGGTCATCTCCAACTATGGATTATATTCTACCAGATACACTAAAGATTAACCACACCTTAGATCACATGATGGGCACGGTTCATGAGTCAGGCCAATCACTGAAGAAAGTTTGGTATCGCTTTCGCTTCAATACCCAAGTCCACACCATGAATCATCGTACCTATGATGATGCAGATAGAAAGATCAGACCCTTACGTATATTTAATTTGCCAGTTACAGGCACGCTTTGGTTTTCCAATTGCTCCATCAAGCACTTGAACACTTGATGATGGTCATGACATGCTGTTCTCCATTGGCAAACCAAACATAGCACACTTCTTCGAGACAGGATCGGAACTGAGGCATTGTGTTGACAGCCAAAACGGGATCAGAGAGTTGAAGATGGATTTGAAAATATGTGCAAACAAGAAAAAAATAAAAATCATCAAATTTAGAGCAGTTTGGTCAAAAGGTACAGGATCGTAAAAAAAAAAAACTCTACCTAGGCCCAGCCAGTTTTGTGAGTCGGAGCCCAAAAATGTGTTTCTCATTTGGAAGCTAGCTCATCCGATCTCGTGAGAAACTTATAGATTACATGTGGAATATGCTTTTTATTGGGATAAGACCACCCTCATCTATTTACATTAGAGTATCACACCCGATTGAGATACCCATCTATCCATTCGTCAAAAATCAATCTATCTTTATGTTTTTTACCTTCCAAACCCCTTGTTTTTCCAGCACTTCTCTCAATGAGATTTGTCAGCGTTCTAGGTGGCCTTTGCCAATCCGAGGGCACCCCCGCCGTGCGTCTCCCCAGCCGATGGGTTTTCCTAGGAGGTGTTCGTGAGTTTTTTTTTTGGGAAAATTGGCCTTGTTGTTCAGACCTTCCTCCGCTGTGTATCTAGACTGTGTGCGGCCTCAGGTGATCTAGCCCCTGTCGGTGTGGTGATCAAAATCAGCGCCCAAACACTTCTTGGCGACTCCGCTGGGAAAGAAATCAGATAGATCTACTAAAAAGATGTCTAACGACAAGACTGGTATGAAGAATCAAAGCAACATCATGAAGCCCACGGTCCATAGGAGATTCACAAGATATTGGAGTTGGTGGGTTTATTACCACCTTGAAAGTTTAGAAGAGTGAGGGTCAACTTATAATCCCTGTTGTTTCAAACGCAGCACCTCTGGCTTAACCCTTTTACACGAAGCGAGGATAAAAGTGGAAGCAAGGTGCTACGTGTAACGTAGGCCCGTTCCACGTGCAGAGCTAGACCATATAAGAGCAAGGCTAATAATTTAGCCAGCTGCTGGCTACAAGTACTTGCCATGTCATATACAGCCAGCAATATAGCCGACTCATATTATGGCTTAGCTATTTGGCTGGCTGCAGTAAGATTTGTAAGTATTTAATGATCACATGTGCATAAATTAGAGCGACGAGAGGGATAGAGATGCGGGTGACAAAGTTGCAGGAGCTCGCCGGAGATCTCGCGTCGGGAGGGTGGGCGTGGTGGCCACGGCAGCGCCCAGGTGCGGCGGCTCGGATAAGACGGGTCACGCGGGAGTGGGCCCGGGCACGTGGAAGATTTCGAGGGTGATGAAAGGGACGAGAGGGAGCCAGAGATGCGGGCGACGAGCTACCAGAGCTCCTCGCCCTGGGCACAGATCTCCCATCGAACGGAGGGCGCGCCGGCCATGGCGGCGGCCGGGCGTGGCGACCATGGCCCGCGGAGCGGGAGTGGGCGCGGCAGCTACGGCCTAGCGCCAGCGCGGCATCCACCATGGCCATGGCGGGAGGAGCAGGGGTCGATTTGGCGCTCGGGAAGATGGAGCGGAGCGGGGATCGAGGAGAGAGAGAGAGAAAGAAAACGCCGGCTTGCCGCCGCAACGGGCTGGAAGAAGGCGCTTTTTCCTCGTGGCGTGTCTTGCTGCAGCCGGGCGAAGAGTTTATCGACCGCTCCTCATTCTCTCTCCTTACGTGGCTGTTTTTCGATGATGTGGGTCCTTTTCGCTGGCTGAAATGTGATTATTATAGGGCCCCTGTTTAGTTGGTGAAAAGTGAACCCAAAAGTGCTACAAGAGCACCCGTCACATCAAATCTTTTGACGCGATAAATGAAGCATTAAATGTAGGTAAATAAAAAACTAATTGCATAATTTGGCTGAAAAGTCTGAGACGAATCTTTTGAGTCTAGTTAGTCCATGGTAGGACAATAATTACCAAATACAAACGAAAAGTGCTGCAGTTGCTGAACCCAATATATTTCACCAACTAAACACGCTCCTACTCTAAGCAGTTTTGGACATTGGGTGTTACATGCATAGCCAAGTATGGACACCAGGAGCGGCTGGAGCTCCCTCGCCTACTTTCATGACACATGATGGCCTCGTGTTTGCGCCCCATGACGCTGATGCTCCTAGGCTCACCGGCCCCAGTGACTCCCACGCCTGTTGCTCAGCGGTGAAGACGCCACAACCCTCCAGGACTCCAATTTGTGCATCTTCTGTGACCAGGCACCTGAGACGATCCACCATATCTTGCTGGGCTGCTCTTTCAGTAGAGAGGTGTGGCACATTGTCCTCTCCAGGTTACATTTACACGCTGTGATCAGGGTGTCGGAGGAGGATTTCACGTTGTGGTGGCTGCACAATCGGAAACTAGTGCCCAAGCAGCTGAGGAGAGGATTCGACTCGGTGTTCTTCCTGGTAGGTTGGCTCCTCCGGAAAGAGCGCAATGCGAGGACTTTTGACTCCACCGTGGCTACTCCAGTGACTTTGGCAAGGGTGATCAGAGACGAGGCAACACGCTGGAGCTCGGCTGGCAACAAGAAGCTCGCGGAGTTGCTGGTGGCAGCGGGTCACTTGTGAACTTATTTATGTCAATTAGCGTCACAAATTTGTTTTCAATGTAATCTCCAGGGATGTATCCAGTAGAAAATAGGCTGTGATCTGGTAACTGGTGGTTACCGGTCCTCTCTTGCTGTACTTAATTTAACTTTATCCTGCTTAATGAAATACGCGCAACGGCGCGGTCTCGAAAAAAAGAAGACGCCACAACCCTGTGAGGGTCGTTGAATCCGCTATCCACCTCGCGTGTCACCGAGCTCCGCCGACCTCAAGCACCACCAGCTGCGCACTGTAACCTCACCGTTAGGATGTCACGCTGCCGCTTCCGGCCAGTTGAGCGGTCGTCGAGCTCACGCGTACACGCTGCTGCGCCACTACCGGACGAGCAGGTGGCCACGCCATGGCCGGCGAGCACGCAGCGAGCTGCCACGTGCCCACGCCGGGCCAGCCGAGCCACCGCCGGGCTTGCGCATGGGGGCTGCTGTGGCGCTACTGGACGAGGAGGCGGCCGCGCCATCGCCAGCGAGCACGCGTGTGGTGGGCTCGCATCAGTCCATGTGGGTGAGCCGCCGTGGGCGAGTGCAGAAGTGGACCACCGTGCAGCTGCTGCATTGCCGCCAGGCTTGCACGCCCCCGCCCATCGCGTCTGCGCACTGGTCAAAGGCATGAGGCGGCAGCGTCGTCTCCATCTCCGGCGCTCGCAGCCTCTGGTGTCACGGCCCCGTGTAGCCTCCGCACCCGCGGCCGGCGGTCACCACTCTTGCAGCAGCAGCTCCGCGGCCTCTGCGGCAGTGCAGAGTAAACGCACTATGTAGAATATATACAGTTGTAGTAGTACTATGTAGAAGTATATTTGTGAAAAAAAGAAATAAAAGAAAATGGCAAGCACAAGACTCACGCACGCACGCCAGACTCACTGTACTCTAGCGCAGCAGTGCAGAGTAAACGCACGCAGGCGGCAGTGCATGCAGCAGCGTGCGTGGGGCCGAGGGCTCTAGCGACAGTGCATGCAGCCTCGGTTCAGCAGACCTCGGCGTTGTCTCCAACCACGTCGAGGTGTGGGCCTTGACGCTAACTCACGGCACGTCGAGGTACCCGTCTCCACGTGCCACGGTGGATGTGACGACCGGGGTCGTCGGTGACGTGACCAGACCTCGGCGTCGACTGACATCACGCCGAGCCGCATACCTCGGCGTGGTGTCCTAACACGCCAAAAAATGGCTTATTTTTAAGAAATGTTTTGTCAGTGGTTTACTTGTAAAAATCATTTTCTAAAAAGGATCAAAATGGAAAAATTTCACCGGCCGGCTGCCCGTGGCGGCCAGAGCCTGCAGCCAGGTCTTCCGGGTGGAGGCGCCCACGGCCTGCGACCCCTGCACGGCTTCATTCCCGCGGCTGCCTAAACGGGAGGAAAGAGAGGGGCCAGCCTAGCACGGTTAATGCCAGCGTGGCGTGGTCAAACCCACTCCACGTTGAACAAAATAGCCCTTCTCACACCCAGGAGCTAAAAGTGAATGGTATTGACGGTTAGGGTACCAACGGTAGATGGTTTTGTAGTTGGAGGTTAAAATTAGACGACTAGTTGAGGGCTAAAAGTGGACTTAATCCTTCCTTAAAAACTAATATAACTGATGGTGGTCTCCTAATTACGTAATAGGGTTATGAAAAGGGTTGGACTTCTTATGGAGGGCTACCGGCCTAAAATGGTGTTCGATGGCAGTGAGGACATAACAAGGTAATATTTTTCCCTACCAATATTATTATTGAATCACCTAATTCTAATGAAGCATGGTTTCCTGCAATAATACAGCAGATTCTTATTTGGCGCACGCGCGCTGCTACAAATTGTGGTGCACGGTTTCTGTTTCTAGTGTCTCTGCTTCCTCCCTTCTCTTTCTTTTCCTTTTTTGTTAAATATTTGTCGTGGCTCTGTCCGGCACCACACAGCACCCAACCTTTTCTAGCGTCCGATTTAAAATAATTCAAAACAGTGGCCCGTTTCGTTTCCCCTTCTCTTATCCTTCCGTTACTCGCCCGGATCCCGCCGGTTGCGCTCGTCGGCGTGGAGGCCTCGCCGTCGACCCCGGCGCCCTTTGTACGTGTGTGGAGGCGGAGGTCTCGCCGTCGACCCGGTGCCCTTCGTCTTCGTGGAGGCGGAGGCGTCGTCGTCGACCCCGGTCCTCTTCCTCTGAGTGGAGGCGGTGGCGTCGCCGTCGACTCCGGTGCCCCCTCCCCGCCTGTCCGTGCCCTTCCCCCGTCGACGTGGGACTTAGAGGTGAGGGTTCACCGTGTTTCCCATGAGGTTAATCGAGATTTTTGGGGGCAGATTCGCGCCCGGGTTGTTCTCGTTTTGTTGGATTTTGGATTCATAGCTGGATGTGGTGTTGATTTGGGCAGATTCATCGCCATTGTCATCTCGATTTCAGGCGGATTTGTTGGAGGCCAGAGTCGTCTCCGTGTACATCTCGATTTGGGGGATTTGGGGGCGGATTTGTGTGAGGCGGACTCGATTCGGCGGGAGGAGCGGAGTTCAACAAATCCTTGGCAAATCCAGTGGCTGCCGGGGGAGAAGCAAATCCAGTGCATTGAGGACATCACCGTCGTTAGCCATCGGGCGGCCTCCAACGCTTTGAGCTGAGCTCATACAGGTACTCGACACCGCGCTCCTGCCCCTCCAGAGTCCTGTTCATGTTGATGTGTACTGGTTTGTTCTATGCAACTCGGGGAGATTTAGATGAATCCTGTTGTTTGTGCCGGGTTCAATGCAAGCACAGATTCATTGGTTTTACTATTTTTTTGGGATCAAAAACGTTTTGACAATGCAGAGGTCTTGTTAGCCTTGTTTATTTTGGAGTCAATAGTTGTAATTCTGTTTAGAATACTACTGAATAATAGTTTTTGAATGTGATTTTTAAGTAATCATTACGCAATGCAATCCCCTGTATAAGTTCATGCATTCTAAACTGATATTGTATTACTGTATTTTTTCATTCTAATGCGATTAAGTTAGTGCCTTCGAGCAAAACTTTCAGATCAGGTACAAACGGCTGACATCTGTTGCTGACGAAAGGATAGTATAGCATGTTTCATATTATTGGTTGACACCATTTGCATCGTAAGGCATTGTATAGTTTAAGTGTAAATAAAAGGGCATATGAAGTTAATGGAATTTGAACATTGACCGGCTGTATATGATCTGAATTTGAACTTCATACGACTAAATTTGAACCGTTAAATGATTAGCCCCATCCTCTGCTAGAAATAGATATGGTCATATGACTGTTTTTTTTTTTTGTCCTTATGATCCCGATTCGATGCAGAGGTGGATTTGTTTTTTGAGGCAGTTTTGTTTTTTCAGCGGAAGCGGTTTCTATTTTTAGGCGGTATTGACGAATACTTGTATTTGTTGTTTGAGATCCGGGCGGCTGCAGCCTGTGCTTTGGGTTATTCCTGCCGCTGCGGGAACGTGTACTGCCGGTGGTGGTGACTGTCTCCAACGATTCCAGGTGTGCATCTTTGGCTTTTCCCCAAATTACCTGTGATGTATGAGATGCATCCTCTTAGGTCTCATATGCTTTAATTCTCTAATGCTGGAATCCACAAGGTCTCATATGCCCTAATTCTCTAATGCTGGAATCCACAAGCTGTATGGAATTCTTTTGCATGGCCTGACAAACTCCAAAAAATTTAGTGTTCAATGTGGTAATGTGATTGATTACATAGTACCATGGTGAAAACAATCTGCCAAAGCGTTGTTTATTTTATTGCTTTCATCAGTTTCAGAACTTTTTTTCAAAATTTAGCTAGCTTGTGCAATGCACTATTCGCTCAGGTATACTAAAATATGATTCAGATAGTCTACACCCATGAGAAAGTATACGAAGATTTTAGTAATCACGTTTGTCGTGCTGTCTCTAGGTTTAACTTGTCCAAATTTGTTTTGTTATTAGTTCATTCTTTTTATGTTATCACCGACATAGTGTCAGTTTTGATTAATTTAGGTCTTTTCAGTTTTTTGCATTCTTTTGATATATAATATTATAGTGTATGATTCTAGCATGATTAAATGTGCAAATTGTCTCAGGATATACTAAAAGCAGTTTGTGCATCTCTCTGATTCTTAATTAGATGGCCATCTTTTTTTAGTCATTTTTTCCAGAATGAATAATGATCTAGATTGCCATCCTGAGTTAAGAAAAAAAGCATGCAAGCTATATGTTTGCTTAGTACTACTGGCCAAAATTATGAACTGTTTTTGTTTTTGTTTTTGCAGCCTGTTGTACTCTTAGTTTTTGTTATACAACAGCTAATGCATATTCATAGGCTAGAAAAGCCATAAAAAGCATAAGATGAATCTGCATCCACAAGATGTCTACTCTAATTTTTTGGATACTCATTTTGCACATCCCTAAAATTTTTTTTTTTTTTTCTTATCCAATGTAGAATAACTGTGTGTGTTCTTATTAACTATAGAGAAAAAAAAAGAACCAAAAGGTCTATAGTTTATGGTTCATTTTTTTTTTTTTTACAACCTAGCAATACAAAGTTGTTACTGTCATATGTAAAACGAGAGCATCATTTCTGTGTGTACGCATTATTGCTGCTAACACAAGCTGAGAAAGATAGATACTGACATGGTAAAAAAAGAAGGAGAGTATGGCGCTGTGCAATGCAGAGATGGATAGCAACTCTCCATGCTTTTATATGTTTTTTTTTGTGATGATGTGTGCAACATGTCCAGATTGGGTCTTCAGGATCATGTCAGAGTGGGGTAGCAGATGTAAGCATATGCATATATGGCTGGTGTGACGTGACAGTTGTTAAACCTTTCGCAGTACAGTAAATTCTAGGTAGGGCAGGATCGATTGGTTGTGGTTGTGGAGTAGTACTGCAATTGAACATTTTTTCCTCAAGAAAACTCTGCTGTTGGAGTTGACTAATCATGGTGTTTGCTTTGGCCAACTATGATTATTTTTTTAGTCCTGCTAGGCCGCCGGAGGAAGAAGAAGCCTCGATGATTTTTTGAAGAAGAATTCTCGATGGATTTTTGAGGGATAGGGGGAGAGATATGGATAGAGAGGTAGAGAGAGAGAGAGGTAGAGAGCGAGTGAGAGTGGTAGAGAGAGATAGAGGGAGTTAGAGAGAGAGAGGGAGAGAGAGTGAGAGAGGTAGAGAGAGAGATAGAGGGATTTAGAGAGAGAGAGGGATAGAGGGTTTTAAATGACTTTTTGCTAGCATGGTTCTTGGTAGCATGGTGTATTAAAAAAGGCATCTTGTTTTTTTTTTTTTGCAAAATGTTATCTACATGATTCTCTTTTTGATATAGATTCTGTAGTTTTAAATGACTAGGTCAATATAGACCTAGTCATTTTAAACTAGTCATTTTCTTTAAATTTTCCTTTCATTAGTTTCAGTTATTTACTACAATTTCTTCAGTGATCTATAATTTTCCTTTCATTTTAAACTTGTCATTTACTTTAAATTATGGTTTTAAAATGTGTCATTTACTTTAAATTATGGTATCTCTAGTCCGCATCTGGACTGAATCTTCTTTTTACAATGTACTTTTGTAGGTCTTCATCAAATTCTGATGCTTTTTTTTGTAACCATGCTTTTAGGTAGTTTTTTCTTTCTTTTTTTAGAGTGTAACAACCTGCCATGGTTATGGTTGACATCCACTTTCCATTATTTTAATGCATAGGTAGTTTTCTTTCTTTTTTTAATGCATAGGTATTTTTTTTTGTGAGCTGTAATCTGTTTACTTATTTAGCTATTAAAAAATAACACACTGAGAGATCACAACTGAAAAGGAGACATTACCAGATTGGTATGCAGATAGATTCTTGTCTGCCTGCTACTCTAGTTAGGTTTCATGCATATGCTAGAGTACAGGCTGATAGTTTTTTTGTACAAATCTTTTATTAATCCGTTTCATGCATATAGATTCCTTCATTCTAGTTAAGTTGCATGCAGATAGGTTACTGCAGGCAAGTTAATCAAAAGCATTTTCACTTAGCTTTTCCACTTTTTAGTGGTTCATTAATATTCAATATATTTGTGTATTTCAGGTCTGCATGAAGGCTATTTGTGTGTTGGACGCCATTGCAAGGGAACACAATTGATGCTTTTTTTCTATCATCGCTTTGTGTTTCATTTGAGAACACAGCTTCAAAGAGAAGGCCTGAAAGGTGGACGTCTTATTATCATTTTAGATTATGTGGTATTGGTTTATCCTAGTTATGTCATTTTAAAAGTTTCCAGATTCGTCTTCAGTTTTGGAGTGTGAAAAATACCATATGGCAGGCCCATGCTAGCTGAACCATATAGTTGCCCTGCTTTTAACAACCTGTCTTTCGAGTGCACATGTATAAAGGATCAACGTTTTGCATCATCTACCATAGAGTTTACAATTCTAAGTCTATTTTCTGTAAAAAACCAATCAATTAAATTCATCTAACTTAACAATGGTTATACGGTTGCAAAATACATGTAGCTTTACACTAGATCAGATTACTTTCTTGGTATAACTCTTGTTCGCTTGCCGGATAAAATGATTAGCCTCTTTTTAGTGAAAATTTTGTTACACTTTGCAATGTTTCAGGCATAAAAAGACAAGTATGTTGAGATCCAGTTTGACATCTTCCTCTCATTTCCTTCCTCTGTTCGGAAGTTCAAATTATATTGCTTATGCTTATTTTGATCTGGATTTGGATATACACCTCTGTTGTGGTATGTTGCTTGTGCTTGGATAGTTGGACAGTATAAGCTTCTCTAGGTAGATGGGTGTTGGCTGCTCGTGTATATGCTCTAAAATTGGATGCGAAAAAGTTTGCTCAATCTATAATTTTTCAGTTAGTTTATTGCTTCAGTTTTTTGTCTTTAAATATAAAGTATGACAACACAAACTTTTTAAGCTAGGTTCGAAAACTTTACAATCAATATTTTAAACTATCAAGTATAACTTTTTTTTCAATCTATGTATTGCTAAGTTTAAAACTTTAGACTATAATATTTACAAACTTCTTCTTGCTAGCTTCAATAATTAAGATTATAACATTAAGAACTTTGTCTTTGAGAGGTTCAATACTTTACACTTGAATTTATAAAACTTTGAACTATTTTCATAGTAGACCTTTTACTGCTAGGTATAAAAGTTTAGACTATAACATTATAAACTTTTTACTGCTAGCTTCAATAATTTAGATTATAACATTAAGAACTTTTGTACTGATAGGTTCAATACTTTACACTTTCGAATTTATAAAACTTTGAACTATTTTTATAGTAGACTTTTTACTACTAGGTTTAAAAATTTAGACTATAACATTATAAACTTTTCTTTGCTAGCTTCAATAATTTAGATTATAACATTAAGAACTTTGTACCGATAGGTTCAATACTTTACACTCGAATTTATAAAACTTTGAACTATTTTCATAGTAGACCTTTTACTGCTAGGTTTAAAAATTTAGAATATAATATTTACAAACTTTTTACTGCTAGCTTCAATAATTTAGATTATAACATTAAGAACTTTGTACTGATAGGTTCAATACTTTACACTCAATTTATAAAACTTTAAACTATTTTCATAGTAGACCTTTTACTGCTAGGTTTAAAAATTTAGACTATAACATTATAAACTTTGTACCGATGGGTTCAATACTTTACACCCTAATTTATAAAACTTTGAACTATTTTTAAATAAAGGAATTGGTTTTGTTGCAATTTTCATTTGGAAGAAAATAGCATAGTGATTTGCTCCAAAACCCCCTACATGATTTGCTTTTTGTGATACAAAATGCTCTGTCTGCTTGACTACCAGCTCTGGATTTAACATGGTGTCGACCTGTGACTAACCCCCTTGACCTTGGCATTTAATCTATCTAAAAAAAAAAAAAGAACTCTGGTCATCTTTTGTGGTTTTCCAACTGACAACTTTAGATGTTGCACCCACGCTTAGTCATTTTGCTGCTTGGTTTGCGCTCCGCCCTTTTCTGTTTTGTCTGTAGCCTTGTCATTTTGCTGCTTTTTTCTATGATTGTTACATCCAAAATTTCTTTTCTGGAGAACTTGTACTGCTAGCAATAAAATAAATTTTATCTTGTGTTTGGTTTTTCACTCATGCCATTGAAGGCAAAGTGGATTATATGGACTTCCATCCAGTTTTTGGTCTGGATTGGGACAACTATGCTCAAGAGAATAATCATGCACTGATGCACATGACACCTAAACAAGTCTTTATTGCACTTCAGAGCTTCATGTTGATTATAGACTAGTCATCAGTCATTCATAATCATGTGATTCCCCATTGTAAAAGTTTGTTATTGTTTGAGGGTGAAACACCATTGCATGACCCCATACTATATCTATATGACCGGTTGGTATATTGCCTCATGTCAGAATGATCCTAATCTCAGGCTACTGCGTGATAGGTTGCTCCAGTTCAAGGAATGACACTCCTCCATCTACTTGGCGCAAAATGTATGCTGCATGAAGCCCAGGTTGTGAAAAAGAATGCCAAGTATGTACTCCGTTTAGATGTTGTATTTTCTTAGCTTTTGAAATTTCTCAACCTGTTTCGGATCAACTCACCGTCTAGGACATAAATTTTTGGGGCTGGGAAGTACTTCTCCCATTTGTATGTTGTCATGCATGTAACCTTTGCACTGTTGGAATTGATTCTTTGACATGGGAATCTTGTTTTATTATCTGTTGATGCATTTTTAAAATTTTTTTTGACGAATCTGGAGGGGCTGGGAGCACCTACAGGATGCATTTGTTTTTGCTCAAGCTTTTGGTGTGCTGTTGCCGTCAAACTTATTTTGATTGCTTGACATTCATATCGAATTATGAGTAGCTTATCCTGCCATTAGATTACAACTCATACCGTTTTTTTTCTGTTTTTCCTTTTTTAGGGTGTCCAACGGAACCCACACTACTGATGAGAAGTTCATTCAACAACAACAACAACAACAACATAGCCTTTAGTCCCAAGCTAGTTGGGGTAGGCTAATGAGAAGTTCATTCAAAAGGTACAAATTTTGTTTAGCTTTCAATGACATAGTAATAAGTTCTTCAAATATTCATTCATGACATAGTAACAAGTTCATCCAAAAAGTAGTACTAGGTTTTAACCTCCTCTGAATTTAATTGTTGCATGCAGTAGGCTTATTTTTTTCTTTCCTGAATGTCTATGATAGGTTTCTGCATATATATTCTTATTATTTTTCTTATGTGGAGGTTTATAAATTATAATGAAGATATTTTAAGCATTTACTGATCTTGTGTCCATTCCACATGTCAGCCTGGGCGTTTGGGTTTTACCCGAAATTTCGGGTCGGGTTTTTCGGGTTTTTGTTCGGTCTTCGGTCTTCGGTCTTGGGTTACCCGAAATATTAGAGTTCGGTCTTGGGTTTGGGTTCGGGTTTGTTCGGGTAAAACCGAAAAAGACCGAACAAAAAAACATTCAGCTTGCAGAGCACCAACATTAACAAGCGCATAGCAGGGATCAAGATCAAGGTGATCATCCAAAAGAGCTAACATACCATTCAGCTTACATAGCAGCAGCATTTTTTTTTGTGACAAGAATAGCAGCAGCATTAAAACACTACAAAAGCAAAGCAGGTTACAGCACTCAGACTATGCTCAGATCCTTGGGAACCCAACTGAACATTGGCTGCTCCTTGCTTGCTTGCCCTTGGTAATAGAAATAGTTGTATCCACTAGAATTCAGGACAGTGACAGCATGTCCTTTGCTTTCCCTGAAGAAAACAAGTAAGCAGTACATGTTTAGGCTCTAGTAAATACCAGGACCAACTAAAGTATGACAGAGATAACAGGATCAAGTAAATACTAGGACATGTTCAGCCATCAGGCTCAAGTAAACACAGAGAACAAGTACTGTGAGAAGGTTGTATATATACTTTGTGCGCCATGGATGAATATATGCATCTGACATTCAGTCACCATGCATATGCAAACTCTATTCAGTCACCATGGTGACATTCAGTCACCGTCACCATTCAGTCACATTCACACACTAAAAATAGATACCACTCATCCAGTAATTATGTGCAGGGAACAAACACTCCATCCAAAGCACTAATGAGGAACATGCACTTCAGTTGTGTAGCTGCATCAGATAAGACTGCAGCTAATACTTATACTTCAAAAGAAACAGTAGCACTATGTTTTGACAAGAATTCCATCAAGAAAGAAATTTAGACAGGGCCCTATAATTATACTTGATGAGTTATCTAGCATTCAGCTACAGCAATTTAGACAGGGCCCTATAATTCAGTCACTCAGTGCTAAACTAGACAGAGATCCAGCACACAGCAGTAACCATCCAAGCCCTTTAGCATTCAGCTACAGCAATTTTATCAGGCTGATCTTTGACTCGCATGAGTTGACCCAATCACATGGACACACCACACAATTTCGGCCTGCCAAACAGTAACAGAGGTGCATGTCTCCATGTTACAACTCAACCGTTTATGCAGTTTATATAATCCAATGAACAGCTCTGCAAATTAACTAACAAATCCAAATCCAACAAGCCAAGAACCAAACCAACTAACAAAGGAGGCGGATGCTTGGTCGTACCAGCGAACTGCGATGGGACTCTGAGCTCCTTGTAGCCATACTCCTTCCACTACCCGCCGAAGGGATCCGTCGGCCGTGGATGAGGAGGGACGCCAATCTTGGATGAGGAGGACGCCGACCTTGAATGAGGAGGGCGCCGGCCTTCTTCTCGTCGAGGGTTAGGGTTGGGGAGTGGAGGCTGAGGGAGTGGAGGCGGGGCTAGGAGAAGATGGGAAGGAGGTGAGGCGCCGGGCAATGGGCGCCGGGCGCCCGGCGGTCGGTCGGGAACCGGCGGGGCGGCGGGCGCGTCAAATGGAGGGCAAACGAGTGGAGGCCGCGTCGAGCGGAGAGTGGAGGCGGCGTCTAAGTTGTTCAGAATTCGGTCTTGTTCGGTCTTTCGGGTAACGGAAGAATAACCCGAAAACCGATACAGAGTTCGGTCTATTCGGGTTCGTCTGAACAGGACCGAGGACCGATGGTTCGGTCCGTTCGGGTTTGGGCTCGGTCCGTTCGGTCTCGGGTTCGGGTTGTTCGGGTTTTGCGCCCAGAGTGATCCACATGCTCACATTCAGAGCCACCCACACCCCCTTTATGTGGAGCTGTTATTCCTGGTTATAGGCCTCAATACCATGCTGCTCCTTTGCTACACAATTTTTGATGAGTAGCCCCATTCTCAACTAGTGGGCTTTATGCCTTTTTTATCCCATCGGACTTAGTTCATTATGAGTTACTGTTTTTTTTCTATGTGCATGCTTGGTTGTGCTAAACCTGAGCCATTCATTCCCTTGCGGAAAGTGACTGGTTAAGGTTCAGTAAGCACAGACTAGTTTCAGCAAGCATGGTTCAGTAAACAAAGTGCTCTTATCTTTGATAACAGCTCTAGTTAATATTACCATTGCTTGCCTTTTGACTACACAAGTGATTTCATTTATTCCAAATAAATGTTTTCACTGTTCACTTGTTTTGTTGCAAAAACACGCTTTTAGTTAGCTATCATACTGTGCCATTCAGTCTTTTTAGTTTAGTTTTGTATTGTTCACTATTTAGATGGTGTGCTTGAATCCCAGTTTTAATTATGGCTCCTCTGGATAGCTGACTCTTTTTGGTTTCCTCAGTCCTTAGTTCTTTTTTTCATTATTTATTTGTCTTTTTGTCTGACATACTGCATGTTAGTCTCTCAGCCTCAGACACACTTTTTTTTTTTGCACCATATATTGGCCTTTTGTCCTGGTAGTTCCAAATGTGGCTGGGGTTGTGCAATAGCTAATGAGTAGCGTCTGGTTTGTGAATGGATAATGTGTTGGGGTGTATTGTAAGTCTGGGTTCTTATACCCTTCTTCTTTCTTAATGCATTGAAAGCATATCTCCTGCGCTTTTTAGATTAAAAAAATTGGCCTTTTGGTCATTGTTGCATGCACTCTCATTTGAGACTCAATTTTTATTGACTGCTAGCTGTGGACGATATTCCTCTTTTTATGGTCATTTATGCTTTTTATGTTTATTGTCCACTTTTATCATTATGTTTATATAAGCTTAATGAAATGGTCCACAATGGTTAGATAGTAATTGTATTATTTTATCATATATAAAACAGCCATACATGTATTATTACCTGCTAATATTAGCCCCTTCTAGAATGTAGAATCAATCCATTATTCGGATCATATATAGTCATATTTCAAATCATATTTTGATTGTAGTTGTACATCAAGAAGTGATACATGATTTCTAACATTAAAATTACTGATATAGAAAACTAAAGTTTGTTATAAGTTTATATTTTAATAATGAAATTTCATTTTTTTTTTCAGGAATATTAGTGGCTCGGGAATATTCACTAGTTTTCAAGTGTGACAAATGAAGCAACATTTACCTTTTTTTATTTTATCTTTTTTGGAAATTGAAATATGTCACAAATAAATTGTATTTGATTTTTCTCCTTTTTTTTTCATTGTAGCACTATTTAGTTTTTTAACGTACTATAAGTATTTTTATGCACATAAGATATGTGTTTTTTTAAAAAAAATGTACTTTCACTTCTATATGGATTTGAAACCATCCCCCGCCCTTTACTTCTCCCACAAACCCCATGTCCCTAAAGAGAAAATTTTAGTTTGTAGAGAAAAAAAATCTGGCCCAAAAGGTTGACGAGGTGAAACCGTAAACCGAGAAACAAAGGCGGACTGAAAAAAAAAATTGGCCCATTGATTGGGAAAGCCCGTAATCGAAAAAATAGTGACATGGGTGTGTGGTGTGCGCCGCTATCGTTTGTAAGCGCGTCGCTGTCCGGATTAGTAGGCGTGCGCAGCGCAGCGACGCTCTATACATTGTGTATGTGAAGTAAAGACACTAAACCCTGAAATATTCTTCCCCTATGTCATAGTTTCTAAAAGCATCATTTCAGCATTGGAATAATTCCATATTACCAGCTAATATTCGCATTTATCTTATAGCCATATACTACAGAACTATACAATTATTGAGTGGTGTGTTACAACAGTAGAAAATTCTCAACTCAATTGTTCCTGTTCGATCTGTTTCTCTTTTTTTTTCTCCCCTACTGCCTCACTTCTGACAATGGAACATTTGATCATGTGTAGCCTTGTGGTCGCCACTACTAAAGAGATATCAATCGTTAAAATCAATGTGCCTACGCTATTCACGGGCTGTGCAACGCTCATATAAGATGGCCAAGACAAAAATCCTCACAGCAGATGGATTTTATTTGTGGAGTTTATTGGAAATTTCAGAACAAAAAGAAGGGAGACCATGAATTGGTTCACTACTCGGCTTTCTTACGGAAACGTACTCTTCTCTTTTGGATGCAATTGAGTGCTCTGGAAGATGTGGCACATATCTTCGGCTCCTAGCAGGCTACGGAATGCAGCCCTTTCCTCCAATTGTTCCAAGACCATATTTGGACCATAAGAGGTTTTAGTCTATATATACACCTAAATTTTTTTTTGTAATACATGCTAATCTTTTTGGGAATAGTTACTTCACTTTACATTCCTGTTGTTGTAATATGTACTCCCTCTGTCCATGAAAGAATAGATTTCTAGAATTGTCTTAAGTTAAACTTTTAAACTTTGACCGAATTTCTAGAAAAAACCGTTAAGATTTATGTTATCAAATTAGTATCATTGGATTTATCATAGAAAATATTTTCATAAGGTGCTCATTTTTATATCATAAATATTGTTACTCTTTTCTATAAAGTTAGTCAAACTTAACAAAAATTTAACTGGTGCGGATTTTAGGAATTGATTTATTCGGAAACGGAGGGAGTATGTAGTTACATCTCATTGTGTGTAGCAAATGGTTTTAATCATAGGTGTTGTCGTTAAAATTGCAATAATAACAAAACTGTGGTCTATATATTGTGTACTGTAACACCCTTTAAATGCCGTTTTTATTTCAATGACCGATTATACTTGAATAACTAAAGAAAATTAAAAATATTTGCTGCAAACATTAAAATGGCCTTCTGTTACCAAAAAAAGATGCATCTTTGCACACAGAGCACTCGCTAATTCACTTGCAAATATAAAGGTTTTGTCTGTTTTCAGTGCAGTATGTTTTTTTCCTATAAGGAATTGGGTACAGTAGTAATGTAGATAGATATAGATGAGAGTGTGCCAGTGGAGCACATGACAGCTGTGACCATATGGACGAGGCACAGTTTTTTTTTTTTTTTTTTTTTTTTCTAAAACCAGAAGTACACATTGGTCCCGACCTCTTTTACATTAGAAAAAGTAATCGGTCCCATTTTTCATTTTAGAATAAAAGAAATTGAGCAAACATACTTGGAGGCAAGTACTCCCTCCGTTCAAAATTATAAGTCATTTAGATTTTCTTGTTTATCCATTTTTGCTATGTATTTAGACATATTATTATATCTAGATGTATTATATACGAAAAAAAGTCAAGCGACTTATAATTTGAGGCGTAGGGAGTAGCAATTAGCAGTGAACCAGCCTGGATGCTGGCTTAACGGCATTTTGTATCCACTAGTATATTGAGAATTCCATATTGTTTTTAAGTTTTATCTCTCACGGTAAGAGTGGTATATCTGTTTCGCTGGCTCACCTTGATGTTGGTCGAATAGAAGGTTCATCAGCTGGTCCTGGAACCACGCGCTTCAAGAGATAGTAACAATCTACCTTGCATGTTTCGATTGGATGTCGAAGATAGGAGCTTGATCCATCGAGGCGTTCGTGAATTATGTCAGGAATGCCTGTGAGCACGAAAGCGAAGAAGATTAACGAAGGCGCCGAAAAAGCAGAGGAGGCCTCCAACTCCATGCGTGACGCGATGCGTGGCTGTGCTATGCCAAAACAAAACCAGTACCAGCAGGTGACGCTGTCCTCCAGGCTGCCCCAGGTGTGACCTGGCCACGGCAACGTCGACGTCTGGTCGCCCGTCCTGGCTGGGCCCAACGTACCCTTGGCGCCGTTCCTCGCCGACGCGCTCAACGTACCTTATCTTGCAGGTCAGGATCGACGGAAGGGTCAGGTGGAAGGTCGGCACCTGGGTGTCCGCCTGTATGGTCACTACCACATCCTCGTCACCTGCCCGGCTGCCTTCAACAGCGCCGGCGCCAGCAGCGGGTACGGCGGCACGGTGGGCGCGCACGGGCTCAGGTTCCAGACCGCTACGTTCTGCCGCGTCGAGGTGTAGCCATCTTCACTCGCGTGCTCTGTTTTTGCTCTGCTTCCTCTGCTCCTGGCTTGCTTGTCTGGCTTGCTCTGCTTCCTAGATCTTCACTCACGTGTGCCTATAATGCAAAGTGAAACAAGGGTGACAGACAGAGAATGGGTACAGTGGTGAATTCTAATAAATGGATGGATATAGTAGAGGTAAAAAAAGTGAGGTAATTTAGAGAGGGTTAACTAGTCTTTCTTGGTGGATATATATGTTTTTTTGTGTTACAAACTTTGTTCAGTTCAGCCTTCAATTGTTCGTAACCAAATCTGCTTCTTTTTTTGGCGGTGCCTTCAGCTTTTAGATATGCTCTTGGATTATTATAGTTTAGTTTTTTTTTCATTTTTAGAATTGCACGGTACACGCCCGAAACACACACACATACTCATCCCTATACACATAGGTACACAAACTCTAACTATATGAGAACCTCCGAAAAACTGAACTGGCAGATCTAGAGATTCCCGAAGTCGATGCCCATAACACGCACACACACTATGAATACACGTACGCGAACCCTACCCCTATGAGCACCCTCAAGAAAGGCGAGCGGTAGATCCGGAGATTCGAAGAGATTCCCGAAGTTGACGCCCACACCACGCACGCACACTCATCCCTATGAATACACGCACGCAAACTCTACCCCTATGAGCACCTCCAAGAAGGCGGCGGCGGATCGAAGATTCCTGAAGTCACCACTGACGCCTCATTGTCGACGAGAACGTCGCTTACTACTTAAAGCATAACACCGAAAATCCTGAAATAAATCCAGGAAAATACGAGCACCTGTGCCAAGTCGAGGACTTGAACCCGAAGTGGACGGGGTCCACCACAAGGGACCTAACCAAATGATCCATGATCAGTTTGCCGCTTCCGGCCCTGCGTGCTGCCGGGCCAACAGGCATGCTTCCTCTATGCGTCTCCCCATCTCCCCCTCTCTCAAATTTCAAAAATATCTCCCACTCCGGTACTCGTCCATCGCGTGTTGTTGCGCCCGTGCGCTTCTGTTGTCGTCGTCTTCCCAAGGCAGGCAAGCAGCTCCCCATCTAGCACCGCGCTCCATCCCGCTCCGTTCCCCGCGCCCGCTCCATCTCAATGCGCACCGCATCCCCCTTGCTGCGCGCCATGCCATGTCTCTGCGTGCACCGAGGTGTTGCTGGGGTGCTGCTAAGGTGTTGTCGACGTCACTGTTCCACACCAGAACGCCGTGACCGTTGTCGACGCCGTGGCCGCCGCGACACGCGACCTTAGCAAGGAGACGTTGCAATGAAAGCGCATATTACAAGCGTATGATTCAAGTGTTTTAGACATTTTAGAGGTACGTTGCTTCATATGGACGTTGCGAAAATAGATCGGGGATGTTGCACTTGTTGCATATGTTGCAGGTGTTTCAGAGGTTTGTTTAAAATATTTTATTTTTTCCAGATTTATGTCGCAAGCGTTCTGATCTGAATGTGCATATGTTTCACACATATATTGCAACATTATGTTCCAAACGTTTTGTTACCGACTTGGCTACTGAAGCTGATGATGCAGGTGCAAGTATTCAGAGGAAGAGCAATCGGGCCAGGATGGCTAGTTCGCGCGTCAGCGGCCCAGAGTGGGTTAAAGGCTAAGCACGGCCCAAACTCGTTTACTTCGCTTTTCAATTCAGGCCCATGTAACGGGTGAACGGGAGACCGAGTCTGGCTCCTATGTATTGCTTGGAATCGAAGAAACGAACTTGAACTCGAACTGGAAACTGAAACCGTGCCGTTGCGGCCGGCGGCGGGCTCTCTGCGATGGCCGGAGTTGCGATTCCCTCGAGTATCCCCGTGCTATTATCCTTGCTATCTTAGTACGGTTACACGTTTAAGCTGTTTCAGTCTATATTGCAGTAAGTGTTTTTATATTTTAAGTTGTAAGTGTTTTTATCTAGATGTTACATATGTTTTACACGTATGTTATGAGTGCACATTTCAGATGTTTTATTTGTTTTAAACCTATGTTGCATTCAAGTGTTTCATATTGCACATGATTCATTTTGTTCGGAGAGTCAGATGACGCGGGGAGCGATGGTGGCACGTTACAGGCGCGGGGAATGCGGCGAGCTGGGGACAGGCGGACGGGTCGCGCTCGGGGCCGGCTGTCGGGGCACGACGGGGGCGGGGTGTGCGTGCAGGGCGGGTGAACGGGCTGGAATTGAGGCTGACAGGGCGGGCTGCGCGTGCGGGGCGAGTCGTCCAGACGCACAGGCGCTGTGTGATGAGGTGGGGTGCACGCGCCGGGTGGGGAAAAAAAATCAGCGAACGGGGCCGTGCGCGGGTCGATCGTAAATCTGTAATCACATGGTACATAAGTTTAGCTCCAATGGAGATTTTGGAATTACGTTGGTGCCAATAACCGGAAGGTACTCTGGCGACCTTCCATGTCCAGCCAGGGTTTGGTGAGAGAGGAAAGTCTGGTTTGAGACTTGGGATACCGGTTAGGACTGGACAGGTAGTTCATTGGTCCCTCTCTTAGCTTGGAGATCCCAAGAAACTTCTCAAAAGCAAGAGTAATCCAAAAGATTGTGTGCGCGCGCTGTCTTCTCCATATGACCATGTGGAGAACATCTGCACATGGAATTGGTATTCATAATCATATTGACAATTGGGGTTTCCAGTTGTGCATCTTACTGCAGGAGCAGAGCAGTGATAAGTGGATGTATTATTACTTCACTAACAATGCAGGTAGATGTTGTAAAAAAAAAAAAATATATGCAGGTAGCGATACTTCGAAAAACAATGCAGCCATTGAGCAGTATCGACATTCACAGAGTTTATAACAAACTGAGTAGGGAGAATCTGTTTTATTCTGCAGTGAACAAACTGGGTGCAGAGTAGGTTGGCCGCCAGATGTTCCGTGAATTTTTCAGCACACCAAGAATGCGTGTGGCTAGGGATGGTGACACATTTACGTGATAGCAACTATAGCAGCATCCTGCACGCTTGGATATTCCGCTTTGGCATAATCAATCCATCAGCCGTCTTATATTTTTCTTTGCCCAAGGAAAAATAAGAAGTAGCAGCGGAAAGAGACTTTTCTTTGAGGCTGGCATATATCAGCACCAGTGGACCACCGACGCTGTGGTCTCAGAAAATTAGTACTTGTCAGGTGGCGGGAGGATTTTTCACTTTGATGTACTTTTTTTTTTTTTTTTTTTTTTTTTTTGATATTACACTTGGATGTACTTATCATCGTGAAAAGACAGTAAAGGAGAACTAGCGCTTGGGTAACCATGTCTATCTGTGGCATCCTCTTATTGCACTAATTTATTTACCGAGAAAAAGGGAGATGAATTGTCGTTTGAGGAAGTAATTAAGAATCTTTTTTTGAAAAGCAAGGTCGTAGGAATAAAATCGATGTATTAACTCCGACTGATGTTGTGATTCAGAAAACGAGATAGCAGGAATAGCCTTTGCAGTTACCACATCATTTCCGTGAATTTTAATTGGCACTGTGCGAACCTACCGGCGAGACTAGGGTTAACAGCAGATCAGATAAGGTTTTTATCTATCCAACCCTAACTTTTATCTATCCACGAGAATATCCGTTAAGATTTTATGCCGTCACTCGCGTCCGACGACCGGTATCTGTTAGATATATTTAGGAGAGAGAGGTTATTAAATAATACTCCCTCCGTTTCAAATTATATCTAAGTGTATATGACCCAAATCACCGAGAAAAGTTTTGGATTGCTTTTTCTTGTTCCGGTTGATTTAATATGGGGTACTGTGTATCTATATAGCCCATAAACAGTTTTCGAGTAGACGGACTGCTTGTCAGGCCAGTTCTGGACCGAATGGGCCGACTCCCTGGACCCAGCTGATCACGTCAGGAGTAGATGTATGGGCCGGCCCACTGTGGCTCTCGGAACTTCTAGCTCCACACGGGCCCACCTCCAAATGTTACTCCACTTGTTCACTGTGACTGTAGGGGACGGTGCCGTGGTGGGTTGGTGGACTCCAGCTAGCCAATATGCCAATCGACTTTGGCATTTTCACTTTTCAGCTACGATGAGCGAGCTCCGCCCCTCCGCGTCGACGACGACCAAGGGAAAGGGAACGGAGCAGCTTCGTTCGAAACCTGCGTGCAAGTGCAAGCCTCCACCTTCCTTCGAGGACGGACAGGTTAGTCATCGATTCTGCCTGCCTTTTCCTATCTGACCTGCGCGTCCGTGCTTAAGCATAGGATTCATGGCGGCAGGTCTGTGTATTAATTTCCTCATCCTCAACTGATCCCATCTTAGCTGTCCTGTCTGTATCGGAATTCAGAAATAACCGCGGCCGTTCGAGACCTGAAGCCTGAAGGAAGGCAGCAGCTTTCCCAACCTGCGTCCAAGCCTCCATATTCTTCGAGGTTAGTACGTGATCGATTCTGCCTGGTTTTGCTACTAACCTGGATGGTGATCGCCTGATCGGTGCTTAAGCACGGGATGCATGGCGCGCGGTTCTGTGTATTAGTTTCCTCAAATAATCTAATATTATTAGCTGTCCGTATGGAGGTGAGAGGCTTTTTTTTATATCTCTACAACATAAAAAGAATAAAGAGGAGGCATTTTTTGGTGCGACATTCGCTTTGAGTCTGCCCAACCGCCACCCCATGCGAACCCGAAGGGAGAAAAGGAAACGAATTATCCATGCGACCTGATATAGGAAGGAATTAACCACCCAATAAAGGAAGGAATTAACCACGCAATAAAGGAAAGAATTAACCATGCAATAAATAAAGGAAAAGGAAACAAATCGTACATGCGACCTGATAAAGGAAAGAATTAACCACGCAGTAAAGGAAGGAATTAACCACACAATAAAGGAAAGAATTAACCACGCACGCTGGTTCTTGCGATAAAAATTAGGAAGGAAAGCGTGACTCGCTCTTCCACCCGTCCGTAAATAGGAGAAAATCTAGGAAAAAAAAAAAAAAATCCCACGGCGCCCATTCTCCTCTCGAAGGGGAAGGAAAATCGCGGACCCCGCCTGCCGTGTTTTTTTCCTTTTTGAGCTTCCGTGAGAGAAAATAGGAAACTAAAAATAAAAAGATCTACATGCACCCCCGCGCACCCGCCCCCATGCCCAAGCGAATTTAGAAGGTGCGATCAATCACGCCCTCCCCACCCGACGTAAATTTGGGACGGTGCGATCCCTCCACACATGCGAATTTGGAAGGTGCGATCAATCACGCCCTCCCCTCAGACGCAAATTTGGAAGGTGTGGTCTCCGGACTCCCCCACCCGCACGCAAATTTGGAAGGTGCGATCTCCGGACTCCACCTCACCGGTAACTACAATCTCTCCGGCGAAACATTTGGAACCCGCCCATACGTGAAAAGAAGACCCACCCCGCTGCCCCACCACCTCGACCACAATGCGATCCCCCCCCCGTGCGTCGGTGCCACCGCCATTGTCTCCCACAATGTCTGCGCCGTCGTCCCTCGTTGTTTGGCCCCATGCCGTCGTCCTTGTCTCCTCGCCGCTCGCACGTTGTGCACCCAATCCGTTGTTCTCGCTGCCGCGCCGCCGCCTCGACGATATTGAATGCGCTGCCGCCGGAAAGAGCACCGCCACCACGATCTGCTCTAGCGTCCTGTCGATGCGACGACGCCGTTGTCCTCGCCGGGCGCCAGCTCCGTTGTCGTCATGTGGAGGAGGTAATCTATTGATTTATCCGTTGTTTGTGTCATCGTAGTTTGGTCGCCGTGGCTTGCCGTGGGTACAGCTGCGGCCGACCATTGCTGGTTGTGGATGCTGCCGCTGTGTTCCTGCTGCTGAGAGGGTGCCGGCGATGTGTGTCTTCCATTATGCATGCTACCTGTCATCTATAGTTTCTGAATATGCGCCATCATGTGAAGACCGCTACCCGCATCTCTAAATTTTCATGTTGTGAACTATGTGTGTCTGTAAATCTCTAAATTTTCATGTTGTGAACTATGTGCCTGCAAACCTACATATTCTCATAGTTTGTTCAGAGTTTTCCTACATCTCTGAATATGCATAATGTGATCATATATGGTTTATTTAAGATTTTGTCTGGTGCAGCCTTGCCAAAATTTAGAATCCAAGGTAGAAATTAGTCCTTCATTTCTTCCTTTTTTTTTAGAGTCCACTTCTTATTTGTCCACTGCCGATCTACCGTTATCAACATCAATCTGATCCATCAAGTTTTGAAGGTATCCAAGAGGACATTTTAAGCCTATTGATCTTGACATTGAGTAGTCCTTCAATTTCCGCTATGAAGTAGTTTGTGAACTTCTGTTTTGCGAGGGCCGACGTACATGCTACTGTAGCTGCTACTATTTTATTTGTATAATTTATATTCAATGAACCTTGCTACTTTTTTTGCGAAATACTATCTTGGAGAAAACCTATGTAGAGATTTGGATACATGTTTGAAAAAACTATGCTCTTGATTTGGAGACAAGCCTTCTTGGTTTGTCGAACCGGACTTTTTGCATACTGAATCCTGTTGCTCCATCACACCAAGTCGCCTAGACAGTCCACTTAATTTTACAAGACCAATGGTCAAATATGCATACACAGGTCCTTGAAAATATTATTTAGGCGAATTACGAAGAAGCCCATAAAATAGAGATTTAAAACCCGCGATATCAATGATTGATTGTGTTATTTTCACAAAACTTATTTAGATTAAATCTCATTTTAATATCATTGTTTAATTTCATAATATTGTTATCTTATCATGCGATCCGTGTGGTTTTATATAAAATTTAGTTATCCCGTAGCAACGCACGGGCGTTCAACTAGTATATATAAACTGAAAACAGAGAGACTCTGCGATTTCTGCCGTTGATGTCCCAATACATTTTTAGGAGATTCCAATGAAAGATATAAGTAAGTGCCGGCAACAGCATTAGAATAAATCAAGTCTCTCATTTCAATGAAAGAGAAACTTGATTTATTTATTTTTTTGATAACGAACTTGACTTGATTAGTTTGGCTTCAAGTGGCTGTACAATGATGTAAACATGCAGAGTTGACTAAGAATGCGCGTCCTAGGTGTTTTTTTTTTTTTTTTTTTTGGAACAACAAACCATTCAATTCAATTCAATGGGGACAATTCTCAAAAGGACCGTGTATGCAACCATATGTGAAAGGTCAAAGGGGAGAGTTTTTTTCCTCCCCCCCCTTTTTTTTTTTTTTTTTTGCCGAGTAGAAGACTAAGGGTCCCATTGGTTAGGTTTTTCCAACCCGCTTTTGCAAAACAAAAAGCGAAAAGTTAACTGAAGGGCCCAAAAGCCATAGGGGCTTTCACCCAAAAGCCATAGGGGCTTTCATAGTAGTACGAATCCAAAAGCATCATCCCCGGCTTTTATTGGTTTTTTGAGCCCAAAATTACCCACTGCCACTTGGTTATGATGGCAAAATAATGTTTCGCTCGGTATGTCTTCCTCTCGTTGCCCCTTCCTCGTTGCGAGACACCGCGACCCGCGCGGCTAGGGTCGGTCGCTCGACCTCTCCACCGCCTCCCCAGCATCGGGGCTCTCCGGCTGGCCGTCCCAACGACGTGGCCTCCAGCCCTATCATGGCGGCCCGTCGCTGCTCCCAAGGTCGCCCGTCGCCCCGAGGTCGCTGCTCAAGGCCGCCCATCACCTCTCCATCTCCAGTGGCGCGCTCTTCCCCGGCTGGCGCCGCACGCCCCAGGCTACCGAGCCTGTCATGGATCTCCATCTCTGGTCTCCGCAGAGCTCCATCTCTGGCTGCCCCTTTCCCTTCTCTGGCCTCCTCCACCCACATGAAAGTGCCGCCGAGCACCTCCACCCTTGCCGGTGGGCACATGCAGCTCCAACCAGCTCCGGCTCAAAGCTCGCCGCCAGCGGATTGGCCACGTCCACCAACGGCGGTGGTGCCCCATCCACCAAGGGTGCACGGCGCTGCCCTGGTCACCACCGGCAGCCGTCGATGGGCGCGGAACCTATTCCGGCGGCCAGCCCCGGTCGGTAGGTGCAGCCTGCCCCTGCCGTCGTGGTCATCCCCGTGTCGAGAGGATGAAGAAGAGATAGGTTCGCTCTCTATGAAATGTGTGGTCCTCTCGCAAGGGAGTGATGCTTTTGCAAAAGCCACTTGTGTCGAAGCAAAGAGCTTCCAGACTGTATTCCAAAGTAGTTTTTTCAAAAGCCACAGCTCACAATAGCTTTCTCAAAATCCACAACTCAACCAAACACACCCTAATATATATAGACTACTTCCTCCATTGCAAACTGTAAGTTATCTTGGAGAGTCAAAACATTTCAAGTTTGACCAAAATAATGGCCAACAGTGATGGCCCAATATCACTGCTGGTTCTTTGCTAAACTTGGCAGTGATAACCCGGCTATCAGTGTCGGTTGGTCCTATCACTGCCGGTTTTAGTTATTCTATCGGTTTTTTAGAAAACAACGGTGATGGGCCGACACTAAAAGTTAGTTATGTAGTAGTGACTCAGGGAGAAGATATGGTTGAGGCCAAAAAAATCTTTTGCCAATGTAGCATATCCCATATTATAAGCTTTCCTCTAGATTATATACTCAAATTTTTAGAGTCGAAACCTAAGGTTATCCTCCCTATTATCGGAATGGGATTGGAATTCTTGTCAGCTTCTTAGAATCCCAAACCCATCCAAAATATAAGACAAATCTATACCTACTAATAAAGCGAAGAAATTTCCGTCATCTCCCCTCCTTTTCGTCTCCCCTCCTACTTCTATACCTACTAATAAAGCGAGAAAATTTCTTGTCCACCTTTTTTTCTGCCTGCCCTCTCCGTGGCCTAAAGCCTGCTCGATTCCTTATCCCACTCGGTTACGACTCAAATCCATCGTATATACATAACGTCGGTCATGAATTGGTTTCCGATTTCGTTTCTTGTTCGCAAGTTTTGTTAGCTGGATGGAATATTAAACAATGGTTCGGCACGTACGCGAGTCAAACGTTGGAGATACGGATATGTACGTATATACGTGGCCTAGTTTATTAATGGATTTCAGAGCTACGTGTTGTTTATTAATGGATTTCAGAGCTACGTGTTGAGGAGATTCGTTCCAATCTGCGTATATTCCTTTCTTGGTCATGGAGTTGATCCCGGCTACCTGAGTTTAGCCCCTATATAAACTGACTTTGGCCACCAGGGGAGTTCCTTGAGCTCGAGTTCCTTCCGTTCTCACGCATCGACGCTCCCCCCTCGCTCTCACGCCTCCACACATCACGCCGACCGCTGCTCAACTCGCCGACCATGCTGCTTTGATCGAGTGCGCGCGGCCGATCAAGATCCGACCACGCGATACGCTCGACACGTTACGTATAGAGATCCATCCTGTGCGCCGGTCACGAGACTCACTAATTGGTTACGATTTCCTTTGTTGTTCACAAGTTTTGTTTTTTCGATTTCTTTCCTTCTTTTCTCAGGCTCCGGTAAGTTTGGTTACTTTTCCTTTTTCCATACCGTTTTATTTATTTTCCAAACATTCTACTGGACGTACGTGTGTGTTTCCATTAAATTGTTTTCATGTTTTACATTTAACCAAATATGTATGTGAATTATCTATATCTATACCTATTAATAAAGTGAGGAAATTAACGGCGCCCAGCTTTCTAGACAGAGATACGAGTCTAACTCAACCATGGATTGTATTAAACAAAATCATACTTGGAAACGAGTCCTAGACAGAGATACGAGTCCAACTCGACCATGGATTGTATTAAACAAATCATACTAGGAAATGAGTCTTGATTGGACAACGAAGTTCTTTTACATGAACATGGAAAGATATCAAACTACGCACGGCTTATATAAATTTATATTATGGATTTCGGATTTATGATATCATTTTTTCAATAATATTCAGCAACTTTTTTTTCTCCCGTTGCAACGCACGGGCACTTTTGCTAGTTACTGCATATAAGACAAATTACTGCATAGACTGTTTTGGCTGCGCACAACCAAGGAGCCAAGAAGGCCCACTTAAACTCGGGCCCAGCACTGTTTCTCTCTCCCCAAAATTAAATATAATGAGATTAGCCGTGAAATATGCACCTCAGCCATTGGTTTCTATATGTGTGGCTATACATTTGTCTGTTATCTCTAGCTGGCGTTCTTGACTTGCTGCGTCAACGATGAAATCGATCCATTCCTTCTGGGAGACGCACAGCGAAGGCGCTTTGGCAGCCTCTCTCAGCCTGCGTGCAGCTCTCCATCATCCAGGTGAGCACAATTCATTTTGGGTGTAGCGCTCAGTGGAGATATATTTAAATCTTACCCACTGAACGATGCTAGTATGGGACGCATCTGTATCTCTTGAGCACTGACAAATCCATTTTGCTTGCAATTACAAATCTATATTTTACATTCGTAGATGAGCTGACTAAAAGTGGTAACTGTAACCAAAGTGCTGTTTTTTTTATAGTCCATTCATTCCAAATTGTAAGTTATTTGTTTTTTTTAGATTCATAGCCATGTCCCTAGAAAAGTCAGAACAACTAACAATTTCAATTAGATGGAGTACTATAAAAATCAAAAGAGTTGGTTGAGTCACCGCTTGACTGACAATAGCAAGGAAGCAACAACGTCCATATGTTGACTTACGGACCAAAGCATAAAACTTCTATCGTACCTACTTCAGCCTGGATCCGTAGTTTTTGTCGTACTTACTTCAGTTTTGATTGGAAGTAAAACTTACGCCTATACATGCAAATTGAGACCCTAGCACTTGCTCCTATAAGTCTATAACCATAGACCATGTCTCATATTTTTTTTAACATCTCTCAGAATTTTATTGAGGTGATTCTAGGTCCTATGGTGCAAATTAATAAGTTATCCAAAACAAGTGTTTTAGCCTACACACAATGATGTGGAAGCTAAATTTCCTTTATCAAAGAAGTTCGGGAGCTATATATAGAAACTTTGTGTCCTTATACTTAACCTATGAATGTGGATATATTATATTATAATTAATGTATTATACAAAGTATAACGAATTTATCTAAAGCAGTAAAATAGTTTAGAAATGACTCACACACTCATAAAGGGTAGTAGTAATAGTTATTCAGAGCCCCTCTCAGCAACCTAGCGCAACAGCCCCACCGCTACCAGACACCACATGGAAGTTCCCCACCGCTAATTTTGATGAGTCGATTGCTTCGTCATGAATTATATGATGAAAAAAAAAAGGAGAGAACTGAGATAGATTTGCATGCATACATGCAAGCATTATGTAGCAAGATGTGTTATTAGAGCATTTCCAAGTGTTTCCAAAACCCTCTTCCAATCTATATTTTATGGCAATGTTAAAAAAAAAAGTGCTCTCCAACCAATCATTTCTGCACTTGGGAAAACTCGACCTGATCGCGCGGATAAATACGCACGTGTATCCATGGGTCAGTCTGAAGGTGGAAGGACGTGAGGAAGAATAAAGAGTAGGACAGAGTTCTTGATGCAAATATATAAGAGAGAAAGAAAATATATAAGTGGTTTGGATGATTTGTAAATAATCTGAGATTCTGATGTATAGTTGTCTTCTATATTTTAAAACTAAGATTTTGGAATCTATTGGAGCAACCAACAAATATGCTCCCAACTTTTGTAGCTACATGGAAAACTCATCAATTTATGAATTACTTTTTTGCATGCCTATATGACAGGTTCAGTTGTTGTTTCAGAATCAAATTAATTAATTAGTTGCTGATTTGAATGTGCATAGGATGTTAGATCTGGTACTTGAGAAATTGATCGAAGATAGATCTACCACTTGAGACCTTTTTAAGAACATTGATCATATTTATAGATGGAAAAATTTTCAGACATGGAAAGTGGCTCACACTTTTTTAACTACTGACCAAGAGGTAACCTGTATGTTGGATTGATCTCAGCTATAATTGAAATTTTGAATGTATATGGGTTAATGGTCCATTATATATAGAGAGCACTGAGACGTATATGAAATTTCTCCATGGTCCATTTTTGCTTGATATATAAGAAGGTTATACATGGATTTTTCAGAACTAGAATTCGCTAATTAGTAATATAATATGATACAGTCATCAACTTCAAAATTAATTAAAAGTTTATTTGTTGATTGCTATAGTACCATGCAAGTATAAATGGATTACGACACCAATAATACATGCATTCTCTTGGAGCGCATGATACTTGATGCAAGTATGGAGCCAACAAAAATACCATTATCACTCCTAAAAGCCATCACGAATAATTTCTCTGATGATCAGAAGATTGGAAGTGGTGGGTTTGCAATCGTTTACAAGGTACAGGTAGCCCTTAAATGCCTTCTATCTTGATCACTATATATGCAGTTTATTTACTACTCTGAAAACACACATCATTGCCAGTTCGTTTTGAACCATCTCACTGCCACAACCGGCAGTGCTAGGTAGGTTTTCACTGCCACTTTGTTTGCATGAAAATATTTCTAATTTTTTCATATAAAGTCTTATCAAGACAAACTTTACTTGTAGCGTTCAAAGGGATCTAAAACATTGTAGTTGACAACTTTTTACTTTCAGATGGTTTATATGTTCAAATATTCAATATAAATTCTCAAAGCTTTTAGATAATCTTGAATGGAGACAAAAATCAACGCCAAAGTTGTACTACTCAACCAGATATACAACTTTGCATTTAACAAAATTTTCATTGAGATCATTTAGAGTGTCAAATATATAAACCAAAATTCGTTAATGTGAAGTTAAAAAAATAGCATCAGTTATATAGTTATTAGAAAGTGTTGTGTATCCGGGATGATATGGACACTTGAGGGAACATTGAGGTTATGAATTTGAATTTTGAAATCTTTATCGGTTTGTTTTAGTAGTGTTTGTATGTGTGTTGTTAACTGTAGGGAATACTTGCGAATGGGACAATCGCTGTCAAGAGAATGTCGAAAAATTGAGGTGGACAAGAGAAACTTCACCCAAGAGATTGATAGTTTGATGAGGGTAAAACATAAAAACATAGTACGATTCTTGGGATATCGTGCCGATACAATGGGGAGAGTGTGGAAATATGAAGGGAAGAATGTCATGGCCGAAGAACGACAAAGGTTGCTGTGCTTTGAATTTGTTTAAGGGAGTCTTGATAAATATATATGTGGTACGCCATCTTTTTTATATCGAACTACTTGTTCCTTTCCGAAATGTAGAAATGAACGATGTTTTTGTTTTGATTGTAAGTCAATCTTCTTAAATTTTAGATTAAGTTTATAGAAAATTTAGCAGTCTCAAAAACACTAAATTAGTTTCATCAAATTTCAAATTGAATATATTCATATGGTATATTTATTTGACATCTGAAAGTTTGCTTAACATAGGTAAAATTAACTTGAAGACGCTTTGATTTAGAACCAACCAAAAACACAATACAATAATTTTGGAACACCAGGGAGTATTGAATGCTAGCTATTCGGTCTCTAGAAGTATTGAATCACTCATTCTCTTCACATGCCTTTCTATCGATGAATGAAAGTCTAATTGGAATAATACATAATTCAAATACTACAAAATCCCCTCTCACATCAACATACCTCGCCACCCCAAATAAATAAATAAATAACAAATCGTTCTCCATGGCAGATGCATCTGGTGGACTTGAATGGAGGACTCGCTATCAGATAATTAAAGGAATTTGTGAGGGTATAGATTATCTTCACCAACAGAAAATTGTTCATTTGGATCTCAAACCTGCAAATATACTGCTGGATGACTGCATGAATCCTAAAATTGCTGATTTTGGTCTCTCAAAGTGCTTCGATGAAAGACAAACCCGGGCTATGACATCAAATCTGCTTGGAACACAGTAAGCTAGCTAAGAATTGCACTTTGTGTTACTATTATTTTGATCTTCATTTGCTCAGACCACAAATAACTTTCCATGCAGGGGATATATGGCACCGGAATTCTATGATGGATTAATCACATTCAAGTCTGACATATATAGTCTTGGTATTATAATTATAGAGATACTGACAGGGCATAAGGGTTACCCTGAGATTGAGAGTGTAAGAAAAGCAAGTCCATTAATTCCATTATTAAGTCTAGGTGTTAAAATAATAATATGGTTGTATACTTGCATCACACAACTATATAACATAAACACACCATGTGACCATGTGTATAGTTTAAGGAGTTTGGGGACAAGATGGGATGGGTTGGGGTCATCCCTATTTTTGGGGGTAGGTTGGTCCTAGCTGTCTGTTGAGATGAGATTGGATAATCCACATGTTTATGACGATAGATGATGAGGGATGGGACTGTATGGCCACATGTTAGTGTAAGAGAGATATGAAATGGGATGGATTAGAGTGGTCCACACTAGATTTATAGCCATCTCAGCTTTATAACACAACGCGTCCAAAATCTTCTTATATAGAGTATGCAGGCCCATTCCAAGTGTGGAGCTGGGCCATATAAGAAGATTTTAGACGCGGGATGTTACAGGCTTGTCCTCGAGATCATGGGGGAATGTAAGTTAATATGTGTGTAATTGTAACATTCATGGGACCAAGTAGGTCTATAGTAGTTCAAATCAGAAAGTGATCCAGAACACCATATTTTTCTCCAAGCATACATCAGACCAAGCTAAAAACATCTAACCGGATAACTAGGGATGAAACCGGATCGGAGATCAGTGATCCTGAATTCTTCTGTCCCATATTTTTTTTGCCTAGAACTGGATACGAATCATGTCGGATACATTGGATATTGATATCTATCCCACATATACATATCAGAAATCCGATTTTGAGTATTCGGATTCGGGTTTTGATGTTTTTTGGATGGATAGATATCAGAAATTATTAACCCCATTTTTATCCCTACGGATAATAAAGGCATTGCTCTTACGTGAGCTAGTAATAGTAAACAAATACAAGAGAAAATATATACAGAAAAATGGACACACAAATGTTATTTGCAGGTATAGAGCATTTTGTTCTTATTAATTGATCCATGTGCGAACATGCCACTCACGTATGCATCTAGCTAGCGTGTTATACTATATCTTAATGTGAACGCAAGCATTTCTTATGGTGCTAGTTTAGTTCAGGTATTGTTTCTACAGTACCATATATAATTTCCATTTCTTCTGATCTATTAGGGCTAGATCATGATTGCCATTTCTTAGGTACTTGAAAGTTGGAGTACTAGGTTCCAAACGTCGAGAGGAATTAACTGGCTTGAACATGTAAGAGTATGCACGGAGGTAGGGAAAAAGTGCATTGACCCTAATCCAGTGGAGAGACCATCTGCAGGTTGCATAATTCAGACACTCCAAGAAACGGAGCGTATACATGGTTTTATTGAAACAGACCACTCGGCAGAACTTGTAAGTTTACTCGCTCATGCCAGACTCCGATCCGGTCACTAGCTCACTACTCTCATGTACCTTCATCTATCTGCTTTGGCACTCAGGCATGCCAGAGTCGCAAGCTGCTAGACGTCTACCCACTGGAGGTCTGCTTCTGGTTGGAGCCCAACAAGCGCATCGAATGCCCAGTAACCCTTACCAACAGGACAGATCATCACGTCGGCGTCTGGATCACACCAACCTGCTGCCCAGACGATGCTTTGTCCGGCGGCCTTGGCTTTCCATATTTGTGGGAGCCGCCGCAGGAGTCTTGCAACAACGAATTAGGCTCAACACTTTTCTGCGGGCTTGGACCACATTCCAGTATTGTTATTTATATGACTTCGAAGCAGCAACAACCGCCACTTCATCACGCAGACATGGGCATGTTTGACGTGGTGATGTTCACTACGAGATCGAAGGAAGCCCTTGGAGATCTGGAGTGTTATTTGACCAATGGCGGTGGAACAAAGACGAACAAGTTGGAGGAACCGTTATTGATGGAAGTCAACAAGGGCTTGGGGACTCAGGTGTACCGGGCCACGCTGACGGCAACGACTGTTGCCTTTGACCCAGCAGCAGTGTCGTTGTGCCATGAAGTAGTTACTTACCAGGTGAGCTCGCCATAATTCAGAGGATATATATTGCCATGTCATTTTCTGTTCATTTTGTAAGGTGGCCGAATCTTGTTTATTTTTTGACTGTTACCGAATCTTGTTATTTGGTGAATCAGTTCATACACAGAAATGGGGAGCTTAGTAGGGCCCACTGCATAGATGTGGACCCCACCAGGACATGGTGAGTTACTCTTGTAGAATACTTGTTCTTTTTTGTATTTTTAGGATTAGGACGACATAGTAGTGCTAATTATAAAATACTTATGTACCCCTGATTTATTTATGGTGATCCACGCTATAATGATCAATCAAAGAGAGTATACAGTTATGTGTCGATAGATTTTGTGTACATATCTGTCTGATTTTTAAAAATGTGAACCAGTAGACATAGTTGTAGTATAAATTCCAAAACATAATCAAAAATATAAAAATCTGACAGGTTTAGTACCAAAAAATGTTAACAAATAAATAGCAAAAGTTTTAATTAAACAGGATGATTTGAGGCATGCAAGCTAACATGTCAAGCTAAATAGGCCCACCATATCCAAGAGCTAAAATGTTAAGGTTTCTGGGACACACTACTACGACAACACATCGATATAGTAGCGACAATTTTTAACCCTAGAATATGAAGTTCTTAGAGGGATTTAGGGAGTAGACAGTTCCACCGGATGGCACTATATATTTTGTATGTGTCAACGCTGTATGTTCATTTAGGCCCCATTTCTATCTCTAGAAATTATGAGAATTAGACGAGACTCAAGAGAATTAATGAGAATGGAGTCCAAACAAGTGGAATAAAATCACCAGATTTTGAAAATCCAACTATTCACCTCCATTTGACTAGGTGTAAAGCAACTTCTTCAACAACCACCTATAATTCTGTGTCTAAAAGGATCCAAACAGGCCGGGCCTTAAACAGGCAAACATTTTAATCAAATAGTTGGATATGTGCACCACAGGATGTTGGTTGGTCATGAAGGAGGGTATGTTTCCATTTGGAACTACGAGACACAGGTTAGTACTACTGGGAATACATATATATCCTTGTTTGTTTATAATGACGTTAGTCGTGGATGATAATCGTGGTTTGTATGCTTAATTGTTTATCTGGTTGAATTTAGTTGTTTCATTGTTCGGCATGCAGAAAAGAGCAATGGTGTTTGAAATTACAGATTTACCTAAAAACAACCAGAGTCGTACCATTAGATCGGTCAAATTTATCATGCGAAGGCAATGGTTCGCGTCCGGGGATGACAGTGGGTTAGTCCATGTCTACACTTATGCTACTAGGGACAAGGTGAAGGTATTTGAAGCTCACAGCGGCACAGTTCTCTCCTCTTTGGCTGTTCACCCAACAGACCCGTTGTTGTTGACGGCATCTAGCAGTGACAAATCAATCAAGCTCTGGGACTGGGGTCAGGGCTGGACATGTACCCGAGTATTTGAGAATATGGACAACACCGTGTGGCATCTTATGTTTGGCCCAAGGGGCACCAACACTTTTACTAGTGTTTCTTCACATTCGCGTGATGTAAAGGTATGGTGTGGTTCGCCTCTTCAATTTGTTAAAAAAAGGGTTCAAAGCCATCGACCCTCAAGTCAGGTTCATTGACCCTAACCTAGGTATACGGCTTTTTTTAACGCACAATATAGCATCTCTCACAAGTAGCGCACCACGTTCCTCAACTCCATCGACCAAGAAACTATGTAATGACTATGCATCATATGTTGGTCACCAATGTGGTCGCAGTAGTTATTATTCTCTATTTCAGATTTTTTTTTTTTTTTTAGAAAGGACGGCAAAAGCTTTGCCGCGATTTTTATTAGACGAAGAAAAGAAAAGGCAAGTGCCAGCCTAGTTTTTTGAATGAAAACCAGGCCAGAAAAACCATACAACTGAGCACCACTTTGGTACAACTATCACAACTCACGCTACTAAATGTAACTTGGTCAAAAAAGACCCCACTAACACCGACTAACCAAAACTACCAACTAAGACAACTCAACTAGACAATGTTACTACTTACAACTTAGTCGAATAGACTCCACTAACATCGACTAACCAGCTACCAACTAAGACAACTCAACTAGACAGCTTGGCGCACCAAGCACCACATTCTCTATTTCAGAATGTAGATCGTTTTTGCTCAAACTTTTCTGACCATGTTAATAGAAAATATGCACTAGCATCTGCAATATATCAAATTAGTTTCACTAATTAAAGCCATCATGAAATATGTCTAGATATCTAGTATATATTTGACTTATATTGTAGATGTCAATTAATATAGTTTTCTATAAACTTGTTTGAAGTTAAAATAAGTTTTGCTTAGCATATGTATTCTTAATTACAACATGTTTTCCACACGAATTTTTCAGGTCTGGGATATTCATTCTTGGGCCCCTATCGCGAGATTGGACCCGTCAGGGCAACAACCAACTTTTTACATTGACAGTCATCGGCAATTCATCCTTACTACTTGGCCTGGTTTCCCTGGTAGCAGTGCAAATGTACGTGCAGCATCTATATCTTCCCCTGGGTATTCATTAATTCTAGCAGCAGCAGCGGTAGTAGTAAAAAATTGTCTGACGCGTAGGGATAGTTGGTCTAATACAGTGGTGTTCTCTCTTCTGCTGCATTTTTTTTCTTCATATTGAAACAGATATGGGATTTGCAGACGAAGAAACTTGTCCACAGGCTCCACATGAGAACCACGTCGAACCATCGGATTGCTTGCCACCATACGCTTCCAATATTGGCTACGGTGCCAGACAGATCTAGCCAGAAGCACGTCGTCTTGTGGGACGCCAGGACCTACAGGTAATTAACTATCCATTACCCAACATATTAGCAAGCTGGTGCCAACCTATTCAATTTTGATTCAATTATTACGATCCCAATTTGAATAATTTTGATTGCCATGTCGTCTTCACATATATAACAACTCATAACAAATGTGATAATAAACACTAATGATTATTTAGGCTCTTATATATAGAGGTACAACCAAAGTACAATATACGATCTTCAGAATTCAAACTCAAGACCTCAACATTGAATCAAACTAACGTATCAGCTGAGCTACGCAACATCGATGACTATACAATTGATACTATTTTTAAACAATACATTTAGAAATCTTATATTGTATATGTGACACTATAGACAATCTCAAAGTAAAAGGCTATTAATTACAAAGTTATAGATCGTGTGTCAAGTACTACAACTTTATGTTGACTTTGTGTCCGGATATTGCCATTGTTAACCATTTCAAATCTGATCTAGCAAATTATGCTCAATATTGAGACATGTAATCATCTCAAACTATAAAGTTGTCAACTATAAAAATTTTATCCCTTTGAACTCTATAATTTTGGTATAAATTTATCTTGATCCAAACCCATATGAAAAAGTTGTTGTTGTTTTTTTTTTTTTTTTTTTTTTTTTTTTTTTTTGCAAAATAGCCTATATCACCATGGCTGGTTCATGGCTACAAGTGGCACTGATAGTACACTACTTACCACTACCGGTTGTAGCCACAAATTAGCAGTGAAAGTCAACATATCATCACTGGTTGAAGTCCAAAGCAAACGACTGTGGTTCTTTTATGATAGTGTGCCTTTTTTATAAAGCTAATGTAATTAATTCTGGTCTTATAAAGGGTGATGAAAAGGGTTGAACTTTCTTTGGACGGTCCCATTATTTGCATGGTATTCAATGGCATTGAGGACTTAACATGGTATCATTTTTTCCTATCAACATTGTACTTCATTGAACAATTAAATTCTAATGAAAAGCACATGGCTTCCATGTAATAATACTTGTGAATGAGAAAAATAATAAAGACAGTAAACTGTTAAATATCCTCAACTTATGTCGACAATGTTTGTAGTGTTAAAGCATTGTCCCAACATCGAAAAAAAAATATATACATACATCAAGTCAATATTCTCATTTATTTTATAGCCATATTAATTTTAGAACTGTACAATTATTAAGTCGCCTGTTATGAACCATGGATGTGTAGAAAGAAGTTTGTCTTTTTTCCTTCAAACTATCAATTAAATCTAATTTTAGCCGGCAAATTCCAAGATTGAATGTCATTGGTCATCAAACTATATAAAAATAGAACTTTGGCCATAGACTAGATTCATAGAGGGTTTTCCTAAGATGTGTATATTTCTAAAAGTAATAAACATATCATTAAATATCTTAAAATTCATAGCTAATTATTCATTTTAAATGTATAGTATATGAAACCACTACTATTTTTTTTCTATAAATATAACCTATCGATTGGTGCTCTATTTTGATTTCAATCTTACTTATTACTATTTCTAATGTATATTTTATCCGTCGCAATCATGATCATTATTTATTTAAATTATCATTTTTTGTTATTATATTAGATCGGGAGATCAGCAAAAAGGGTCCAATAGATTCTAGGTAAATTGAGTTTTACTTTACTTTGACCTCTCGACTAGGTACTAGATTTAAAACAAGTAGGATCTGAGGATCTCCAAATTGTATTTTTGGGAAACTTTGGTCCATGGTTCTTTTTTTTATCAATTTAAAATGATTTAGTTATGAGCCTTTAGAGTTTTACCCATATTTTAATTATTTTAGAAAATTACATTTATAGGCAAAACCACATTATTTAAAAACTAGTTGATGGCCAAAGTTGCTTGGTTTTGATAGTTCGATGGCCAAAGATATCCGGTGGCGAAAGTCGCACTCAGACCAGAGATATCCGATTTTAACCTTTGAAGGCAAAAAGTGGAACTAGCTATATCACTAAAAATAGAATCCTTCCAGATATATAACTCAATATATTGTTCATGTCGTGTTTGTCTGGTTACATATATACATTACTATAATGTTCATCTAAAACCTCACTTGTAACTTACCAACATCTATATATGTAGGCTCGTGGTTGCAACTTCGACGAGGGTATCGATAATTGACATCAATTTGCATGCGCTGTGGACTGGTGGTGGGAACTCATTAAGGTGTTGGTAATTTACCAAGAAAAAAGTCCGCACAATACAATGATTTTCTTTAAGTTCAGACTTCAGAGATATTAATCCAATATTGATGATACAACATCATGAAACCCGTCTCCTTACACAACTGTGGAGTTCATAGTGGCGAGGACGTCTACGTCTATACTGTATTTCAAAAATAAAAATGTAAAGTTCAGATGCGCAATGGAGGAAGTACAGTGCCCTCTCTCGGTTCAGCAATAAATGCGTGGATATGGTTTCAGTTTTATTTACCTTTCCGGGGCGATAGCGCCCGGACGTCCAGCGCGTGACTGCGTCCGGACGCCGGTGCCTACGGCCCAGGCCCACCTCTATCAGCAGCAGGCGTCGACCTGTGCACCTGCTAGCTCGGCCTCGTGTCCCACACCTCGTGCCCCTCCGCTCCTGCTTGCTGCTGCACTAGCTAGTTGTTTGTTGCACTAGCTTGCGCGTGACTGCTTGCTGCTGCACTAGCATCGGATGCCCCGCACCTGGCCCGCCCTATTGGACCTCGCGCATCCTGCTGTGGCCTGCTACTACCGTATCGATCCTAGGCCTCGTTTAGATGGCTAAAGTTTGTAATCTTTTTTCCACTTTCTTTCCATCACATCATATTAAATACACCAAAAGACATATGTTTGGAGTATTAAATGTAGGTAAAAAAAATAACTAATTACACAGTTTAGATATACATTGCGAGGGCGATTCTTTGAGCCTAGATTACTCCATGGTAGGATGATATTTACCACTAACAAACTAAACGTCTTCTACAATGCGATGTGACATGCAGATTACAAAATTTAGCCATCTAAACAAGGCCCTACTATGAGGGGGGACATACTGGCAACGATGCTCACATGGTGCTGTGGACTTTATTGCTGGTTCGCTTGCCCTGGCATGAGAGAGGGAAGCACCCACGCACGCGCCCCAATACATGAGAGGAGTGAGAGGGAGCACACACGCCACAATAAGAGAGATGGACCACACGCCTACCATCCATCAAATCACTGAAATCATTTGAAACATGCAACACAATAAGAGAGATGGATCTACTTCGTCAGGGGATTGACTTTTCAAACATGCAACACAAGGAAAAAGGTAGCATGAAACATCCGATTTACTTGTGAAAGAACCACATATATCATTTGAAACATACTTACGAAAACAGATGAACGCCCCGAAACATGCTATTGAAACATACGCATGGAGCCATTGCAACATGTGCAAAACACTGAAATCGGCTTTTGAAACATCCAGAGGAAAACATTTGCAACATAAGTCTAAAAACCAATGAAACACTTGAAACATGTGTTTCAAACATACACTAATATTTATTTTTGAAACATTAAGAAAAGCAACCGAAACATCCGGATATATACAATTGAAACACATGTCAAAAAAAAATTATGAAATCAGGAAGAAACAATAAATTGATGAAAAGGGATGAAACACTTCACTTCTTTCATAGTCCTTGAGCTAGAAATTAGTGGCTAGATTACCATAGGCTCCTCACATGCCACCAACAGAACAGAGCATCTACAGGCAAGATAGACTGAAGCTATTGTCAATAAACATTGGTGAAACATGACAAATGAGTCAATGAAACATTTCAATCGGATTGCTAAAACATGCCACATTTCAATCGGTTTGCAGAAACATCTCAATCGGTTTCTTTGAAACATCTCGGTCGGTTCTTTGAAACATTGGTAATAGATTGGTGAAAAATTACAACCGAGCATAATGCAACATCCATAATCGAAACATAGATTGCATCCTCGCTATGTCTTTGCTCCATGGCCTCGAGGGGCCTACCGGCCCTCTCGGCCTTAAAGTGAATGACTTATATTCAAATCTTAGTAGACGCCATGAACAAAGGAAACAAAGGAGTCAATATAATCTCATTAAATGCCCTCAACAAGTAAACAAATGAGACACTAAATACCCTAATCTCAGCAGACGCTCTGAAACCTAATCTCAGCAACGCTCTATACCCTAATCTTGGCAAATGCCATCAACCCTAATCTCAACAAACGCCCAAAACCATAATCTCAACAGACGCCCTAAACAAATTTTTGTCGATACTGAAACAAGTAATGGCAAAAGATGAAAAAAAAAATTTGACTGAAACAAGAATATAAAAATATTTGCCCCAAAACCCATTGCCCGGTAGGGGGCATGCATTTAATCTCATGAGACGCCACATACACTAATGTCAGCAGACGCCCTGAACCCTAATCTCAGCAGACGCCCTGAACACTAATCTCAGCAAAGGCCCTGAACCTTAATCTCAGTAAACGCCCTGAACTATAATCTCATCAAACGATCGATACCCTAATCTCGGTAGACGCCATAAACCCTAATCTCAGCAGACGCCATGAACCCTAATCTCAACAAAGGCCCTGAACCCTAATCTCAGCAAACGCCCTGAACCCTAATCTCAGCAGACGCCCTGAACACTAATCTCAGCAAAGGCCCTGAACCCTAATCTCAGCAAAGGCCCTGAACCATAATCTCATCAAACAATCGATACCCTAATCTCGGTAGACGCCATAAACCCTAATCTCGCGCAGACGCCATGAACCCTAATCTCAAAGAAAGGCCCCGAACCCTAATCTCAAAGAAAAACGAACCCTAATCTCAAAGAACGCTCTATACCCTAATCTCGGCAGACGCCATAAACCCTAATCTCAGCAGACGCCCTAAACCCTAATCTCCGCAAACGCTTTATACCGTAATCTCGACAAACACAATGAACCATAATCATGAAAAAACACCATAAACCCTAATCTTAGTACACGCTACATACACTAATCTCAGCAGACGCCATGAAACACTATAATGTACTAGTTGAAACAAATTTTTGTTGATACTGAAACAAGTAATGGCAAAAGATGAAACAAAAAAATTTGACTGAAACAAAAATATAAAAACAATTTGCCCCCAAAACCTATTGTCTGGTAGGGAGGCATGCATTTAATCTCAGTAGACGCCACATACACTAATCTCAGTAGACGGCCTGAACCCTAATCTCAGTAGACGCCCTGAACACTAAACTCAGCAAAGGCCCTGAACCCTAATCTCAGCAAACGCCCTGAACCCTAATCTCAGCAAACGATCAATACCCTAATCTCGGCAGACGCCATAAACCCTAATCTCAGTAGATGCCCTGAACCCTAATCTCAGCAAAGCCCCTGAACCCTAATCTCATCAGATGCCCTAAAAACTAATCTTAGCAAAGGCCCTAAACCCTAATTTCAGCAAACACCCTGAACCATAACCTCAGCAAGCAATCGATACCCTAATCTCGGCAGACGCCATAAACCCTAATCTCAGCAGACGCCATGAACCCTAATCTTAGCAAAGGCCCTGAACCCTAATCTCAGCAAAAACGCCCTGAACCCTAATCTCAGCAAACGCTCTATACCCTAATCTCGGCAGACGCCATAAACCCTAATCTTCGCAGACGCCCTAAACCCTAATCTCCGCAAACGCTTTATACCATAATCTCGACAAACGCAATGAACCATAATCACGAAAAAACACCATGAACCCTAATCTTAGTACACGCTATATACACTAATCTCAGCAGACGCCATGAAACACTATAATATACTAGTTGAAACAAATTTTTTTGCCGATATCGAAACAAGTAATGGCAAAAGATGAAACAAAAAAATTTGATAAAACAAAAATATAAAAAAATTTGCCCCCAAAACCCATTGCCCTGGTAGGAGGGCATGCATTTAATCTCGTGAGACGCCACATACACTAATCTCGCCAGACGCCACGAACCCTAATCTCAGCAAAGTCCTGAACCCTAATCTCAGCAAAAATGAAACATAACATTTCAAGTATTTGAAACAGAACACTAATGCCAGTGCACCATGGTTGATTAAAGCTATAGATTCATAAGAAAGTACTTGAGAAAAAATGAAGCAACTAAGATGGAGATTACTTGAAACATATAATTTCGAAAAATGAAACAAACAGTAGGAAAAGCTGAAACATATAGTATTTCAGCACTGAAACATATCATTCCAAGTATTTGAAAACAGAGCACCATTGCCAGTGCAACATAGTTGATTACATCTTAGAAATGAAAAACATCTCAACAAATGAGTAGCAGCAAGTACATGGTACCAAACAAGGGCAGTAAATGCACGTTTACAAAAACAGTGAAACAAAGTTTTTTCAATCCATCCTAACAAACTTCTATTTTCAGCATCAAGCTTGTTCACTTCTCCGCTTTGTATTTCTCCTCAAATCCTCCTTACACTTTGAACCCGCCCCCGGGGATACAACCAAAAATGGCGCACAAATCTTCTTGAACGCTTCAAATTCATCTGCAACGCACAAACATATGAAACGTATGATGCACGTTTACAAATCTTCTTGAAACATTGGAATGTAACAGTTGAAACATTCGTATGAAACATATGAAACGTGCTTTTGAAAATACTTGACAAATGGTCCTGAAACACACTTGAAACCAATTGTAACAATATGCAAAAAATCTAAATTAAACATAACTGCAACATGCATGTGGAAACACACACACAAAAACATGCCGCTGGAAACATAAGAAACAAATTGAAACACACACATAAAAACTCTAGGTTGTCCCAGCTTGAACGAGCGCTGCTTCGTGCGCGCGTGACGAGCACCGGGAAGGTGGTGTAAACCGGCGGCGAATCCCAACTGTGGCTGCGGGTGGAGGTGCTGGGGTGGATCGCAGGTCCGTGCCGCGTCGCAGGGGCAGACAGCCAAGGGCGGCGTCGCGGGGAGCGGACAGCCGAGGGCAGCGGCGCGCGGGGCCGAGGGCTGAGGGCGAGAGCGCGGGGTCGCGTCAGTCCACACTGGAGTTGAGGTCGGGGTGGCCACCGAGAAGAGAGAGAGGGAGAGGAAAGCAGATGAGGGAGGAAAAATCAGCGGAGGCGTCGGCACAACAGCGCCGAAACGAGTGGAGGAGGGCTTGCCAAAACGAGTGGAGGAGAGCTTCCGTCGGTCTGGCATGCGGCGCGCTCGAGCGTCGTGGGCTGGTGACACGCGGCCCAACAATCCGGAAACGTCCGGACGTTCGTGTCTAAATGTTTCCGTTACCTTTCAGAATGCGGGGGCTCCAGACCGTGTTCTTGGGCTGGAGGCTCATCTGCTGCTCCTGCCCTACTAGAACTTTTGCAAGAGCTTAATTATGAGGTGGGCTGAGTCAACCTTGGATTGTTGATTCGAAGTACATTTTGCTTCGGCAGCTAGCCCGTGCAAGAAGGCTGCTAGTTTCGGCCTATTGGCGCATTCGCCGGCCCAATATAATTTATGAGGCTGTTCAAGTATTTATCATTCCTAAGGGACACCGTGGGGGACAGAGAGACGTTGTGCGGACGTCATTTATTGAATAACGCCATTTGCATTTTTTTAGCCTTATCATACCCCATTTTATGCATAGTTTATAGGAAAGGAGGTACATACGCCAGACGGCGCATCAAGAAAACATACAATGCCTCCCTACTGACTGAGACACACAACTTCTCGCCGCCATATCGGTGTCGTCATTAATAATACTAGCAGTATTCCCCGCGCGTTGTCTCAAGATTTTCTTAAAATAAATCTATTATACACGTAGAATTGCGCGTTGCTATGTAAATTTAGAGATGAAATTACAATATGAAGAAAAAAATACTAAAATGGTAGATTATCCAGTCGTACTCTTCCTAAAAACATGAAGTTAAAAACTCTAGCTACAAACACATGTGTGAAGAACAAAATAAAAAAAAAAATGAGGGAAATAATTGATTGAATTGCCTTGTCTTGTGCACGATAGGCTGGCTGCCTGGCTTGCTCAATGTCTCTCTATTGTTTTGGTAACCTTCTCTATCCTTTGTGAGGTGAAACAAAAGAAACCGAAAAGAGGGAACTGACCCATGTGCACCCTTGGGTTTTGGCCTTCTGGGACAGACTGCCTTTGGACTCCATACATATTGACAGATATCATATCCTACCAAAAATCCCCGATTCTACAATATCTACTCGACCGGTGCATTTGGCGGTAGCGATCTCCCGATCCGGTGGGGATGGGGCTCCGTGCTCCTCGAGGGTTCGTGCTTAGCGGACGACCGATGGCATGCGCCCGAGCATCATATATTTGCAAAGATTGATCCGGCTAGCCGGAAGGGCCGATTTGCGTGGTTGCGGCGGCCACCAGCGGCAGCTCCTAGGTGCCGAAGGGGTGTCGGCGGCGGCGGCATCCATATTCCATAGAACCGGGAGGCAGGAAGCCGGAGGGGGGCAACAGACGCTTGGCGTTGTGCTCGCCGTGTGACACCAGCTCTTCCATCTCTTATGATATGATGATGTGGTTCTCAAGCGGACGATGGCGGTGGCCGGCGAGACCACACGCGTCAAAATTTGTGGAGGTCTATGAATCGGTGATCTAATTGTTGGATGCAGCTATAAATAGTATTGGCACATGTCATCACCGGTGAGTTGAAAGGACAAGAATTGATGGTGGCATGTGAAGCAAATAGACACACTGCAATACTTGATGGCGACGGTGGAATAGAGGAGGCTAATGGTTGTTGGCCTCCTGCATGCATGACTGGCAATGAATGAAAGAGGCTTAGTGGAGATTGCAGTTTTTTTTTTGTTGTGGGCTTATGGGCCATGCTGATGACATGGCGCAAGGAGGTGCTAGAGAATTAGGCTAGTGGGGTTTGTTCTTATAGGAGTAGTAGATTCACTGAACTGAAGGCCTCCCACCAGACAACAAGGTGGAGAACTTTTTCTTTGATGATGGGACTTTCTTCTATCTGAATGAGGGTGTTGTACAAGCCTCTTTAAAAGTGTGGAATGGAGACATTATTCCAGTGGCAAGACTTGAAGAAAGTATGGGTGCAGATAAGTGGGATTCCAACTAAATGGTGTGACTGGGAAACTCTCAGACAGGTGTCATCAGCTCTTGGAAAGATAGTTGAGGTGGACTGGCATACTTTGTTTGGTAGCTATTTTGCCTCTATTAGAGTTAAGGTAAAGTGCAGGGACATAAGAAAAATTCCTGGGCAGAGGATAATGGAGATGAATGATGACATCTTCTTAATTAGCTTCATAGCAGAAGGAGTTGAACAAGAGGGTGGAAATGAAGATAAGGGTGATGAAGATGATGACAAAGGAGGGAAAGATGCAGGGCAAGATCTAGAGGATGATGACCTATTTGATGAGGATGGTAATAACAATGACAGTCAGGGATGTCCTAAAGGAGCTTGAAGTGTTCAGGAAAGTTTCATGGCAACAACTCAGAAAGATTACAAAACACCCAGAGGGAGCAAGACAGTTAGGAACCTGCTCAACATCTTTACAGAAATTGACCAAGAAACATGCCCTCATCAGTTAGAGGAGAGTCACTGTCTAAGCTTACTTAAAGCCATGGAAATTGATGATGAAGAAGATAAAGAGGATGAAGAAAAAGATTCTCAGATGGTAGAAGAAGAGGAATTGCTAAACTTACCAGAGGAGTGGCTTTGCAGTATTCAAGAGGTTGCCAAGAATAGTGAGGAAACACAAATGGAAGAGGAAATTGGAGGAGAGAATGGCATCAAGGGGAGTGTGACTGGTGATAATGGAATTGATGCTAGTTCAGACACATTGAATGCCAATGAACCAACGGGAGAAAACAAAGGAAGGAAAGAGCCAGACAAGAAGAAAAGAAATTAGAAGTGGGGTCCTATTGTTGTAGAAAGGAAAAGCAGAAGGAACCTTCAAGATGGGAGATCCATGCTGGAGAAGGCCGCAGACCTAAAGAAAAGGACCAACTTAAGATAAATTTACTGCACAAGTAGATGATATTCTGACGTTTTCTATAAGTCAAATGCTCTCTGTTTGTAAAACTGGTTTCTGCTAGAAACTGGTGGTAGTACATGGTTCTCCTTATGAGTATGGCAAGTTAGAATTTCTGGAGGAACTCACAAGGTGATGGAAAAATGGAAAGGTCCAACCATGGTAGTAGGAGTTTTTAATTTGGTTAGAACCAATACTGACAAAAGTAATCTTCATATTAATTCTAGGTGGACTGAACTGTTTAATGACTGGGTTGATAGGTGGGCTCTGATGGAGCTTAACCCAAATAACATTAAATACACCTGGACCAATAACCAAAACCCACCTATTTTAGCCAAAATAGATAGAATCTTTGTCATAAATGATTGAGAAAAAGCCTTTCCCCTAGTTAGAGTTAAAGGTTTAGAGAAAGTACCAAGTGATCATAACCTTTTAGTTATAGATACTGCTGATAATTTTTTATTTGCTAAGAAGCAATTTAGATTTGAAAAGTGGTGGTTATATAAAGAGACTAGAAAAAGAGATGGAGAATAGGGTTTTGTCTGACTCTGAGAATCTTAAACTCAAACAAGTTACCAAGGAGCTGGAAAATATCTGGGCTTTAGAGGAGATTAAAGCCAGACAAAGATCTAGAGATAGAAATATTCTTGAGGGAGATTGGAATACTGCATATTTTCATGTTCTAGCTAACCAAAGACATAGGGAAAAAAGAATAGAATGGGCTAGTTAATGATTAGAAAGGTATAATTGATATTGCTGTAAGTTTTTACAGACAACTGTTTGCTAAGGAAAATAGGTTAGATGCCAGATTATCTAATGATTTCTGGGGTCTTGAAGATAGGGTGACAAAGGAGGAGAATGACCTACTAACCCAACCCTTCACTGAGAAGGAGATTAAAGAAGTAGTTTTCAGTTGCTATTCTAATGGAGCACCTAGCCCTGATGGAGTTTCTTTCATGTTCTATTAAAAATTTTGGGACATAATAAAAAAGGATCTATTAGCTATGTTCAATGAACTACACAAAGGGGATCTAGATTTAAAAATACTCAACTATGCTTTGATTACCCTCATTCCTAAAGAGGAAGGGGCTACCTCTATGAAAAAGTTTAGACCCATAAGCCTTATTAACTGTAGCTTTAAAATCTTTTCAAAAGCTTTAATTCTTAGGCTAGGAAAGATATAGGGAGACTAGTAATGCCTCACCAGAGTGCTTTTATTCAAGGGAGATACATTTTAGAAAGTGTTGTTATAGCTCATGAATTAGTACATAGCATAAACAAGGAGAAAGAACCTGGTGTAATCATTAAATTAGATTATGAAAAGGCTTATGACAGAGTAGATTGGGACTTCCAGTTTGAGATATTAGAGACTAGTGGTTTTAATTCATGTTGGATAGATTGGATTAAGAGAATAGTTATAGGAGGATCAATTCGTGTTATGATTAATGGTGAAGAAAGTAGGTTCTTCAAAACTGGCAAAGGGTTGAAATAAGGGGACCCATTGTCCCCTCTGTTGTTTAATCTGGTTGGTGATGTCCTGACCAGGATGTTAATTAAAGGGTTTAAAGAAAACATTATATGTGGTTTAGGTAGAAATTTTAGAGAAGGGGGTATAATATCACTTTAGTATGCAGATGATACTATTTTGTTTTCAGATGCTAACCCAGAGCATTTAGTGAATCTTAAGGGAATTTTGTCTTGTTTTGAACCAGTTTCTAGGATGAGGATAAAGTTCCATAAGAGTGAAATTATCCCCATGAATGTAGATGAGGAGGAGTCACATGCTATAGCACATATCTTTAAGCGCCCTTTAGGCAAATTTCCTATAAAATATCTTAGGGTCCATCTTCATTTTGAACATTTGAAAAGAGATGTTTTGCAGCCTCTAGTAGACAAACTAATGAAAAGAATAGCCGGGTGGAGGGGTAATCTTCTTTCACATGCTGGAAAAGTGGTTTTGATAAGGTCATGTCTTAGTAGCATCCCTGTTTACTTGCTTTCCTTTATTAAATTTCCTAAGTGGGATATTAGAATCGTCACTACACATATGGCAAATTGCCTTTGGAATGATAAAGATGGAAAACACAAGTTACATTTAGCAAATTAGGATAGTATAGCTATTTGAAGGAATATGGTGGGTTAGGTATTCCAAACCTAAGAGATATGAATATTTTTGTTAGCTTCTTGGATTAGAAGATATAGTCTAGATAAAGATAAGTTGTGGAAACAGTTGGTAGAACATACATACAAAACAGAAAATCCAAATATTTTTTGTACCTCTACAGTAGGAGCCTCTCAATTCATGAAAGGAGTTTTGTGGGCAGCAAAAGCTGCTCACCTAAGGTATAGGTGGAAAGTGGGCAATGGAAAGAACATAAAATTCTGGGAGGGCAACTGGCTAGGACAATCTAGTTTAGCTATACAGTATTGGGACCTTTATGTCTTGGTTAATGAGAAAACTGGAACTATAGCAGATCTATGGGATGGTGAGAATCTGAAAGTTACTTTTATGAGGTGTGTAGACCAAAGACTCATGGATATTTGGGATGAGATAGTTCAGCTAGCCTCAACTCTAGTTTTGACTGATGAAGATGACTCTCTAGTGTGGCAGTTCAATTTTAATGGTAAATACTCTTCACAGTCTTTGTATAAAATTGTGAATTTTAGAGGGATCACTCCAGTTCATGTATCTATTGTTTGGCACCTTAAGATCCCTCCTAGAGTCCATTTTTTTTCTATGGTTATTATCTAAGAAAAAGGTTCTGACCAGAGACAATTTGAATATCAGATTTAAAGTAGATGACCTGTCTTGTTTATTTTGCTCTGAACATTTGTTCAACATTTATTCTTTGAGTGTGCTGTAGCTAAACAAATGTGGGTGTGTATATCTGAGGTCTGTGAGAAAGAAGTAGGTATGGATTTCATTTCTATTGGCCAGATGTGGCTAAGTAATAAAAAATATTTAGTAGACAACTGTATCTGTGCAGCAGCTCCGTGGGGGCTATGGAAACTAAGATGCACAGTGTGTATGCAGGGTTTACCTTGGCTAGGTGTAAGGAATCTGCTCATGGGGATTACTGTCATGGTACAAGCCTGGGAGATCCTATGTTCCTAGGACAGAAAGGAAGAATTTGCCCAAAAAGTGAGCAGATTGAAAGCTATAGCCACAAGACCAGCCAGGATTTCTGGTTGAAGCAAGCTGAAGACAAGTGGGGAGTGCTCATGTTCCAAGTTGCTACTAGAAGTAAAGTTTGGCTAGTACCTAGTGAAGTTGACTTGAAGTTGCTTGAAGGACAAGATGCAGAATATGAGTTGTCGGGAAGATCCTGGATGAAGTTGGAGAATGCAGGGCTAATGTGATTGTCATGTTCAAGTTTATTTTGTCACTATTTTTGAGCTTGACCTATGTGTCAGCGTTATGAATTTGCTTTTGGTTTGGAGGGTGTAACCCACCCAAATGCTGTAATGAACTTAAACTCATTTGTCTTTGGTAATGCTAAAGGCAGGGGCAGAGGCCCTGAAATTCTAAAAAAAACTGAAGGCCTCCTGTCCTCGCTTTTTATTTCTTGAACTATCTGGCCATAAGGCCCCATCCCATCTCCTCGGATGTTTTTAAACACATTTGCACAATCAGTCGCCATTCCAAAATTTTGGAGCCCAAGGTCAGTCGCAAGCGCTAACCCTATCTGACAGGCATTAGCTTCCATTTGCTCCGGATCTGATATTCCTTTCATCACGACAGCTGAGGCTCCTATAAAGAGGCCATTCTCATCCCTGGCTACCGCAAAGCTGCGTCCGTCATTGATGCCTTCAAGAGAGCTGCATCGACATTAATCTTCATGCTTCCTACTTTGGTGGAGGAATCTAGCGAGGTGTCGGCCCGCTGATGCCCCCCCCCCTTTTGTCTCTCGATTTGAAATAGATATTGTTCATGGGCTTGGAAATTGAATTTTGGTGGGCGGGCCAAGCGCACCCACTCGCTCGGTATGGCCTCTGAGCCTTGGATGGATTTGAAGATGGGTTGTTGGAAGGTATACACCAAAGTTTTGTTCTTCTCCGTTCTTAGTAATCCTGTAGGCGTGTGCAAACACACAACATCTTTGTCAAAGTTGGGTGGAGGAGGGCTATCACAAACCGGATCAATTCGGGTGACACGCGGGCCCGACGCGCCGCAGGGGCGCGCCGGGCGTTGGGCGGCGGTGGGCGGCGTGGGGTGGCGGCGGGGGGTTTGCGTGGGGGAGCAGGAGGAAGGGAATAGATTTTCTTTATTGTTTGTTGACTTGAAAGATTACAGACCCCTTACTTTTATAGTCCCGGCTAGTGGGACTTGTAAACCAAGCAATCTCTCTAAAAGGTTTCTTTATACGATTGGAATACCTTTTTTACAAGTAATCCTATTTATTTTCCTAATAAGGGTCTTCCTTATAGATTGGAATATCCCCTTGCACACCAAAAGTCCTAAGATAATCCTAACCAAACTCTTCTTTATTTCCTAATTAATTCCCATAGAATCCCCGGAAGGGAGGAGGTGGCGGCGGCGGCGCGCGCCCCGCCAGTGGCGGCGCTGCCCCCTCGAGCCTCGTGGGCCCGACATCCCGGGCCCTATTTCCCGGCACATGACATCTCCCCCTCCTTCTTCGACCGAAGGCGCGTCCTCGCTACTGGATGAATGTCCATTCGGTGACTCCCGGAGAAAGATCTCGCAAAGACGGTATAATGAGCTCAACCTCGTAGAACCAGCTTCCCGTGTACTGGGTTCCTCAGGATCATGTTCTCCCGGGTCCGCAGAGGTGCGAACTCCAAGAGATAGTGGAGATTTGTCGATGTAGCCATGGTAGATGTACTGGTGGACGGTGCGCCCCTGCTATGTCGCCGTCTGTCGACGAGCCTCAAGAAAGAGCTCCCTCGCGACCCTAGCCTCAAGGTGCTGGTGCACCATGTCGCGAGGCGGACTCTCAAGGAACAGATAGCGGTCATGGGGCAGAGGGGTGACGAAGAGAGGCAGAAGGTGCCAAATGGTGATGTCGTGGCGAGTAGGAGGTGTTGCAGCCAGGTTCAGCATCGTACCGTACATTAAGGAACCGACGTCGAACATGGATGGGGAGAGCTGATGTGTCCCTCTTTTTGCATCGTAGCTAATGTGTACGTTTGTTGACACCTGTTATAGCATAATATTAATAGTCAACTAAACATGAAATAAGGGCTTAAAATGAATAATCACATAGACTAGGGGTTTTACTAACATAATTCCACGAGCTTTGGTGATTTATATCTTTTCTGAGGACTTAATGGATAAAAGCAGCTTAAGAGTAGTGAAAAGTCGAAGAGTTTGCATCCCATACGATGAGAAGACTTGACGGTGAGGCAACTCAATCCAAAAAAGTGGACTAAAACATTCTAGAAGACACCGTAAGACACCGGGAGGAAGGAGAACTCACCAGACATCGAGTCCCCGGGCGATCGCCGCCCTATTATCGGGCGATCGCCAAAAGGCCCCACCTGCCGGCCTCACCTTTCTATGGCGGTTTACTACCGACATTGAGGTTGCATCTACACCGTTGCTCAAGGTCGGTTTGATCCAAGGGTTCCTATTCATCGCCAAGGGCTATATAAGGCACCACCCGACCCCTGTGGTGAAACCCTAATTCATTATCATTCAAGATCAATAGGTCGAGACCCCGAGTCTCCCCTAGGTCTAGACGTAAATAGATCTAGAAGAGCTAGCATGCAAGAGGGGATTAGATCTCATTAGATCTAGTCTTTAGAATACGAGAGATAGAGAGAGGGAAGGGACCAGGAGGAGGTGCTCTACCTGTCGGTGCAACCTCCACAACTTGTACCTGGGTGGAAGTTAACCTACACTTGGAGTTACTCCGTAATCTACTTCTTCTTTTAGTAAGTAACATTGTTTATATTGTTCTTATTGGTCTACGAGTCTCTTTTTGAGTACTTTAATCTGGCGCCTAGATTAGAGTAATATTCGTAGTGCAAGCGTGGTGTTTGGACTCGGGTATCTCGTTAGATGCACCCTACATTCCGGAGTGTGGTAGTTCGTGGTAGTGACAGTACCATTGATTCCTTTGGATTCCACCTCCCGTTGGATAGGCCAAGTAGGACCCCGTTGTCGGAGGATTGCACGCGTTTCGGCCCCTCGCTTTCCTTTGAGTACGTCCCCATAAGGATAATATCAACATAGCTTACCAAGATAAGAACTAGATATCTTAGTAATTCTCTCTGCTATCTCAACCTTCTTAAGTCTTGTGCTACTCCGGGTTAAGATTAGATCGTAGTCTCCCTCACCCATTTCCCTGTGGATTCGATATTAAAACCCTCTCCCGGGTGAAGTGCTCACCGGTATCCGTTCGCTTGCGGATTATACAAATTATAAATATTTCGTCAGACTTATCAAATACCAACAAGCATTTCGACGCCGCGTTGCTGTGGGGAAACGGTTCTTTGAGTTGACTTCGAATCTACCTTATCCTTGTATCATATTCTTTTATTCTTTTATCTTTTCATTCCTTCTATTCTTTTCTTTTCCTTTTCATTATGGATTCAACGCCTATCTATAGATATCATCTACCTACGGGTGCTAGCTTAGAGCCACCACAATCTTCAAAGCCAATCCTGTCACCTAGCTATGAGCTGCCCCCCGGACTTTATAAACATGGTTCAGAAATTATCCTTCTCGGGAGAAGGCGACGCCAACCCGTTCTCGCACCTACGAGAATTTTATCATATCTGTGGATGCCTACGCACGCGCCGCCGGTATGTCGGATGAAACCTTACAATGGAAGGCCTTTCCATTCTCTTTAACGGGAAGCGCTAAACATTGGTATAATCAGATTGTAGGAAAATTACATGGAGATTGGGGAACCTTGTGTGAAGAATTCCAGTTAAAATTCTTTCCCTTCACCAAATTGGTTAGCCTTCGACTACAAGTCTTAAAATTCAAACAATTAAAAGAAGAATCCCTTGGTGCAGCCTGGGATCCTTTCAACGATCTCCTTATCATTGGCCCACACCTTGAAGTTGAAGGCTATGTGCTTCTTCAACACTTTTATATAGGCCTTGATAAGAAATCTAGAAAAACCCTAGATGCCTCCTCGAATGGAGCCTTTATCTGTCTAACTACTAGCAAAGCATGGGCTACCCTTGACCGTATTAGTGGACATCCCACTTGGGCTAGCAATCTTTATAAAATCTTCGAGGAAGAGAAGGAATCACCCTCTGATCAACGAGAGGAAATTACGATAGCTAATTCACAACAATTCCAATCCCAAGACTTAGCTATCCATCCTGAACCATCAACATCCCAAAATCCCCCAAAGAAAGAAGAAATTCCACCTTTGGAAGACCCTTATGAATTCAGCTTTAGTGATTTTGGGAGAACAATAAATTCTCATCCATTCAAGAGACCTCTAAGTGACCACAATTCAGATTCTTGTGAGGAGGATTCTCTTAGGAAACGTCCTTATTCTTATAAGGGACATTGGGAAGAACCCAAGGATGGCATGTCTGATCATGCCATAGAAGGAGAGCAAAGCTATCTAGAAGACAATCTTATCTTCTCCCCTTCTATGCCTAGACAAGATGACTTGTTTGAACCCATCTCTAAACCCATCCTTAACCCCAATGAATCCATATATGCTTTCTTCTTTGAGACTCATGATGACCCTAGAAATCTACCACAACAACCCAAGTTTAGGAATCATCAAGACCACCAAGAAGACCCACAACAATGGCTTGAGAGTGTTAAAAACCTATGTACCATAGCCATTGATTGTATGGACGACATCTTAGACATTATCAGCCCGAGAGACACAAACCCAAGGGATCCCTTAGACAGCCATGATGAATTAACCTTGGAGTTTGAGAAGGAAGACAACATCAGCGAGTATGAGAGTTGCTTCATAGACACTTCATCTAGTCCATGTTCACATGATCACCTTCCTGAATCACATAGTCTCTCTATCACTATCACACACGAGATCTTCAACCCTTATTCTCTCTCCTCCTATAGATTTTGAAAGGGTGGTTGTAGATACATACATCTATAATAAATATTCTAGATCTCGTTGGCATAAAATCTTGAGGTAGATTGATGTTGGAAGGGAAACCACTTCATCATCATGAATCATAATTCAATGGTTTCCCAAGGACGAGCTTGCTGTCCTTAAACAAGCACTTCTTGAGAAATAACATGAGTGTTTACCTTATTGCTATAATACCCTTGTGAAAAGAGCATAGAGATATAAATGAGAAAATATTCCTTCGGGTATTTTTGTTGCTAACCATTTCAGGTCTAGAGCAAGAAGAATGAAGGATGACAATGTAAGGTATGTCCCACCAATCATCTGTGCAACATGAAATTATATGCATAGAAATATTTCCTTATCATGTTGCTGCACTATCTTTGTTGCCTCTACCTTTTGAGACATGTTCAATCTACTAAAACTATTATCATGCTTTTCATCTCTCTGTTTGAGTCAATCCCTATAATGCCTTCATGCTACCCTTTTTTCTACCATAGTATGCTTTGGTTTGGGAATGCTGCTATAGTACAAATAGCGTGTTTTCAAAGGCTTTTAAATTAAGCATTGTGCTTAGGTTAGAACGCCTTCCTTAATTGAATTAGACATGGAGTCTAGTTTGGTTATTGAACTAAAAATTACTTGTATAGACATTGGTATATTTTGTTGAACTAACCCCTGCAGAAAAGAAAAGAAGAAACTCTCAAATAAGCTTGGGGGAGGTCCTGAGATGAACTCACAGTGAGAAGAAGCAAGATACAATAAACCTTTTACAAGGAGGACACGCACATGAACAAAAGAACCTTATGGAATAAAGAGGAAGAAGACAAGTTAGGAAGAAGCCACACAAGAGTCCAAATAAGGGAAGCTTCAAGCAAAAGAAAAGCACCACCACAAGTTGCTACAGTGCCATCATGCTCCAATAATAAGGTAACATCTTGAGGTGAGTTGTCAATAAATAAGCTTTCCCTTAATTATGGCATGTTCATAAATAAAGAACCAAACATGTTAGAGTAACACCCTTGCTTGATCTCGACTTCATTAGCTCAACATGTTTCGTATCTTTTGTTGTTCCTAACACCACCTTCTTGATCTCATAGTCCTAATCATACTAGCAATTGTATTGCAACATTCATGTTCCATCTTCTGATCTTATCACCCTTGTTATAGAAAAGGAAACACATAAACATTAACTTTGTCTTGTTTAAATGTGCCCGAGGTTTTAGAGAAAAATGAATCTTTGGTTACGTTGGTGTTTTCCCACCACCAAGGGGGCCCATGCACTTGATCTCTACCTTGTCTTTGCAAGTAGGATGCACTTCGAGCAAAATATGGAGGAGTTTGTCACTCCCCCAAAATTCTACAAGTGAATGTCCCTGATCCCACCAAGCATGCACACAAAACAAAAAGGTCGCCAACCCTCACTACCAGATTTTCACTCAAAATGTGGACCAAAGCAAAAGAACATGGGTGACACCATCTTTAAAATCACCATCTTAGGAGATGCAACTACCAAGATCGGATGATACACTCAAGGAGTTACCAAGGTAAGTAGTCCTGTTCAGAGGACTTAAAACATTGAACCCTCACCGAAAGGTAACTTCGGTAATTATCCATATTTAATTCCTAGCATTGCATAATCATATTTATTTTCCCCGCATCTTGCATCAAAGCATATTTACTTCTTTGCATAATCATTTTCCTTTAGCATATTTAATTTCTGCATTAGCATTGCATTGAAAAACCTTAAAGCCCCATGTAAATAATCTTGTGGTGTGTAACAACCCATAAAGATATTCACCGTGGTGGCATAAAAATAATTATTCATTCATCTAGATGCATTTGCATCATAGTACTTTGCATGCATATAAATTTATAAAACTCAAAAAAATATTTTCCCGCTGAAGTTTTACTTAGAATAATCATAATCCATCTCTAGGCACATGAAGCTAATGTGGTTAACCCCTAACGCTTAATCAAGTTCCACTAGCTTTGTTGTCTATTTGAGTTCAGCAGATTCGAAGGGAGAGAGACATGATAGATCGACATCATCATCGCCATCTACCTCAACTTCCTCAACATCAACAAACCCGACACTTCAATCCGGCTTGGGGAGAGCACCCCCAGCTTACCCCGATAAGTATCTCTACTCTACTATATTATTATTATTAGCTAAATATTTGGTTTGTTTGGTTTGCTAAAGAGGTTGCTAAGAGTCTAGTTTTATAAAAGTTTAGTCGTTTAAAGAGTCTTTGCTAGAGTTTGGGAATAAATAAATAGGGAGTGTACGGAGGTTTCTTTTCCACCTATATAAATAAACTCTAAAGCTAATTCTCATGTATGGAAATGATGAATAGTTGCTCTGTCGTAATTCCTTTTCAGTACCTAGCTTTCAAGCTTAATTTCTCTTGAGCCTTAAATGCAAAAACTGCTTTGACTTGAGATTTACTCGAAACACGAAACCACGTGGGTTGCAAAGTGCTTGCTCTAAAGTCTAGGTAATTGACGGATATGATATATGAGAGTCTGAGCTGCTATTAATCTTACTCCTAGTGATACTAGATTTCTGGAGATTTATTTTAAAAATTTAAAAGTGCACATGATAAGTTCCTGTGTGACAGAGTGTTGAACCTCCTACCATAGCCACATATACATGCTCCCTAGATTAGGAAAACTCTTTGACATATATATAGGTCGCTTGCTTTGCATTGAGTTTGTTCAATTTTTTTGTCGACCCTTAGAAACTTGTCCTGCTGATTATGTACCCTCCATCTCACTCCATCTCATTCTATCTCATTCCACTCTATTGCATTTCACTCCACTCCACTCGACTCCATTCATGCATATGCTATTTCCACCACGAAGTACGCGATCCACCACTACACCATCATATACACCCATTATGCATCCACTATATCCACTAAAAATGTTCTACTCCTATCCCGGGATAGAGCAACCAAAAAATATTCCCCTGCACCTATCCACTCATCCATATCTAGCCAACATCTTACAAAGCTCTATTACTTCATGTCTATCTCTCAAATGTTTATTGCAAAAGAAATTTGGGTTGTATTCTAAAAAAATTATATATATATATAATAACAATAAAAAAAGAGAATAAAGGAGAGTTAAAAATGGACAAGTGTCCGCTGAAAACAATGGGTACTCAGATGCCCACCTCTCCATATAAAAAAAGTGAAAAAAGAGAAGAAAGAGTATACAACCCAAGTTCTCATAAATATTCCAAATTCCAAAGAGAGATGATTCCTCAAGGAGTAAAAGTAGAATTAGCTTTCCCCTCATTCATTAGATACACCTCATCACATTCACCCTCATTATTCACCTACCACCATATTCTTCCTACCATACACATGCATCATTTGATCAGTATGACTCGTGACTTTGGATCCATTGCTTGAACTTACAATATATGCTTAGTAAGTAGATTTAATTTTCTCCCACCTAGAGCTCCGGATATAAGCCTTAGATATAGGGTGAGAGAGAAGAAGGCATAGTGTCCTACTGCCTTAGCCAAAAATACCACATATTATGAGAGAAAGGCAACACAACCTTATTGCCTTAGTGAGGATCCACAAATACCACAAATGAGAGACTTGAGAGGGTCATACAGGAAACTTTGAGTTTTATTTTAAAAACTTGCAAAAACTCCAGAAGGACAGCTGAACAAAAGAGTTTGAGATATGGTGCTTGACTTGATTGTTCTATCTTTCAATTGACCAAGATCCCAAGAAAAGGCTATACGCTCCATGGTTAAGGTAATATGGGTAAGTTGAAAGTTGAAAAAGTTTATTCTTATCTGGAGGAGAAATTTTGTTTGAAAGCATGTGTACTTTTGAGGCGTGAAAGCGTTGTAGCAACTCCTAATCTATTGCTAAGTTTGGCTTTGCTAGGGACTAGCAAAGGGTAAGCTTGGGGGAGCTTGTTGACACCTGTTATAGCATAATATTAATAGTCAACTAAACCTGAAATAAGGGCTTAAAATGAATAATCACATAGACTACGGGTTTTACTAACATAATTCCACGAGCTTTGGTGATTTATATCTTTATAGGGACTTAACAGATAAAAGCAGTTAAGAGCAGTGAAAAGTCCGAAGAGTTTGCATCCCATACGATGAGAAGACTTGACCGTGAGGCAACTCAATCCAAAAAGTGGACTAAAACATTCTAGAAGATACCAGAAGACACCAGGAGGAAGGAGAACTCACCAGGACATATAGTCCCGGCGATCGCCGGCCAGACATCGGGCGACCGCCGCCAGGAGGGTCCCACCTGTCAGCCTCACCTTTCTATGGCGGTTTACTACCGACATTGAGGTTGCATCTACACCGTTGCTCAAGGTCGGTTTGATCCAAGGGTTCCTATTCATCGCCAAGGGCTATATAAGCAGACCACCTGACCCCAGGGTGAAACCCTAATTCATTATCATTCAATATCAATAGGCTGAGACCCTGAGTCTCCCCCTAGGTCTAGACAGAAATAGATCTAGAAGAGCTAGCATGCAAGAGGGGATTAGATCTCATTAGATCTAGTCTTTAGAATAAGAGAGATAGAGAGAGGGAAGGGACCGGAGGAGGTGCCGGCCTGTCGGTGCAACCTCCACAACTTGTACCTCGGTGGAAGTTAACCTACACTTAGAGTTACTCTGGTAATCTACTTCTTCTTTTAGCAAGTAACATTGTTTATATTGTTCTTATTGGTCTACGAGTCTCTTTTTGAGTACTTTAATCTGGCGCCTAGATTAGAGTAATATTCGTAGTGCAAGTGTGGTGTTTGGACTCGGGTATCTCGTTAGATGCACCCTACCTTCCGGAGTGTGGTAGTTCGTGGTAGTGACAGTACCATTGATTCCTTTGGATTCCACCTCCCGTTGGATAGGCCAAGTAGGACCCTGTTGCTGGAGGATTGCACATTTCGTCCCTGCTTTCCTTTGAGTACGTCCCCATAAGGATAATATCAACTTAGCTTACCAAGATAAGAACTAGATATCTTAGTAATTCTCTCTCGCTATCTCAACCTTCTTAAGTCTTGTGCTACTCGGGTTAAGATTAGATCGTAGTCTCCCTCACCCATTTCCCCCGTGGATTCGATATTAAAACCCTCTCCGGGTGAAGTGCTCACCGGTATCCGTTAAACTGCGGATTATACAAATTATAAATATTTTCGTAGGTTTATCAAATACCAACAATGTTGTCGATGGTGAGGAAGATGCGGTCCATGCCATCGAGGAAGAATCTACCTTATCCTTGACCAACATTTTATTCTTTTATCTTTTCATTCCTTCTATTCTTTTCTTTTCCTTTTCATTATGGATTCCACGCCTATCTATAGATATCATCTACCTACGGGTGCTAGCTTAGAGCCACCACAATCTTCAAAGCCAATTCGGCACCTAGCTATGAGCTGCCCCCCTAAAGCTAGCTTAGAGTCACCACAATCTTCAAAGCCAATCGGCAAGAGTGGCGAAGAAGCCGGGAGGTAGAAGCGGTCGTCGAAGAGAAGGAGGTTGTCCTCCACCGCCCAGCCGGAGCGGCGACGCCCGTGGTGACGTCGAGGGCGATCCGTCAGAGGTGCCGGTCCTCCAATGTCACTTGTTGTAGCTGGATGAAGACGCCTGTCGACGTGTCGTAGAGGTCCAAAGCACTGGCATGCCGTGGACGTTTGCCCAGCCTGGGGGCAAAGCTCCGAGTGCCCGCGAAGATGCCAGACCTGAGGAGTTCGGGTCCGGGGGTGCACGTGTTGGCGCGCGGGGGAGGCGCCGATGTGAACGTTGTGGCGTTGTCATCGCGGTAGTACTGTAGCTCATTGGAGGAGAAGTCCCATGTCACCCTTCCTAGGCTTGCCAGCCAGGGCATGCCAAGGATGACGTCGACGTCGTTGCCCACGTGCATGACATAGGCGTCGATGTCGAAGACTTCCACGCCGATGCAGAGCGGAACGTCGTAGGTGGCCGCCCGCAGTCGGTCGCTACGGCCGTGCCGCGGTGATCGGACACGCACCGGCCGAGTCCGCAAGCCACCGTGCTCACCACGCCGAGGGTCAATGTAGTTGTGCGTGGCTCCCGAGTTGACGACGATGCCGACGCCAGCTTCCCGAGATGATGCCGACGAGGTAGAGAGAATGTGCACCACGCACGGGGAGTTGGGGTCCCTCGAATAGCACTCGAGGTCGGCGCCGTCCCGGGCGACGTCGTCGATGGTAGCGCGCCCCGGTCGCCGTCGAAGTCGTTGAAGATCGCGGATGTCAACAGGTGCTTGCACTTGTGACCGCAGCGAACGGCTCGCCGTCATAGTTGAAGCACGATCCGCCTTTGCGTCGCTCCGTTATCTCCTCCGGTGTCACCGTTTGAATGGTCCGCGGTCGATGTCATAGCGATGATCGGGTGGTGCCGCCGGCATTGTAGTTAGAGGCGAGTGGCGCGGGTGCCTTGCCCCACTGCTGTGCCGGCTTGCTAGAGTTGTAGACGATGGTCAGGTGGCGCTCGTACGCTCTGGCAAGGGACATGGCCGTCTCCATGTCCTTTGGATCCTGCAGCTCGATGTCCGTCTTCAGCGGTTCCTCCAGTCCTGTTGTATAGATGTTGACCTGCTGCTGGTCGTCGAGGTGTCCTGTACGCGCAATGTGTGCCAGAACCGCTCCGTGTACTCATCCACGGTGCTGTCTTTTCGCAGATGATGCCGTTCAGTTCCGGATTCCGCTGGTAGCCGGGCCGGCGTTCGTTGGCGTACTAGGGCGGCTTCGTCCAACTGTCGGCACCTTCTCCTAGGACAGCCTCATGTACCACCGCTTTGCGCTCCTCCCGTGAGATGATATGAAGCGTACCAGACTTGCTCTGTGGCTGGCGTACCTTGTCCCCTGAAGAATTGTTCGCAGCGGTTTAACTATGGTAGGGGATCGTCCTTGCCATCATATAATGGGAAGGATAGCTTGTGTAGGCAAGGTGCAAGGCCCGGGAAGTGCTCGACGGGAGAAGGGGGGTGCATGCGCCGCCGCCGGTCTGCGGTGCCCCTCCCGGCGACGGCTTCAAATTTCGAGGAAGTTGGTCGGCATCTTCTCCGGATCACCGCTGCGAGAACAGGGTCAGCCGCGGACGTCTTGCCCGCCTCTGTTCTTGCCTTGATGAAAGCGCGGCTGGAGTCCTCCATGACTGTCTTCAGCGACGTCTCAGCCTCCTTGAGCAGCTTGATCTGTCTTGCCTCTGCAGGATCAGTACCGGAGAGGACAACAACTTGATCAGCGAGCGTGTCAAGACGGATGGTGAAGGTGGAGAACTGTTTCCCCAAATCGGTCAGCATCTTCTTCGTCTCGGCGGCCATGGTGGTGGGTGGATCGTAGTGGTCTCCGGATACCAGCTGTCACAAACCGGATCAATTCCGGGGTGACACATGGCCCGACGCGCCCGGCAGGGGCGGCACGCATGGGAGCAGGAGGAAGGGAATAGATTTTCTTTATTGCTTGTTGACCTGAAAGATTAGAGACCCCTTACTTTTATAGCCCGGCTAGTGGGACTTGTAAACCAAGCAATCTCTCTAAAAGGTTTCCTTATATGATTGGAATACCTTTTTACAAGCAATCTTATTTATTTTCCTAATAAGGGTCTTCCTTATAGATTGGAATATCCCCTTGCACACCAAAAGTTCTAAGATAATCCTAACCAAACTCTTCTTTATTTCCTAATTAATTCCCTTGAGAATCCGTGGAAGGGAGGAGGTGGCGGCGGCGGCGAAGCGCCAGTGTGGCCAGTGGGCGCCGCCCCCCCCGGGCCTCGTGTGCGACATCCCGGGCCCTATTTCTGGCACATGACAAGGGCCTTCGATGTCCGGGGTGTGCCGAAGTCAGTATCAAACCCGTCTATGCTACGGTCCGGCCGTGGTGGTTCTTTTTTCTTCATCTTGGCGTACCATGCTTGTGTTTTCTTGGCCGCCCAATCGATCTCGCTTGCATTGCACTATTGATTAAACTAGGTGAATAAATAGCGTTGCCATGAGATTTGCATGGATGACCGCTATATAAGAATATATAGAATATTAGAATGTCATGTACGGGCGCACCTATGGGCGCCGGCGTGACGCGAGGCGCGCAGCTGAACGCGCGGCCCAGGAAGTTGCCACCGTGAGTGGCTAGAATTAGAAAGATAGAAATAGTTTCCTTTTGCATGCCTAAACTATAGGAGTGATTGTTGGATCTTGGACCATAAAACATCCTCAGAACCGGATTTGGAGAAATCAAGCAAGATCAATTATCCTAAAGTTGCTCTTCTCCCCCCAAACCCTCTCAAGCCACCGGTGAGATCTTCTCACGGTGAAGGCCTGGAGCGCGACTACGAACTACATAGCCGCGGTCCGGCAACGTTGGGCGTTGAGTCCCTTGACAACCTGGTATCGGCATCGCGTAGATCCTCTCCCACCCGTTCCAACCCTCCACCATCGCCATCCACCTCCACCTCTTCCACCGCGCCACTCCACCACCATGGTCGAGCCCACCATCGCCGACCTCATGGAGATGATGAAGTCGTTCAAGACGGAGCTGTCCACCGTGAAGGCCGACATGGCCACCATGAAGGACAAATCGTCTTCATCGTCGGACAACGACGGCGGCGGCGCAGAGGAGGCCCCTCGCGATCTGGATCGACCACCCAAATTCTAGAAGCTCGACTTTCCCCGCTACGACGGCAAGACCGATCCGATGCTTTTCATCAACAAGTGCGAATCCTATTTTCGCCAGCAGCGCACCATGCCCGAGGAGCGGGTGTGGATGGCCTCCTACAATCTGGAGGACGTCGCGCAGCTGTGGTACATTCAACTGCAAGAGGACGAGGGCACGCCGCCATGGGGACGATTCAAGGACCTCCTCAACCTCCGTTTCGGTCCACCTCTTCGCTCGGCGCCCCCTGCTCGGCTGCCGGAATGCCGCCGCACCGGGACCGTGGAGGAACACTCCAACTAGTTCCAGGCACTACTGCCGCGCGCGGGTCGACTCGAGGAGGGCCGGCGTATAGCTCTACACCGGGCGGTCTTCTTCCCCCATTGAGCCACGCTGTCCGCATCCACAATCCGGAGACGCTCGCCGGGGCCATGAGCCTCACCCAGTAGGTCGAGCAGATGGAGTTGGCGCGGCTGCCTCCACCACCCGCTCCGGGCACCCCCCGTCCCCCGCCGCCGTGCCGGGCGCCCCGGCAGGCCGCGGCTAGCCCCGCCCGCACCACCGGCGGGCACGGCTCGCCTCGCCCGGGGAAGGGCCACCCTTTGAAGTGGGCCCCCGAGGAATAGGGCGAACGGCGCCGCCTCGGCCTCTCGCTTCAACTACTGGCCCAACCTTACTCCCGCGGCCACAACCGTGTTTGCCGCCGCATCTTCTACCTCAATGGCATCGAGATCGCGGCCGCCGACGAGGAACCGGCGGGGGCCGAGCAGCCGGAGGAGGCTCTGTCTTTTCGCTCCAAGCGGTGGCGGGCGTTCCCATCCGTGATTCTATGTGCGGGTGTCCCTGGGCGCCACCACCCTCGTCGCGCTCTAGGACACCGGGTCCACACACAATTTCATCGCCGATGACGCCGCCCGCCGCACCGGCCTGATGATCCAGCCGCGCCCACGCCTCACGGTGACCATGGCAAACGGTGAGCGCGTCACATGCCCGGGCGTTCTCCGCCACGCCCCGGTCATCATCGAGGGCGAGACGTTCTTCGTCGACCTTTTTGTCATGCCGCTCGTAGGGTATGACCTCGTCTTGGGGACTCAATGGATGGTCACCCTCGGCAAGGTGGTGTGGGACTTTGTCGACCGCACCGTCTCCTTCATGCACCAGGGCCGGCAGGTCTCCTGGTCCGACGTCGCCGACCGTCGGCCACCCCTGTTCGCAACCACCGCGACACCGGACGCCCACCTTGATGAGTTGCCGCGCACACATTCGAGGGTGTGTTCGCCGAGCCGGCGGGGCTGCGCGCCGCAGCGAGCACGGGATCACACCATCATCCTCAAGCCCGCTCTACACAGTGGCGGTTCGGCCTTACCGTTATCCGCGGCGCACAAGGACGAGCTAGAGCGGTTGATCGCCATGCTTGACCAAGGCATCGTACGCCGCAGTGATTCGGCGTTCTCCTCGCCGGTACTGCTTGTCAAGAAGCACGACGGGGCCTGGAGGTTTTGCGTGGACTACCGCGCTCTTAATGCCCTCACCGTCAAGGATGCTTTCCCCATCCCCGTCGTCGATGAACTCCTCGACGAGCTGCATGGTGCGCAGTTCTTCACCAAGCTGGACCTCCGCTCCGGCTATCACCAAGTCCGGATGCGGCCGGCTGATATGCACAAGACGGCGTTCCGCACCCACGACGGCTTCTATGAGTTCTTGGTTATGCCGTTCGGGTTATGCAACGCCCCGGCGACATTCAAGCGCTCATGAACGACATGCTCCGGCCATTTCTTCGTCGGTTCGTCCTAGTCTTTTTTGATGATATATTGATTTACAACAAGACTTGGGCAGATCACTTGTGGCACATCCGCACCGTCCTCGCCGAACTTCGCCGCCATGTCCTCTTCGTCAAGCGATCCAAGTGCATCTTTGGGTCACCTTCCGTGGCAGACCTGGGCCACATCATCAACACCCAAGGTGTGGCCATGGACCCGGCCAAGGTGCAGGCCATCCATGACTGGCCGGCACCCCGCTCGGCGCGCGCGGTGCGTGGCTTCTTGGGCCTCGCCGGGTACTACCGCAAGTTCGTCCACGACTTCGGCAGGATCGCGGCGCCCCTCACCTCGCTGTTGAAGAAGGAGGGCTTCTCCTGGAACGACGATGCTCAGGTAGCCTTCCAAGCACTCAAGGCAGCCGTGACGTTGGCCCCTGTGTTGGCGCTGCCCGACTTCTCTAAGGAGTTCATCGTCGAGTGTGACGCGTCCACGCATGGCTTCGGGGCAGTCCTACTGCAGGAGCAACATCCGATCGCCTACTTCAGCTGGCCGGTCGCACCCCGTCACCGCGCGCTGGCAGCCTATGAGCGTGAGCTCATCGGGTTGGTGGACGCCATGCGCCACTGGAGGCCGTACCTGTGGGGACGCTCATTCCTCGTCCGCACCGACCACTACAGCCTCAAGTTCCTCCTCGACCAGCGCCTCTCGACAATCCGAAGCACCATTGGGTGGGCAAACTCCTCGGCCGACTTCCGGTGGAATACAAGCCGGGAGCCACGAACACCATCACCGACGCGCTGTCCCGGCGCGACACCAGCGAGGAGGGGTCGGTCTTGGCGTTCTCCGCGCCTCGCCGACCGTCGGCCGCTGCGTCACGCGCTTCGGCTATAGGACCCGGCCCTGGTCGCCATCGAGGGGGAGCCGGGCACCCAAGACCGGCGCGCGCCGTGGTCGTTGCTGGACGGCTTGGTGGCCTATGCCGACCGGCTCTACATCCCGCCGGATTCGCCACTGCTGTTCGAATTGGTGGAGGCTACGCACGATGACGGCCATGAAGGGGTGCAGCATACTCTACACCGCCTCTGACGGGATTTCTTCTTCCCTGCCATGCGCCGCGTGGTCGAGGACTTCGGCCGCGCTGCGCTACATGTCGGCGCAACAAGTCTCGAACACCTACACTGGGCGGCCCTCTTTGCTGCCTGCCGCCGTGCCCCAGGCCGTCTGGTCCGACGTCGACTTGGACTTCATCAAGGCGCTGCCTCGCGTTGGAGGCAAATCGGTGATCCTCACAGTGGTCGACCGGTTCAGCAAATACTGTCATTTTATACCACTGGCTCACCCCTACGGGTGCGAGTCCGCGGGCCCAGGCGTTCTTCAGCGAGATCGTTCGGCTCCATGGGATCCCTCAGTCCATGGTGTCGGACCGGGACTCCGTGTTCACCTCGACATTCTGGCGTGAGCTGATGCGACTCACCGGCCCCAAGCTGCACATGACGTCCGCTTTCCACCCCCAGTCGGAAGGCCAAACGGAGGCGGCCAACAAAGTGATCGTCATGTACCTACGGTGCTTCACAGGGGATCGGCTGCGGCAGTGGCTGCGCTGGTTGCCATGGGCGGACTACGGCGTACCAATCGTCGCTCAAGGACACTCCCTTCAAGGTGGTCTACGGCCGGGAACCCCCCTCCATCCGCTCTTATGAGCCTGGAGAGACTTGGGTGGCGGCGGTGGCCAAGACGATGGCTGCACGCGAGGAGCTCCTAGCGGATGTCCGCTATCGCCTGGAGCAAGCTCAGGCCGCATGAAGAAGTTCTACGACCGCCTGCACCGACAGGTCTCCTATGCCGTGGGTGACTGGGTGCTGCTGCGCCTTCATCAACGTGCGGCCTCTTCTCTTCCTCAGGCGCCCAAGGGCAAGCTGAAGCCGCGCTTCGTCGGGCCGTACCAAGTCACCGAGTGCATCAACGAGGTGGCTGTTCGTCTCGCGCTGCCCCCGCGTGCCAAGCTGCACGATGTCTTCCTCGTCGGCCTTCTCAAGAAGTTCGTCGGCGAACCACCGAGGCGCCCCCTCCCCTACCACCCATTCATCATGGGGCGGTGACACCAAAGCCGGAGCGTGCCGTCCGCTATCACCTGGCAAGAGGAGTTCGCCAGGTGCTCATCCACTGGCAAGGACAGTCGGCTGCTTCTGCTACCTGGGAAGATGTGGACGACTTCCGCGACCGTTTCCCCCAATTTCAGCTCGAGGACGAGCTGAGCGTCGAGGGGGGGAGAGATGTCATGTACGGGCGCACCTATAGGCGCCGGCGTGACGCGAGGCGCGCAGCTGAACGCGCGGACCAGGAAGTTGCCACCGTGAGTGGCTAAAATTAGAAAGATAGAAATAGTTTCCTTTTGCATGCCTAAACTATAGGAGTGATTGTTGGATCTTGGACCATAAAACATCCTGTAACCGGACTGGAGAAATCAAGCAAGATTAATTATCCTAAAGTTGCTCTTCTCCCCCCAAACCCTCTCAAGCCACCGGTGAGATCTTCTCACGGTGAAGGCCTGGAGCGCGACTAGGAACTACGTAGCCGCGGTCCGGCAACGTTAAGGCGTTGAGGCGCCGGCTACTTGCTTTCGGCGCACGCGCTCTACAACCGGAACCGGCGCGCGTGCGTCAGAAGAGGTAGCCGCGCGTGTGCGCTAGTACCGGTTGCGGTGCACGCGGTAGTACCCCAGTGGACTCTTTCTCTTGTCTGCGGTTTCTAATCAATGGGCCAACATTTCGTATTTTTCTGGCCCGTATACATTTCTCGTTTCTCTGTCAAGCATTATTGGACCATTTTTTTTTTCTGATTTCTCTTGTCAACCGTTTTTTGGTGCAGAAAAATTTATTTTTCTACGAGCTAAAATTTTCTCTTTAGGGACATCGGATTTGTGGGTAAAATAAAAGGGCGGGGGGATGGTTTCACATCCATATGGAAGTGAAAGTACAAAAACAGTATCTTAAAAACTATATACCTTATGTCCATCAAAAATACTTATACTACATTAAAAAATGAAAGAGTGCTAGAATAAAAAAAAGGAGAAAAACCAAATACAATTTTTTTGTGACATCTTTGTATTTCCAAAAGGATAAAATAAAAACTGTTGATGTTGCTTCTGTTGTCTTCAAGACTTGAAAATAATGAATATTCCTCACTGACTAATATTCCTAAAAAAGAAAATTTCATTATTAAAATATAAACTTATATTAAACTTTACTTTTCTATATCAAGAATTTTAATGTTAGAAATCTTGCATCCTTGAGTTGACATGTAGCTGGTTGTAGCCGAGCTGCAGATCGCACCAAAAGGTTTATCGGGGGTACATCCTAAACAAAAACAATATTGATACTATCAAGTATCAACACAAACAGGTTGTCGGGGGTGCAACCTAAAAAAACAGAACAAAGCAATACCTTTTAATTCTTTGGAGCCGTTCGGGCGGGATTTGCAAAGGCATTGGTAGATTCATCTTCTTCATTCAGAATTGCCCCTCAGCAGCAAAAAATGTTGTTTCCTGTCATCTCCTTTAACATCCGAGCAAAAGATGGTTTCCTGAAGGAAAAAATAGAACGGACTAGTGAACCACAACTCCTTTTATGAAATCTGAATAACCAATGAACCCCAAGAAGATAGACAAATCAGGAGTTGTCATCAACACAAATTTATCAAGGTATTGCTTGATAAATAAACTACAAAGGTACGCAACCTGCTCGGCACCGCAGAGAACGAACTGTGCTAGCTGATTAGAAGCGACATCAGTTGGCTATGCAAACTGTGTTGTTCGGTAAAATGCTCTTGCAGCTTAGCACCACACTAAGTGCACCAAGCATAAACAAGCAACAAGGAACATGCTACTGCAGATTGAAATTGATTTGCCTTGACAATGAAACAAAACACAGCTAGGAATTGACTGGAGACAGATAAACAAGTACAAAACACAGCTAGGAATTGACTGGAGACAGATAAACAAGTAGTAATCAATTTCAAGAGCTAGTAAAGGATAACACGTTTAAGCTTATCACTTCCAAAGAGCTGCCGAATTGCAATAAAAATCATGACCCTACACTTGCTCCAAGAGAAATTAAGAACGCATACTGCACTAGCACAGAACCTTTACTTCTTGCCCACCGAATGAGAAGTGATTATATAATAGCAACTTGATTCATTATAGAAGATATGAAAGTGCAGATGCTATGTTTCTGAAATTCACTCTCCACCGTGAAGCAAGAGTGGGTCCCTGTTTGCTAAAATCTCCAATGCAGTGACAAATTTTGACTAGAAAATAGTACAGAGATAGTTGTCGGGTAAGTACAAAAATTCGGATGATACCCCTTCTCTAGCCAGTAGAGTTTGTTTGCTAGCCACATCTATGAAGCAAAGAAGGGTGAAGCATACCTCCAAGGAGCTTATCCGCTCTAAAGTCACCTCTTTTTCTAGCCCGCCATTAGCCTTCACCATACAGTCATACCCCGCCAAAATAAGGTCATTATTCATGAACATATTTACACCGGCGAGATAGTACCAAGTGGATCAAAGCAAAAAAAATATGGTGTTGTTCTACCAATTTTTATGCATAGAACAAAAAGCAGGTAACAAAATCTGAAATCGAAGACACATATCCAAAATTTAACTAGACATATGTACAAAAATTACAATTTACAAGAGCATAGCATAACAGGCTATTTTCGGTTGTGCACTAGAAGTCCGAACCATGAAAGGTAAATGAGATTCGTATCAACAAGGTATGATGTATGATCACCTTCCATGGGATGTAGGCTTCCTTGCTCATTTGCACAGATTGGAGTCGAAATGCTTTGTTTTCCTTCAGTTCATGGATCTTGTTAACTAAAAATACCTACTGTATTTGATAAATAAGTAAAATTGCCTATTGTTAAAGCCACCCACAAACACAGAGTGACAATGTTGATTGACGGTTGTGATTAGCATGGAAAAGCATGAGAATCACACAGCCTGCAGATGCAAAAAAAAAATAGTAGTCATTTTCTCTTCAACATTAGCAAAAGTTCTTCGCTTGTAAATGCAATCTCTTAGCGAAATGAATGCAAAAAAAGGTGACAAAGCAATAGCTAAAACAAAATTCCTAAAAGGCCTCAAATAGAACTCAAGTAAAGATGAAGAAACCTATACGCACTAAAGAATGAATAAACGAGCGGAGTGCCTTTGCCAACCAATCCATCAAATGAACCCTAACTGATCTGCTCAAGAACAACATTGTCCATTGTTCCCACAACAGCCTAGCTGACACCTACATTACCCCAAACACACCAGCGAGAGAGATAGAGGCATCGTAGCGGGCATCGGCAAAATAGACAAGTAGTGCTAGTTGGAGTAAGTTCAGCACTTAGATCCATACTTTCTATTGCTACTAACCTTCATGAAAGAGAGTTGTCCATGCACCCCCGCTTGGCTGCTCTACACAACAAAGAAAAAAAAAATGTGTGAATAGACAAAAAAAAAAATGTCCGACAAGCACACGAGAGAGATATACAAAGAGAGATTAGACTCTCAAACAAACTCACATAGAGGTACACACTCAAACCAAAGCTAGAAAAAACAGAGAGAGGGAAAGAAAAATAGAGGGAGAGAGAGAGGCACACAAAAACACAACAGAGATGTACAGACTCACAGAGAGAGGGAGGCAAGGAGAGAGAGATAGACACACACACACATATATATATATATATAGAGAGAGAGAGACAACAACCATTATATGGCTGAGTTCACTAGAAAACACAGCCATTCACTAAAAAAATAATATACAAACAAGCGTATTCATATACGGCATGGTCAAGATAAAAAGGGAAAAAAGGAGCAAAGATAATATTTCATACCTAAAAACGTTGTTTCATAACTAAATCAAACCACAACTAACACAAGCCATAACTAAACTTTGTCCTACTAGGTTTGGAACTTTACACTCAGATTTAAAAACTTTCAACCATGACATTAATAAATTCATAATGCTATGTTAAAAATCTGCATTCCTAGGTTGAAACTTTACACTTAGAATTTGTTAAAAACTATAAACTATCACATCAGAAAAATTATACTCCTAGGTTGAAAACTTTAAACTTAAGATTTATAAAATATTTGAACTATCACATACAAAACTTTTTTTGCTAGGTAAGAACTCGAACTATGACACTATAAACATTGTATTGTTAGGTTAAAAGCTTTACACTCGTAATTACTAAAAGAACTTTAAATTATGACAAGTATAAACTTCGGGCTAATAGCTTCAAAACTTAACAATCTAAAATCTTTAAAACCATGACATTACTAACTTTGAAGTGCAAGGTTGAAACTTACACTTGAAAAATGCAGAACTTTTTTTTTGAGCAAAAACCGTGGGGCAACAAGCCGGTGGCATTTTTCTATCAAAACTTTTAACTACTACATTGCAAAAACTTTGTGATAGTAGGTTAAAAACTTTGAACTATCATGTTATAAAATTTATGTGGCAATGTACAGAACTTTACACTATGAAATTTGTAATTTTTGACCTATCACAATACAAACTTTGTAGTGCTAGGTTAAAAACTTTACACTTAGAAATATAAATTTCAAACTACCTTATTATACCCTTTATACGTCTAGATTCAAAACTTTGAACTAGCACATTATAAACTATGCTACTACATTCAAAACTTTACACTACAAAATCTATAAAGTTTGACCCATCACATTACAAACTTTGTGTCTGCTAGATTCAAAAATTTACACTTAGAATTTATAAAACTTTTGAACTAGGTATCACATTACAATTTGCATTGAAAAATGCATATGAAAAATACTTTAAACTACCATACAATAAACTTTGTACTACTAGATTCAAAACTTTAAATTGTCACACTATAAACTTTTGTACTAGGTTTGAAAAAGATCCAAAACACTTACATGGGTACTAGCTAGACCCTACCTATAGGGTGAGCAAGGCGATACTAGCTATTTGGTCATCTTCATCCCTACATAGAACAAGATTCTAAGCAAGGGGAGGACAAAAACTAAAAAGTAGCACTTGTGTTAGCACTTAGCACTACTAGATGCGTCTACTCACAGCCGGAAACAAGGTTTTAAATTGTAGATATGGAACATAGCAGTTGTAGTTAGATTACAACATGGTTAGATGTGAAACAAATATATAGAAACAAGTTTAGAGACCAGAGCAATATAGAGACCAGAGCAATATAGAGTAGTATTGACATTTTAGAAAAAATAACTGAAGCTAATAAAAAGAATGTATGTCTATTGTCCTTGTCATAAAAACTACAGAATCAATAGCATAAGGAATCTTACAGACGACATTTTGCAAAAAGCCATGACCAAAATACCAGTTCTGAATTGCTAATCAAGGGACTCCTAGTCACAAACCATGAATTAGGGTTGATACTCATGGCCATCCTCCAAGTACCAAAGATGCATCCATCCACCGGAAAATTGAGACATATTTATTTGATAGACATGCATATGAAAAACACTTGTGCAATAACTATGGTTTCTTTTGGATCCCTTACTCAATCTAGCTAGCTTTGCGGCAAAGAAGAAATTGTGTTTCATTGTTGCTCTAGAAACTTGCTTTGCTAGTCAATTTGTTTGGAACACATCCACGAAGCGATCTAAAAAATTTTGTACCGCCAAGGTTCAGGATTTTGCACTTCGAACTAATTAACTTTGAAGTTTGAACTATCACATTATAAATTTTGTAGTGCTAGGTTCAACACTTTACACTCGATTTAATTAACTTTGAATTATGACTATACAAACTTTGTCTTTGCTATTTTTAAAACTTTGCACTCATAATTTATAAAACTTTGAACTACAACATTACAAACTTTATATTGCTAGCTTAAAACCTTTGTGCTGCTAGGATGAAAACATTGAAATATTACATTACAAACTTTGTGCTGCTAGGTTAAAACTTTACACTCAAAATTAATTAACTTTGTACCGCTAGCTTTTACCTTTAGGCTCGAGTTTATAAACCTTGACTATCATATTAAAAACTTTGTATTGGTATGTTTAAAACTATGTACATTTAACTTTGGGGCGTGAATTTGAAATAAGAACTACAATATTAAAAAAAAAAGAAGACACTAAGAGAGAGAAATACAAAACATAAGGCAAATTTTCAATAATAAAGGAAACTTAGCCAGAAAATTATGTGTAGAAATAATAAGGGAACCACAATAGCTTGCCCAAATATATATAGTGATGGTCTTTTTTTGCAAAGATGTCATGTTTAAAACTATTACTAATGATGAATAATTCTCGATTTGGCATACTAAAGAATCCGATAGAGCCTATTTTCTCTTTCATATGATTAACTAGGTGTCACTGATTGCCCAATACATTTTCAGAATTATGAATTTCAGTGCATCATTTGCTATATATCCAACCATCACATTTAAAAACTAACAAATCTGACGAGCTCTCATGGAAGACACAACAATACGACATAGATCCAACGGTGGGGCACTTATTAAGGTGTGTGATCCCCTCGATCACCCCAATTTCTATTCTAAGCTATAAATAAAAAATAACGTGTAACATCGATCAGCTCCTAAGCCACACCATCTATCCGTCATCCGTGTTCGAACCAATGAACATACTTGGCATAATCTAATCTCGAGTAAATACAGCTTGGACAAGGTAGTACCTCGTGGTTATCGGTGACCTTGAGCACAAGCTTCCCCTTGCAAATGTCGGTACTTCATCACGTAAGCGGGTCCGCCGAGACAAGGGCACATGCACAGGTTAGGTAGGATCAGACACAAGGAATGAAGCTATCTTTGAAAAAGGGGCCAATTAACTTAATATCTGAATAAAAGCTATCTTTTGTGCTAATTAATGACAAAAGAATAAATTGGGCCAATTAACAATAATACAAGAAAATGGGCGCATAGACAGTCGGGATAGATTTTGGCATTCGTCGAATAGAAATGGAATAAATATCATGCCATACAATACATACATACTTTTGTGCTATTAAACTAGATGTAGAAGATGCAGGCTATGTAGGAATTGCAGGTTCAGTCTATTACACCTTGGTAGAATTTGCATGGACTAGCAGATAATATTTTTGCAGTCAAGACTAGCAGATAGCAGGAAAGCCCATGCCTGCTTGCATCCCTACTAATCCTTATCAATAAAATAATAAATGTAATTTTCACAACATTTTTAAGAGAAAACGAATTGCCCACCTAAAATCTCAGACAAAAACTATATTCCCTAAAACTAAGATAGTGCTCGTGTTATATGCAAATCTATTGCATCTCAAAAAATTGTAAACGAGTATGGTTCAGGATTACAATATCTAGCATCACTAGCCTACTTCATCCGGATCTCAAACAATAAATGCAAGGGGATTCGTCGATGCCGCATCAAAATCGAATCTGCATTCGGCTTGAAAAACGAAACTGTCTCAAAATCAAATCCACCTCTGCATCCAATAGGGATCATAATAACAAAAACAAATTTCAGTCGTATGACCATATCTATTTCAAGCAGAGGATGGGGCTAATAATCTACCAATCAAATTTAGTCGTATGACCATATCCGTTTCAAGCAGATGATGGATCTAATCGTCCATCAATCAAAAAACCTGTTTACTAGAATAATGTGCTTAGTTAATATTTGCTATTCTATCCTTTCGTCAGCAACAGATGTCAGCCGTTGCTGCCTGATCTGAAAGTTCTGCGCGAATGCACTAACTTCATCGCATACAAATGATAAAGTCCACTAACGGAATATCAGTTTAGAATGCATGAACTTGTACAGGGGTTTGCATGCACTGAGCTTGAAACATCTAAAAGCAGTAAATGAACTGCAGTGAAATCAGTTAATCAGACAAAGAGATGCAGCCGTGCAACCCGGGGCAAACCAGTATATATAAAACAATATATGAACTACAGAAAGCATTAGAGAAGAAAAGTAGATAGGCAGTAGCATGCCAACTTTTTACAGTGCATAATCTAGATTTTTGAGCCGATAGAAGATGGTAAAATGCATAATCTGGTTAGCTCGCAGGAACAGAAACCTGGAGGGCAAGGAGCGCGGTGTCGCGTACCTGGATGAGCTGGAGGCGTTGGAGGGCGCCGGTGGCTGATGATTTTGGTACTCACTGCAGCAGCCGCTGGATCTCAGTGCTTTCTGATTCGCCCCAGTTCTGACACCAATAAAGCAATTAACAGAGCAGGTCCTCACTTCAGAGTGTAAAAAAGAAACTACAGGTTCAATGCATTGAGTAGAGAAGGTTCTAAGACCATACTTTAGAGTAAATGACAAGTTTAGACACCATAGCAATATAGAGCACTGACAAATTATAGAAAATAACTGAAGCTAATGAAATGAATATGTCTCTATTGACCTTTGTCATTAAAAACTACAAAATCTATAGCATAAGAGAATCATATAGATGACATTTTGCAAAATACCAAGAAGAGGTCTTTTTGCTTCTCCATGCTAGCAAAATAATATAGAAGAGGACTTTTTGCTTCTCCATGCTACCAAGAAATCAAAAGGTTGCTTGTGAGTTCTTCAGGGGTAAAGGTGTCGAATGCAAAAATCATGCCAGAGAAGGTGGCATGCAACTTTTGATGTCCTTTTTTTCCTGTGAAGATACATGTGCAAGCAGTAAGCATCTCCAATTTACAGCATTTCAATCACTCAAAGGAGAAAACAATTGCCTCACTTGAGACTCTTGAATGCACAATCTGATTCAGAACAGAAAATTTGATAGATATAATTAAATATTATTACCTAAGCAGAAGCTTGTTCTATATACACGCTGCAGTTCAGATTTGGTTACACTTTGCACCGCACAAATATTTAAAATGCCCTTTGTGGTAATCCCACCTCTACTCAATTTTGGGGCCTCAGGACTTACATGATTAAAGTGTAACAGAAGATTGGAATGCAGTTCTGAAATATGCTGACTGTAAATTTTAAAAGCCACCTAATTAACTAGATCTACACCTGAGATGCATGGTTTCATTGTTTCAACAAATGCAGATTAGTTAAAAACAGGTACAGGAAGCACAGACACCATATGGCCCTGACAAGATCCAGGGGAGCTGATAAGCTTGTCATATAGAGGAGCTCACCACTTTTTCAGAAATAAAACATGGTTACAGTCAAAAACATCCTAAGACAGTAGAAGCATCCCCAAAAAAAAGATGCACACTTGATTTATCAAAAAATAATAAAAAAAGAGCACCAGAATTTGTTGAAGACCTACGAGGTCATGGCTTACAATCCCAGATGGATACTAATATACCAGAGCGCACCCCAAGCTACACAAGAAAGGGTCCTAAAATCCCAAGGCTAGATCAACAAAAAAGAGACATGGTATTGAAGCTAATAATAGGTGGACTTCAACTTTATCCTGGAACGTCTAATAACTAATCTGAATTTTACACGCTGCAATGCAGACGTTGGCCATTGTTATGTTAAGTGATAATTTATTTTTCTTTACAACAAAAGACACGTTTGGATGTAAAAATTGGATTCACTTTAATCAACTCAAAGTGGGTTAAGGTGGATTCAGGTGAAATTTAGTTTACATTCCATTCCAATCCACAGCACTGCAAAAAAAGAGGGTTGATGTGGATTCAATTACAATCAAACGAAGCTAAACAACAAAAGTTTTATTCCACCAAAAAAAAGTACTCAACTAATATTAAAGATACATATGCACTTCTGAATGTCTGTTAGATCTCTTTCCTATATTATTTTTAACAATTTAATTTGTAACTGTTAAAACAGTGCTTATGCTTCTATCTTTGCATTCAGAAAATGCATTCCAATACCCAGCTTCTATCTCTCGCTATTGTTGTTACAATGGGTTACTGCTTTCTCAAATTGTTAAAGTTGTTCTCAGTTTGCAGGATGTGTCTATGCATCCACAAAAGCTTTCAGATGCCTAAGCCTAAAAATAGGCGTCTCCAACAATAGGTCATGAAAGGTCCCCGCAAACGAAATCCAGCGGCTACACAACCTGTAGAAAACGATAATGCCGAGGCGCAGCGACGGTGACACCCCGTGACACGCGGGGAAAATAGCAAAAAATCGACGCCTCAACAAAGACGGGGAGCCCGGATTCGTAGAAGCACAACAGCTCGAATAAGACTCCGTCCGAAAAACTTGAATCCAACTACACCTCAGAATTGAAAAACCCCACCGGATCGAATCGGGAAACCACACCGTACCTTGACCTCGACGTCGATGAGGACGCACCACCGGCCGACGATACCCCGCCGGAAACCGGGTGTATTAGTGTGACTCTCATTTGCTGTGCATTTAGAGATGTGCATTTAGAAATCTGCATGAGAATGTGACCTGGTTCAAATTGTATTATAACAACAGACAACCCGAATGCATTAAGAGAACATACAAAGTGCATTCAGAGAACCTACTTGTACATGTAAATAGAGTGGCATTTTTTAGTTCGAGAGAACCCTGAATGCATTCAAGTGTTATTTTCTCCATCCCAATGTTAGAATCATGCTATTTCCCTTCCTCGGCAACAAGACAAAATGTCACCTGATTATATAACAACCGATAGTGTAAACAAATTAAGCGCAGACAAACCGTGGAGAGTTGTCATATGCTATTCAAAGGGACATATTCATATCTTGTTTACATGAATAAAAACTACAGAGACTAAGTATTTTATATTATCTACATACTACAAACAAGACACATAGTAGGCAAAAGTTGCAATGCGAAAGAAGCAACTAGGGAATTATTTCGTCTAGGAGTGTACAAATATAAAAGAAAGTCATATTTATTATTGACATAAATTGCAGAGCATAGGAAAAGATATGATGTTATCATTAGTTAAAATATCATCCTCAAAAACCCAACCTGTACCACAGTAACATGAAACGAATCATTTTTCTTTTCTCTCAGCTATTTCTAAGACACCAATACAGTCCAATTTCACAGGTCAAAGTATCATAACTGAATGTAATAAAAATATTTTTCAAAATGCAATTAATTGAGTTATACCTCTAAGTTTATGGAAGAAAGTATCTCATCCAAGGATCTGATCCTACTCGGATTTTCATATCTCGAATCGAACTCGTAGCTCGAAAGCGGACTTGCGAGAGCAGGCAGCAACAACAACTCACAAAATGCAATATGCCCCAACCGATGCCAAAGCTAGTAGCCTCCATCACCTCCCGCAGCACAACGATGACCACCAATGGATGATGTACGACACGCATGCGAGCCCAGCGAGAGTAGAGCAAAGAGTAGACAATGGCAGCGGACAAGGTGGCGGCACCGCACGCATACATGTAGGGGCTGGAGTTGTTGGAGGCCGTCGCCGGTGACGAGGTCGGCGCCCTCGCAGTAGTCGCAGGTCCGGGCGGGCGACGAACTTCGCCGGAGGCCCCTCGCTGCTCAGCCATCAGCACACTCAAATTCGCCTCCACTCTGCCTCCGAATCATGGTCGCGCCCGATGAATCCGCACCAAATCGAGGCGGCACGGCGACGAATCCGCCCACATCGAGCCCACCCCGGGCGACGACGACCGGTCCCGTGTCTCAGATCCGCCGAGCCCGGCCTCCTCACTTCTCCCGCAACAATTCTTCGATGCCGACTCAAAAACGAATCCGCACCCGGCTGCAAAACGAAACCGGCTCAAATTGAAATCCGCAACTAACTTCAATCGGGATTAAAAAGGACAAATCGTAACCAAATCGAAAGAGATAGGCACCTGTACAGCAGCTCCCGTGACGCAACATTGAGGAGAGCGCCGCGGCTAGACGAGAACCCGAGGAGGCGAAGCGGGGGATACCTCGTCGGAATCGACAACACCCGCGACGAAGAAAGCACCGCACCACGCGCCGACGACGGCCAGCCTCCACAGCCTCAATCCTCGGAGGAAGCCCGCGAATCGCAACGAAAGCGAGCGCGCCGGCGCGTTGAGAGCGAGGAAAACGGCCGCCGTCACCAAATCGCCCGGTGCGACGAGGGATTTGCAACGGCGCGTTGAGGGAGGAGAAAGGGGAACGGTCGTGCGGATTTGGTGTGTCGCACTGTTTGAATCATTTTAAATTAATCCTCACGCAGCGGGGCTCGGATATGATTACGAAAAAAAAAAAAAAACCAAAAAGGAAAGGACGAAGGATAGCTTAGACATAAAGAGGATGCGGCGCCAGAAATTGAAGCAAATTGGCGTGCGCCAAATAAGGTTTGCGTGAGGCGCTTGACATAGAAAGACAATACAAAAGATATTGCCTGCACGTTGCTGTTGGAATTTGTTGCGCAAATAGGAAGGGGCTTAGAGAACAGCGGTGGTATTAAGGGAATAATTCTGATAAACACCAGATAATAATTCGGAATGAAATAACACAATGACATCATCTTATTGGTTCACTATTTTAAAAAAAGCAGTTTTACAAAATCAGCATTCATGGTTTAAACAAAGCATTCAAATACCATCACGTAACCTACAAACAAAGCCGGAAGTATTAGAAATCTAAAATATAAATTACTAATCTATACCTACTAATAAAGCGAGAAAATTTCCGTCATCTCCCTCTATGTCGTCCAGCCTTAAGTCACGGCTGTCCGAGGAAGCTTACTAAACAAATTTGGATACTTCTTGTCAAAAAAAAAAAAAAAAAAACAAATTTGGATACTGAAGTCAAGACATCAGGCCCAACGCGTCCTCGTCCAAATAGGACTGCATACCTTATCCTTACTAGTATAATGCCCGTGCTAACGCAACGGTGATATGAGATAAATACAAATCAAACTATTAAAGATGATATTATATTGCCCGTGCTAACGCTACGGCATCTAGGAAAAAAATCACAAAACTAAAATAAAACACAAAAATAAAAATAACCAAACTAAATCATAAGTATGAAAGAAACATTTTGGAACAATTTTGTAAGATGATGAATTAATAATAAACAAACAACAAAAGAAAAATGGGACAGAAAATCAGTCATGAATCCTATAACACTTTGGATGGCATCAAACGATCAACAACAGTTTAGGTACTCCCTCGCTTTTGCTCCCTATTACACAACACTGAACTATGTCAGTCTTTTGAGAAACCATACATCAAGCATGTCCTCCGAGGCAAGCAACTCCTGGTGCTCTTTCACCTTCACCTCCAACCTCTCCTGTTTGCTGAGTATAGAATTTGCCAAATCTGTACCAGGCAAACAATCGAGTCTATCATTTGTTCTTCGATTCAAATATCAGAAAAGAAATAAATTGAGAAGGATGCATACATTTTGGCACTTGCAACAATGTTCGCTTAGCTGCACCACCATTTTAAACTTACAATTCTTTTATGCAAATGTCCTCTAGCTAGACAGGTTGATGAAAAATGTAGCAATCAGATCAGTAGCATGCCAAACAGATTTTAAAAAACTAACACCAGTTAATTAAAAAATTTCTAATTGATGCCATTCCCATTCTGTCATTGAACAAACTGAATAGTGTAGAATAGGAACAATTATAAATAATTAAACCAACAAGTTGATTGACAATGGTTAACTCAATATTATAATTCTCATCGTGTCCATGGACAAACTATTCAGTGTAGCACATGATGAGTTGATATGTCCTTGATGCTGATTTAATAGCCTTGCTGAGTAAATTCAGTTAGACCTCTGGATGATCTCTTTCAGGCCAAGCAAGAAGAAAAAACCACATTCATTGGTATATATTCTATTATCTGATCATTAACTTCTAAACATATAAGGTGGTACAAAAGGTTACCTGATTGACTATTCGGTGCATCTGCCTTGATAAAAGTAAGGACTCACTGCTCAGGTTTCTAAAGTTTTCAGAACACCATCGATGCTTCTTGAAATCATAAACAACAACATTTACAGGTTGAGCATGCTCCAACTGACTGCTTGCTCTCTGTAGTAGCTCCCTTTGGGTAGTACTCTTCTCTTCCCCAACCTCTCCACCGCTCCTTCATCCTTCCACCCAATCCCTTCCCCCCTTTTGATTTTCTCCTAGCTTCACCTTTGCCGGCCCCCTGCTCCTTCCCGGCGTGCTCGCCGGCGGTAGGGCAGGAGGGCCGGGTCTCCTTTCTCCTTCCTCTTCCTTGTACAACCACCTAAGAAATAAAGGCATAGATGGCCATTATAGCTAGTTCGCAATATGAAGATGAAGCCATGGAAGCAGCCATGAAGCAAGGTTCCGACGACGAGGGGGTTCAGCTCCACCACACGCTATGTCAGATCCTCCTCGTCCTCGTCCTTCTCCAAGGCGTCGTCATCGAGCCCGACGAAGCGATAACAACAATGGCGTCGCAGCAGGCGGAGAAGGCGGCGGAGCTGCAGGACCCGGAGATCCGGGCGGCGCTGGACCGCGGCGTCCGCAAGGAAGCCGAGTCCGCAGTCATGGGCGGCATTGGCGGGACCATCAACCGCGGGCGGGTCGGTGCGGAGGCGAACCTGGAGCAGTGGGTGACGAGCCTGCCGTCGCTGCCGACCGGCGAGTCCAAGTTCGGCGTGACGTTCGACTGGGGGTGGAGAAGCTGGGCGTGCCGGGGGCGATCATCGTCAAGAGCAATCACACCGCCGAGTTCTTCCTCAAGACCATCACCCTCGACGCGGTCCCGGGCCGCGACACCGTCACCTTCGTCGCCAACTCGTGGGTCTACCCCGTCGGCAAGTACCGCTACAGCCGCGTCTTCTTCTCCAACGACAACGACGGCGACTCGCGAGATCCAGATCTCCGATGCCGCGAGAGTACGCTGTCTCCGCCTCGAGGTGGGTCCCGCTACCGGCGTAATGGGTCCCGCATCCCGTGACGTGGAGCCTGTAGCCGTGACGTGCATCGCATGCAAGACCTCGTGTTGTGCCGTCCCTCCACGTCAAGCAGCAGGCTGCAGTGCGTCAAGAGATTGGTCTCCGTCCAACACTTCATGGGTCCCACAACAGACTTTATCCCTATCCTTCCCGCTTCATCTTTATTTTATTTTATTTTGTGCTTTCAGTTTCCTCCCTTTCTTTTTATCACTAGTACCGAAAATCATTTTAGTGGCGGGCAAAAAACCTTGTTAGTGGCGGGCATGGTTGCCCGTCACTAACGAAAGGTCACGGATAATCGTGGCCTTCCGTTCGGCGCGCGCGCCGCGCCGCCACGGATAAGATTACCCGGCGTGGCGGGCAACATAACGCGCCCGCCACGCAAAATAAACTTAACCGTGGCGGGCGCGTTATGCTGCCCGCCACAGCGCTATATTATTGCGTGTGCGGCGCTTTATGTTGCTCCGCCACGCCTTTTTTTTTTAAAAAAAAATAAAATGCCATATATATATGTATATATTTATATATATATAAATATGTATTATATATATATATAAATATATAAGTCATTCTATTGAGAGCCCAGGGCTCTCAATATGTTGCGGAGAGCCCCAGCCAAACCAGCATGCAGGACGGGTGGTTACTGGTTGCAGCCTGGATCCCACGCTCGTGCTCGTGCAGCCCAACCGAGTGGTTGCATGGGTGGGACGGGAGCAGCGCCTGGACCAGCTGCTGACGTCTGGACCAACATGCCATCGGATGGGGAGGATGCAGAGATTTGAATTTGGACCCGGCATAAAAAAAACGTATTCACTACTATGCATAAAAACTAGTGGCCGTGAGCATTAAAATCAATTTGGTACTGCATACAAATCTCCTCACGAGATGAATGTTCTAGCACACAGGACCTGACACATAGCTGAGAAGACTAACACATGCACGGGCATGCATCTCATCTAATTCTTTTCGTTTTTCTCAATAATACCTTAATGCATCATTCGATTCAAAAACCATTTTCACCATTGAACTTCTGACATTTTTGTGCACAATTCAAGATCCATTGTGAATATTTTTTTTTAAAAGTTTTTGAAATTCAAAAATTTATGCATGAGGATAAAGAGTTTTATGCTACCAGGTTGTGCATACAATCTCGTGAGGGAGTGCATAGTAACATGGTAGGTGCTCTTGTCTTCTCTAAAATTTTAAAATTTGAATTACCAAACTTGAATCCCATAAATTGAAGGCTGATTAAAAGCATAGAGATAGTTGTCAATATGCGTAGAAAAGATTTTGACACCAGCGTTACATAGAAATTTGTTGTTGGATGAATAAAAGTTACACATTTTACCACCGGCGCTACCTTCTATGCATAGAATCTTGTGAGCGAGTGCATAGCAATATAGTATGTGCTCTCATCTCCTCTAAAATTTGAAACTGGAATCACCACACTTGAATCATAGCAATTGAAGGTCGATTGAATGGATAGAATCACTTCTCAACGTGTGTAGAACAGTTAAGATGTCGATTTTATGCTACCATCTACGCATAGAATCATTGTGAGTGAGTGCATAAAAATATGATAGGCGCCCTTATCTCCTCCAAATTTGAATCACGACACTTGACTGATAGCACTTGAAGGCTGATTGGATGCATAGAATCACTTGTCAAGATGCGTAGAACAATTTTGACACAAACATATTGCATAGAAATTTGTGGTTCGTTGAATAAAAGTTGACTCATAGCACTTGAACACAAAAGTTTGTCACTGACATTGCATAGAAATTAGTGATTTAATGAATAAAATTTAACTTTGTTACCGCATAAAAGCCTCTCCATAATACAATATACTTGACACAACCATGCTGGCCGACAATCGTACTTCCTTCATAAAGTGATGCATAATTAACATTGAGACAATGCATAATGTATGATGACCAGAAGCTTACAACATGGAGGCGATCTCATCTTCTCCAAAATTTGAAAATAACATGTGATGGGCGATTAAATGCATAGAATCGCTGGTCAAGATGCACAATGAAGTATTTGAGTAGTCGTTGCATATATATTTTTAGCACTAGTGTTGCATAGAAATTATTGTTTGGATGAATAAAAAAATATTTTGTTACCGTAGATAAAAGCGATGGACATTACACACGATTTGTGAGAGTTGGAGATGATGCAATCTTCTCCAAAATTTAAAATTTGAATCATGACACGCGAAGGCTAGTTAGATGCATAGAATCACAGGACAAGACATGTATAAAAGTTTTTAGCACCAATGTTGCATAGAAATTTATGTTTGGATCCACGTTTTTTTATCGCGGGCTATGCAAAATAGCGCCCCCACCCTTTCGGTTTTTCGGGTGCTATTCGCCACTATTGCGGTGCTATAGCGCTGCTATAACGTGCTATTTGATTAAAAAAAAAAGGAACACGAAAAACATGTTTTATCTTGAATGCATATATGATACATTGATACATGACATTGCTAAGTGATAAAAAGATTATCCATGAGTTCACGGTGCATACAATCCATATAAAAACCGTGATTGACACCACCAAAGATATGGAACCAAATAGTGGAGTATATAATCAACATGAGAACAATGCATACATCAAAGAGATCCCACACATTAAACCTAGAGATTGGGAATAGCACATGTTAGACAATCGAGGTGGATGTTTAACTAATACGGAATGCATATAAATGTGTTCCAACCTTTAATAAAATGTGCTCCAACTAGAATTTTGTTAGAACAATGTAGAGGTGTACGAATAAACTGCTCCAACAAGTGTATATAACTATATAGAAGGTTACATATAATTGTTCCATCAATGTATATCAAAAGTGTTCTAACACTAATTAAGATTTTGCTCCAACAATATATCTGAGACTTCTTTGGAGTTTGAAATTTGAATTCAATTGGGTTGGAAACCTATGCAACTAAGCATAATCACAGTTTCACCATAAATCTAAACCTTATGCTTGTTACCCTAACTAAATGCAACAAGCCATCCTTGCGGTCGCCATCGCCCAAGCACGTAGCTCTTCATTTCCTGAAATACAAGCATACAAAATTCATATAAAAACATCACTAAAAATATTGTTGTGTAAAATATCTCACTAAGATGCACGTGGATCCAACATCAGTATTGCATAAAAAATAGTTCAACAAAGGCATATAAATTCGAGAAACACATGGCGTGTAGATACACCATCAGCTACACAAAAATATGAGACATGGCATGAACACCTACAACATGAGCATGACTATTGAAGCTCCATAATTTTTTATGCATATTAATCAAAGCAAAATAGAGTACTGGAGCTCGCAATCAAGACTGGGCCACAAGGTATAGTTTCTAGAACCGATTAATGCGGTATAATTTCTAGGGAGCAAAAAAAAATAAGTTCCAATTTCCTTTCATTAAAAACAATGTTTCAATAGTCATTATATTAAATGATAAAGAATATAAACTGATGCATAGAATTATAATTGCCTATGCATAGAAACTAATGAATGCACACACAGGAACAAATTTTGACTGAGATGGTCACACTAACAAAGGCATATAAACATATTAAGGTCACTAGTTAGTTTGATAGGCTTTGATTTCTCCAATTCCTGCACAATCCTAAGAGATGTGTATGGTCATATCACAACTTAGCAGGAGTAACTGAATAAGCACCTGAAGGCTAAATTTTTATGTATTCAAAATTTAACATTGAATTCCATTGCACAACATACCAAGGAGATGCATAAAAACTCAAAATCAAATACATAGAAATTATGCTTTCCTACGCTAGTACCTCTTCATTTCCTGCAAACCATCAATTCATAGAAGGCTGCTCTAATTGCAAAGTAAACAGAATGGATAAAAGACTAAATTTCAGTTCATGCAAAGTAATAAATCATAGTAAGCATACCGTCTTACTTTTACACATACATGGCCACATGCATTGGCTGATCCATATCTACACATCAGGGAAGGGGCAGGTCCGCGCCGTCAATGGTTGGTGAGGGTCTGCACCGCCGAGGTGGTGTGGGAGCTGACAGCCGTGTCGTCGGTCCTCCGAGCTCGTACCCGTGCACAAGCTTGCCGGGAGCAGCCACGAGCAGGCCCCCGTCGTGGGTGTAGGTGGTGTGCTGCCGTGTATGGAGGAGTCGCGGCCCGATCTGCAGGAGGAAGGGGTTAGGGGCCGATGTGGCATGCTCAGCCAAAAATTTCTATGCAGCCAAAAATTTCTATGCATCCAAACATCTGGAATCAAGCAAGTGGTGCCACTGGTGACTGACAGTACTATCTATAATCAAGCAATTTGTGACTGACATTAAAATCAATTTGGCATTTGGGATCAGAGATTATAACCAACACGTCAAAATTTCAGATAGCAGGTTTCGGTTGTAGGGAGTGAGCCACCGGTGAATGGCAGGGTAGGGCCTGGCCACCCTCTGATGCTCAGTCCCAACACATATACAGACTGATAAATCAACATATACTAATGCCATGTCCCATCACATATACAGCGTGGATGTTATGCATAAAAATTAGAACGGAAATGTCCGCCTGGTCACAACCTTTTGACATGCCTAATCAGACCAGCAGTGTGCATTGCTAAATAAAAAGGATTAAGTAGGCAAATAGAAAGAATAAACAAAATATTCACGGATGCAATAGATACAGTAAGTAGATGTGTAAGAATAGGCACGAGCAGTCAGCTTTCCAGCGTCTCATAATAAAATAGAAACACCTAAAAAAAAAGAAGATGATTGGGAGTCATTACCGGTGGAGCTCCAGCAGCCAGGAATAGCATCGGATTGCAGTAATCATGCGGTCTTGCTCGCATCTGCCGTTGGGGAAGAGAGGTGCCGCCACGATTTGACTGGGAGTCGGGAGATGTGCGCTGCTGCTACCTCTAGACGAGATCCCAAAAATATGAAATCTCAGCATCATCAATCAATCGTTGTCAGAAATGAATATGAAATATCAGCACGTTTCCACGCACCTCAATCAGTCAATCCGCCGCTGCGTGCCCTCCAGGATATCTTCCGTTGGGCGCGCGGATGCTGTCAGATCTCCACAGTCATCTTCGGGATGGGGAAGATCCGTGCGGCCGTCGTGGCTGTGGTCCGGCAGGAGCGACCCACTGCGCGCGTGGAAGGCGCCGTTGCTGGAGATGCAGCTGCCGTCGCCGTCATCCGCTGCCTTCCCGGATCCCGGGGCGACAAGGAGCGGATGAAGGCCGCGGCCACCCCGGTGGAGGGAACGGAGTGCCACCGGGTCGGTGAGCACCTCCCGCTCTGTCGTCGCCGCAGGCCGCCGGGGTGGGAGGGAGCGCCGTCCTCGCCGGTCCGAGGGTGTTGCCGGAGGGGTCGCCGGCCGGGATGGAGAAGGGACGCCCGACACCGGTGGCGAAGAGGAGCGCCGGACGAAGGGGAGAGGACGCCGTCACGGCGTTGACGGGCTCCAGTGCGGCGGCGTGCACTCCGGGGGCACCGCAGCGCGGGCGTCGGGTGGTGGTAGGGGTGGGGGCGTCGGGTGTGGGTGGGTCTGGGTGGGATTAGGGTTTGCAAGGGTATATATGGGTGGGCCTAGTGGGCCGATGAATGGGCCCAGTGAGGCGGTGGGCTGGTTGGGTGGCAACCTGGTTCGTGGAACCAGAACAACTTGGTTTGGTTTGGTCGGGGCTTCCCATAATTATTGGAAGCCCTAGGCTCCTAATATAATATATGTATATATATATATATATATAGACTAGCAAATATACCTCATGCGTTACAACGGAAAAAAACTATTAAACTGTTATGCAAAACGATAACGTGAATGGCACATATCTACTTATGTTTTATGCTTTTATATTTTATTTTATGATGACCATCACATCCATAATATATTTGATGCCGTCAATACTAACAATGTCCTATTAATATTTATCTTTTGGGTGCAAAGTGCATAGTTATTTAAAAATAAATACATCATAACTTTAATACTTTCCATGTGTTTTTATGACACAATAATGACCTTTGTAGCTTTTTGACACATCATATATCGACGTACTTGACATTTTTGTCGTTGTGTGTCAAGGATTTTTTTTTTTTTTTTTTTTTTTGTGTGTCAAGGATTTGTATGTCCGCCAATGCTGTGATGGGAGACCTCTCTTGATTTTTCTCATGGCAACTCTCTTCGGGACGGAGTTCATAAATACAATTATTTAGATTTCATTAGACAATAATTTATACAAGATTCCATCCTATTAACCAAACATGTATTGAATTAAAATACAAATTGGTATATTTATTCTTCTGTTGCAAAGTGCATAATTATTTAGAAATAAATATATCATAACTTTAACTTTTCATACTATCCATGTGTTTCTGTGACTCAATGACGCCCTTCGTAGCTTGTTTGATGCATCATATAGATCTATTTGACATTTTTTCTATGTGTTAAGGATTTGTATGTCCGCCATTGTTGTGACGGGAGATCTCGCTTGATATTTTACACGACTACTCTCTTCAGGAATTACATAAATACTTTATTTAGATTTTATTAGACAATAATCTACCCAAGATTCTCATTCACGATATAATTAGTTACATTGACTAATCAATATTTAACACAGACAAAGCACATCTATGGATAGAATATATTTTTATGAAGCTAACAAATCTGATTTGTTGTTTTTATGATTTTTCTATGATTTTACGTTAATTTTGCAAGTTTATCGGTTTTATAGGAAAAGAAAAAATGAAAGAAAATAAATAAAAGGCTTGCATGGACATGGGTAAGTCCACAACGAAGCCGGCACAGCTGAAGTCGTCGAAAACGAAGGCCACGAGAACAGGCCCAATTGGATATAAACATTTTGCATCAGGAACTGCAACACCCTAAAATTTACATGTTTTTAAAATAGTCAAATTAATTTATTTATGCAACTTTGTGATGCATTTGAACATAGAGAAATAATAAATTTTATAAAATTAAAATTTATCATAAGGCTAGACACATGTATGTGCATTCATGCTGCTGCAAAAATATTCTGGGTTGTCTGGTTTGATCTGAGAGTGAAAAGAATTTCAAAATTTATTTGTAAATGTCAGAAAAGGAATTTATTTTATCTCACCCTCGCTCTTTCTTTTCTGGCCGTAATGGCATTGCCGGCCTGCTTTTATTTTTCTTTTTCTTCCCTGGCAGCCCAGCTGGTTGGCCGCCCGGCAGGCTGCTCGCTCACCTTTTCCTTGGGCTGCCGAAATCCTGGACCCAACTTGGCCGCTGCACGGCGCTGTGTGCGCTGCCCGTCGCCTGTAGGTCACCCTGTTCATGGTTTGGGTTTTGCGGGTTTGCAACCCAACCCATCTTTTACCGTGTGTGTTTGGCTGAGGGTTGGAGCGAGGTGAGTTGGGTTGGACCCATCCCTACAGCTGTTTGGATGGAATCTTAGGTGGGTTGGGTTGGACCCGGGAGCGAATATTCGCCCCGGATGTAGGTCGACTCCATCCACCGAAATCTGGTGGGACAAGCGAACCCCGTTTCTCCGTTGGGAGCGCCGTGAGTGCCATCTTCGGTCCTCGTTCGCCCGCCCCGACCCCATCGAGCAGCACCGGATCCGCCCCCATCGAGCGGACCGGATCGGTCCCGACCCCATCGAGCGGAGGAGGCCGCGGTGGGCGTGAGGCTGCCGCCGAGGGGCGGCGGCGGCGGCGTCGGTGCCGGTGCGGTGGAACCAGCTCAGCGGCGGCTCCGGCGAGGGTCGCCGGTCTTCGGTCCTCCTTTGCGTGCGCGCCCGGCGAGGGTCGCAAGCGCGGGCGGTCAACCCCACGCGGCGACGCGTCTCGCCGGCTCCCGATGCGGCTCCCAACGAGGCTCCTGGTGAGGGTGAGAAAGCGGCGTGGCTCTTGGCTCCCGACGCTTCCCGGTAAGGTCGGGCGGGCGCGGGGACCGGGGCAGGCCGTGGTCGGGGGCGCTTGGGGCAGGTGGCGGCGGGGCCGCGTGGGCCGGCGGCGAGGGGTCGGGCGTGGGCCTACGGCGGGGCACGCGCAGCAGAGCGCTATGAGGAAGAAGATGTGACCCTGACGAGTGGGACCCATGAGTACTGTAGCAACGGTGTCAAATATACCATCTGACCCTCTTTTCCAAACCCTCCAACCAAACAAAAAATGGGATGGAACCAACCCAACCCAAAACTACTAACCAAACATGAGATGGGTTGGAGCCATCCTCAAAACGAGGGATGGAACCAACCCAACCCACTAGGTCCCCCAACCACACGGTTAGTGCACGGAGTGCGGTTGGTCCGGTTTAAGCAGTTACTAAACGGCTTTGACATCATATCTGGATTGGTTTGGTTTGGTCTGGAACGGGCTTAGGGCAGGTACATTGCTACACATCAGCCGTCTCATACCTTGTCTCATGCAACGCCACGTAGGATTTTTGATGATGTGGAGGAAAGAGAAAGCGAAAAGAGAATAAGGTCGTTGCTTCGCGAAACAACCGTCTCATGAGCTAAAATTTAGGAGTATGAGACAACTATTATACCATTGTATGAGTTGTTGTTGTCATGCATCTCACAATCCTATTTTTTCTCTGTCCATAAATTAAGGAATTACATGTTACTATGAGACAACTTAAAAATACAACCAATGTACGTATAGTCTGTTTAGTCGTCTTAAATTACATGTCACTATATGAGACCAGTTATGAGACAACACCAATGTACCTGCCCTTACACGGGTTGTAGAACGGCTCCGAGGTCACCGCTGCGGCCGCGCTTTATCGGTGTCGTGCTCGCGCTTGACCTCACGCCGCCCCCACCGCTTGACCCTTGCGCCCGCCGCGTTGGCGTGCTTGCCGGTGTCGTGCTCATGCTCGACGACCTCGCAGCGCGCGCCGCCCGCCGCTTGACTTCACGCTCATCGGTGCCGCGTCCGCCGCTGCGGCCACGCTTGCCAGAGCCGTGCTCATGCTAGCCATTCCGTGTTACTCAGTCCCGAAATGGAATTCAACAAACCAATGACATGACAGTACGTGCGCGCTGGAAGTCGTAATGCCAACTTCCTAGACGACGACCACCGATCGAGCCGTGCTCCTAACCAATTGTGAAGGCTGCGCCCGAGCCCACCGTCAGAGTCAGAGACGAACCAAAGATCTCAACTGGCCGTCACCCCACGCTCCAGCCCCGCCGTCGCCGTGCTTGACTTCGTGCTCGTCGGTGCTGCGTCCGCCCGCCGCTGCCGCTCTTGCTGGTGCTTTACTCATGCTCAACGACCTCGCGCGCGCGCCATGGTCATCGCGCTTGACCTCGCGCTCGTCGGTGCTGCACACACTGTCGCCGCCGCCCGCTGCTGCCGCGGTTACCAGTTTCAGCGCCCGCCGCTGGTGCCGCGCTTCGATCACACCCGTGAAGGAGTAGATCCGAGCCCCTGCCTCCAACACATCCGATGTAGGATAATAGACAGCCTTGAGAACACGGGCGCTGAGGGAATCAGGATTTTTGAGCAGACGCCATGCTTGGCGTGCCAGCAGCGCCAGATTGAAAAGCTCAATATCTCGGAACCCAAGACCACCAGAACACTTGGGAAGGATCATATCGTCCCATGCCACCCAACAAACTCTCCGCTTTCCATTGCTGCTCCCCCACCAGAAAATCGCGGATGAGTCCATTGATATGTTTGCACAACCCTCGTGGAAGACGAAAACAAGCCATCGAGTACGTCAGGATGGCCTGGGCTACTGATTTAATCAAAACTTCTTTACCCCCTGACAATAGGCACCGCTCTATCCATCCCTGGACTCTCTTCCAAACTCTATCCTTGATATAAGAGAAAGCTCCCATGGAAGATTGTTGAACGTCTTACTCAAGGCCTCGGTATGAACATGAAGAATAGCCTTGATCTCATCTCGGGAAACATTACTGCATCCTTTGGCAAAATGGATAGATGACTCGTCCAGGTTAATTTGTTGTCCTAACGCACGGCAATATAGATCCAGTGCATTCTTTACAGTTTCCGCATTCTCCCTATTGGCCCTGAAAAGCAGCAGGCTGTCATCTGCAAAGAGAAGGTGACTCACCATTGGGGCTGATGGAGCCACTTTGATACCCTTGAGACCTGATGACTGAGTACAAGAATTTAAGAGGCACGAGAGGCCCTCTGCTGCCAACAAGAACAGGTAAGGAGAGATTGGATCCCCTTGACGAATGCCATGAGACGGTTTGAACGATTCCAACTTGTTGCCATTCAGAACCACTGAAAAAGAAACCAAGCTTACTAGTCTCATAATCATCTCCACCCATAGTCGGTTAAAGCCCAATTTGGTCATGATCTTTTGGAGATAATCCCATTCCAGCCTATCATATGCCTTTCGCATATCAAGCCTCAAGGCACAAAAGCGATCAACTTTGGCCCTCTTCTTCTTCATATAGTGTAAGCACTCATAGGCTGTAATAATGTTATCTGCGATCAATCTGCCCGGCACAAAGGCCGACTGCTCCTCAGATATGATATCAGGGAGGACCATCCAAAGCCTATTGCCACTGTTTTGGAAGCGATTTTGTAGATCACACATTCCACAAGCTGATCGGACGAAACTGTCCTAGCTCCTCTAGAGTATCCACTTTAGGTATAAGAACAATGTTCGTATCGTTTAGCTTTGATAGATCCTCCTCTCCTCGCAATACTCCGAGAACTACAGCTATTACCTCTTCATCACAAATATCCCAATGTCTCTGGAAAAAATGTGCTAGAAACCCATCCGGTCCCGGCGCCTTGGTCGGGAACATCTGGAACAAAGCCGTCTTGACCTCCTCCGCTGCAAACGGTTTAAGTAGGACGTTGTTCATCTCACCGGTGACCTTGGCGGGCACCGTAGCCAGGAGCTGCTCATGGTCAGTAATACCTTCTGCAGTGTATAGCGATTGATAGAAATCTGTTGTCATCGACACCATCACCGCTTCATCCTCAGTAAAGGAACCATCTGCTTGTTTCAATTTGTTGATCTTATTTCTTCTCCTCTGCTGAGATGCCCTGAGATGGAAAAACTGGGTGTTCCTGTCTCCCTCAGACAGCTAGGATATGCGAGATCGCTGTCTCCACATTATCTCCTCACGATGGTTAAGTTCCATGATTCTTTCAACGACCTTGGTCTCCTCATAGGATGGCCCAAGTCTGTGAGGATCCGACCAAAGAGACTCTAGCTTATTGTTCAGGACTCTTAACTCTTTTTTAACATTGCTGAAAGTCATTTTTTCCCATCCGCCTAGATGCTTGGAAACCCTCGACAACTTGTTCATCAAACCTTCTAGATTAGCTGCTCTCGGCTGATAGGTCCACATCTGGGTGAGAGTTTCTTTGAAGCTTGAATGTGACTCCCACATTACTTCATATTTAAACTGCTTCCTCTGTCCTCTCCCTCCAGGCGGTGTCTTCTCAACCCATCTTAGCTCGATTGGGCCATGGTCAGATGCTGTCGAAGTAAGATGATGGACTAAAGCATGGGGAAATCGTGCACACCAGTCTGTGCAAGCTAGTGCGCGATCCAGCCTTACCCGACAATATGTGCCTCCTGCAACTCGCTTTTCTTAGGTCCAGGGGCGGCCAGTGAAACTTAGATCAGCAAGGCCACACACATCCATTGCATCACAAAAGCCCGCCATCTGGCTCCAGCTCCTCTCCTACACACCCTCGTGCTCTCATCGCCAGAGCACCTCATTGAAATCCCCAATGCACACCCAGGGCAGCGATGAGGACGCTCGGATGAACTTGAGTAAATCCCATGTCGTATGACGTTCAAAAACCTATGCTTCACCATAGACACATGTTAGGCACCAGGGTTCACCCCTACTCTCCGTAATGACAGTATCGATATGGTACTGAGAGTACAGTAAAATCTCCACTCTAGTATTATTGTTCCAGAAGATGCCAAGGCCACCACTGCGCCCTGCTACTTACAGCAAATGCATTATCAAAACCTAGAGTACTTTTAAGACCTTCTACCCGAGCTTTATGGACTTGACTTTCAAGAACACACAGCACGGTCGGGACAACTTTATTCGCCAACTCGCGAAGCTCCTTAACTATCAAGGGGTTGCCTAAACCCCGACAGTTCCAACTTAGGCAACTCGTTGATCCTGGTGGTCCCCCGAGCCGGAGGCCGTCGAGACATTCTTTGACAGTTCGTCATCCACCTTCTTTGCTTTCCTCTTGTCCCTGGGAGAAACGTATGCGGAGGCATCGGGGGCGTGCCTTGACCCTCCCCCTCTGCCTGGAACAGCGCCCGCCTGGCTTCGCCATCCTCCTTAGCAGCCTGGGATGGTTGCTTGAGAGGACTAGTTGCGAGTCAATCAAGTCCTCTTCGAAGCCCGCCTCCCTTGAGCTTATTTTCCTCAAGCTCGAGCTATCTTCCTTCTGATCTTCCTCCTTTTTCTTCTCCCTCCACTGCCCTTCACGCGGCGCAGTAAAACGACCACCACACCCCCTTATTCTCCTACGCTCTCCAAAATCACCTCTCGCCTCCTAAGGCTACTGGGGTCCCTGCTCACCCCCTCCACCAGAGCGAAAGCGAGGCGTGCTAGCTCACCATGAGTCGCCATTGGCTAACATCCACTCTCCAAACTGAAGCTCCTCCTCCTTGAAAACTCCCAAGCCACACTCCAGATGATTATGGCCCATCAAACCACAATGGAAGCAAAAACATGGCATCTTCTCATATTTCACATGAAGATACATCGGAGCACTCCCTTCCAGCGATAGGGCAACAAAGCGGACCAGAGGATTGGTCACATCTAAGCTAACCCGAGCCCTGTAGAAGTCGCCCCTTCCACTTGACACCACCTTCATCTCCAGCAAAATCACCTGTCCTACCTTCTCAGCAAGCCTTTGAACGATCTCCAAGGTCCTGTATAGGGGTGGGATTTTATGGATTTGTACCCACACTTGCACAGACCCTGAGATCTTTGTTGGGGTCGGGGTAGAGCCATCAAATTCCTCCAACATTAGGGCATAACCCCTAAAGATCCAGGGTCCCTCCTCCATGATCCTCTTCCAATCCCCCAGACAGTAAGCTTGAATCTGGAACAGATTTGTCTTGATGGATCAAAATGAGACCTCCTTCGCCGTGTTCCATGCAGCCCTCATGGTGGATATAAGGGACTTTTTGCTAAACTTCTTGGTTGTCAACAATCTCGTCGCCACCATCCACTTCACCTCCGGCAGCTTTGACTTATCTGCCGCCAGCACCACACCATCCTTCTCCGCTTCACTAAGACTCAAGCCCTTGAGTAGTTTTTCAACCTCATCATCGTCTTCCTTCCCCTTGCCATGAGTTGACTCCGCCGCCATCTCCTCGACCGAAACATCCACGTTGGCCGGTCCCCCACGTCCTGCCAAGGCCGGGAAGCCGTGCAAAGGTAGCCCCGTAGTCAGCCCGAGCAGTTCGATGGATGGGAACGGCGTAACGTCGGTCACGAGATCCTCCCAATGACGATCGCCTGGGAGTCGCCAAAACCCTATAGAAACCCTAGGTCTCGAGTGCGTCGGATTTGTGTAGGAAGCCCCCTGGCAGCCTAGCTGGTTGGCCGCTCGGTAGGCCTGCTCGCTCACCTTTTCCTTGGGCTGCTGAAATCCTAGACCCAACTTGGCCGCCGCACGGCGCTGTGTGCTGCCATCGCCTGTAGGTCACCCTATTCATGGTTTGGGTTTTGCGGCTTTGAGCGGGTTTGCAACCCAACCCATCTTTTTACCGTGTGTGTTTGGTTGAGGGTTGGAGCGAGGTGAGTTCGGTTGGACCCATCCCTACAGCTGTTTGGATGGAATCCAAGGTGAGTTGGGTTGGACCCGGGAGCAAATATTCGCCCTAGATCGGGTCGACTCCATCCACCGAAATCTGGCAGACGGAGCGAACCCCGTTTCTCCGTCGGGGCGCCGTGAGCTCCATCTTCGGTCCTCGTTCGCCTCTGCCCCGACCCCATCGGCAGCACCGGATCTGCCCCGACCCCATCGAGTGGAGGAGGCCCGCCGCGGTGAGGAGGCTGGCCGAGGGGCGGGGCTGGCGTCGGTGCCACGGTGCGGTGGAACCAGCTCACGTGCGGCTCTCGGCGAGGGTCACCGTCTTCGGTCCTCCTTTGCATGTGCCTCTCGGCGAGGGTCGTAAGCGTGGTGGCCAACGCCAACGCGGTGACGTCTCGCCGGCTCCCCGATGCGGCTCCCCAATGAGGCTCCTAGTGAGGGTGAGGAAGCGACGTGGCTCCTGGTGAGGTTCTGGCGGCGGGGCCGCGCGAGGCCGGCGAGGGGGCTCGGGCGCAGGCCTGCGGTGGGGCACACACAGGCAGAGCGCTACGAGAAAGAAGATGTGACCCTGATGAGTAGGACCCATGAGTACTGTAGCAAACGGTGTCAAATATACTATCTGACCCTCTTTTCCAAACCCTCCAACCAAATAAAAAATGGGATGGAACCAACCCAACCCAAAACTATTAACCAAACATGAGATGGGTTGGAGCCATCCCCAAAACGAGGATGAAACCAACCCAACCCACTAGGTCCCCCAACCAAACACACGGTTAGAGCACGGAGTGGGTTGGTCTGGTTTAAGCAGTTACTAAACGGCTTTGACATCGTATCTGGATTGGTTTGGTTTGGTCTGGAACTGGCTTACACAGGTTGCCGAACGGAACGAGGTCACCGCTACAGCCGCGCTTATCGGTGTCGTGCTCGCGCTAGACCTCACGCCGACCCTGCCGCTTGACCCTTGCGCCCGCCGCTGCCGTGTTTGAGCACGCCCGTCGCCGCCGCGTTGGCGCGCTTGCCGGTGTCGTGCTCATGCTTGACGACCTCGCTCGCGCCGCTTTTGCCGCGCTTGACTTCACGCTCGTCGGTGCCACGTCCGCCACCGCGGCCACGCTTGCCGGAGCCGTGCTCATGCTAGCCAGTCCATGTTACTCAGTATCGAAACGGAATTCAACAAACCAATGACATGACAGTACGTGCGCGCTGGAAGTCATAATGCCAACTTCCTAGCCGACGACCACCGATCGAGACGAGCTTGCAACCAACTGTCAAGGCTGCGCTACGCCCGAGCCCACCGTCAGAGTCAGAGACAAACCAAAGATCTCAACTGGCCGTCTCCCCGCGCTCCAGCCCTGTCGTCGCCGTGCTTGACTTCGCGCTCGTCGGTGCTGCGTCCGCCACCGCTGCCGCGCTTGCCGGTGCCTTGCTCATGCTCGATGACCTCGCGCGTGCCATGGTCATCATGCTTGACCTCACGCTCATCGGTGCTGCGCACACCATCGCTGCTGTGGTTACCGGTCTCGCGCCCGCCGCTGGTGCCGCGCTCGATCACACGGCCGCCGCCGCCAGGCCCTCACATCGCTCTTTTCCTCGGTTTCGATGGTTCTCAAAATCCTTTTGGGTAGGTGGGTTCTAGCCCAAACCATATTCTAACCGTGAACGATGGTTTTGGCCGGGCTGGTTATGGGCCGTCCGGAGTCGGACTCTACTTCGACTTGGACCCGGCGCACCGAAGCCGTATCCAATCCCTTGATACCTGGCTGGCTCCTTCCCATTATTGCGCACGCAACCGAGCCCATAGGGTGGAAAGGAAAGCGAACTTGGCTTCCTTCTAGCCCGTGGTCACACTCCGATGCTGGTGCGCGAGACGTCGGCGCTGCAACTGCCGCGGAGGCACGCGGACTGGGCGAGGCAGGGGAGGCGCCTTCTCTCGATCTGCGGTGGCGCAAGGGATGGGCCGGGGGTGGTTGGGCTGCGCGCTGCGGGAAGCCGATCGGGAATTTCCATGCGAGAACGGAGCCGATCAGGAATTTTCCATGCGAGAAGCTGAGAACGGAGCCGATCGGGAAGCGCTGGAAGGTCGTAGTCATGCGCAAATCGGAAAAAGACACGTGGGGGGCGTACCGTGGTCATCGCGACTTTACAACAAAACTGTGTAATTAGTTATTTTTTACCTACATTTAATGCTGCATATGCACGTGTTAAGAGATTTGATGTAACGGTATCTTGTAACACTTTTTGACTCACTTTTCGTGAACTAAACACCCCCTATGTGGATTTATAGGGATGGACGTGCGTGCATACTGTGGGTGTTTACGTTTTACTTTTAATTCTCAAAAAAAGTTAGCTGCCAGCTCTATGTGATCCGTTTGTTAGAAACAAATGTCGATAATGACTGAATGATTGTAACTATCATGTCAATGTGTACAATAGTGAAATATATACAAGGCCCAATGGCCGAATAGGTGCCTGTGAACAGGTGTCTTTCCCCTACGGATGTGCCCGAAAGGGCCTAAGTGGTTACCGTCATTAGCACGTGATTATCCTATTAATCACTAATTAATTATTCTAATTTATCCTAACACTCTCCCTTGATCAATAGATCTTGTGTAGGCTCCATTTAATCTTGTGTAGGCACCGTTGTATGTTCGTCAGTCATAGTCTTGAATCTTTGGAAAAACCCTGTGGGAAAATCCAAAGTATATCGATATACCAGACAAAGCTCCTTAAAAACCCAGTGGGAAAAATAAAGAAAAAAACCATGATATATATAACTCCCAATGTTTATAGACCTTTTAGGTGACCCTAAAAACATAATCTAAAAACAATTTGATCAAAAATCAATATGTCATATATATTATCCTTAAAAACCCTGTAGGGAAAAGTAGATAATATGATAACTTCTCACAAAAACCTTTTTAGGAAAAATATGAGGAGAATCTTTGGAAAACCCTATGGGAAAAACCAAAGTCGTACCGGTATATCAGGTAAAACTCCTTAAAACCCAATGGAAAAAATAAGGAAAAACACCATGATATACAATCACTAATGTTATTAGACCCATTGAGATAAGCCCAAAGTCTTAGTCTAAAAACACCTTGACCACATGGTCAATATGCCTAAATATCATCTTCCAAAAACCCCGGTGGAGATAACTTGCTGATATAGCATATAACTTTATATAGGCATTGCCTCATCAAAAATTTTATATGAGAAACCTCGAAAGAAAAAACTCAAATAAAGAAAAGAGTACGATGTATCATATGTCCCAATATCATCCACCAAAAACCGCTATGAGAAATATGGATGATATGACATAATCTTGTGTTGATATTGCCTCATTAAAAACTTTATATGAGAAACCCTAAGGGAAAAACTCATACGAAGAAAAGAGTGCAATATGATGTTTTAAACAAGTTATTAATCAGAGAGACGAGAGACTCTTCCCCTGAAACTTACAAACCTTTATACCAACGTACTCAACATATAAGAAATGTGGAGTGTTGTAGACTTTGTGAATATCTCTTCGAGATTATCACAATATTTAGTTTGCAAATGTTCATATGTCCATATAACCTATGGAATAGAACCATCTTAATGCTAAATATTGCAGTAAGTATAATTTGTCTCCATCTAAACAACACAAGTTGCATTACCTTTATAGATAATAGCCTTTGATTCAATAGAATCAATACCACATAACTTTATTACGTGATATATTATTCTCGCCAAGCTATGCACATTCATGTGAAACCTTGTACAATACAATGTCAGAACGATTAATGGAATTGACCCTTAAATGTCTACTTAAAGACTATTACAAACTGGTCTTTCCATATTTATGTAAATGCTATTCCAATGATCCGGAATTTGGGGATCTTATAGATAACCGTAATCATAATATTCATATAATTGTATCATGGATTATACCAAGATCGCATGTGCTATTTTGATATATCAAAGATATTCTTAACTTCAATCTACCAACAATTGGTAGAGTAGCGTTGCTACTAGATAGCAAATTATTGCAAAGATAATATCCTAGGGGAATTTTTTTGCGATGTATTAGCGCATAAATATACGTAGATAATGGACCACATGTCCCAATATCTCATTTCAATTACTGTGGCATAAAACAACCTTTCTTTATCATGAGGTAGAACTACCATAGGATTCCCTTTCATATTGAGTCATTCAATATGATGTGGATATAGATAGCTTTACTATAAAAACCTGGTAGAAGATACTTGAATCCTAAACATAAAATGAAATTTTGGTTTAGACCGTATCTCCCATCTCAAGACTCCATCTTTAGATTACAACACGCTATTGACAAGTGTTCATTACCAATGATATCAAGATTGTTGACAATCATATAATGCTAGGAGATCCAATCAAGGACTCCAAAATGAACACCACGTGTAACCAATCTTGTATCCCTTCAGTTTAAGGAATACATACAAAGTCGATTGTACCATATTCGACTTAACTATTTTAAGCCATATATTGACTTAAGCGATACACAATATGTGTTGCGCTTTTATGTATGTGTGTTTGGTATGTGAACTCCTTCCCGGAAGCTTCACAAATATACCAAATCAAGTGATTATATGCAATCACTACATCTATCAACTACAAAGATAGATGCTTTTGTACTGCCAATCAGAAGGTAGTATCAGAAATTTATAACTTACTTTGGAGAATAACTGCATTGAAAGCAATGCCGTGAGCTTTGCGTAAACCCCTTGTGCTACTAGTCTTGCTTTGTATCTCACCACCACATTGTTCTCAATCCGCCCTAGGACGAAAACACTTTGTACCCACAGTAAAGGTACCATGAGGTGTTAGCTTTACAGTCCCTAACTCCTCTTTTCTAGTGAGCAAGACTATCTCTATATGTATAACTCAACAAGTTCTAGTAAGAGTGACAAAGCACTCTGCCATTGTCTTATTAACTGGATAACTTGGAATATTGTATACAATTTGTTTAGAGAAATATATGTCGTGACATGTAGCCTTTTATATAATATAATTCTCTCGGTTATCAAAATTCAAAATATACCTTGAATGACTCATCACGATTTTCCAAAGCGAGAGTCAGGGTTTCCCGATGTTCCAGCCTCAGTGTTTATGTGTATAATCGAGCTGGCTTGTGGATTATAAATATCCACAGGACATATAAAGTCCTCTAGGTGTCTTTCAACCAAAAGGTTGAGTTGCATTTCAGTCTTCTTTTGTTTGCTAGCAATCGCATCTTGCCTCTTGGAAGTGCTTCTCCCCCTCATATTACCAATGTGTGGGTGAGTGATTTTATTAGGTACCTCCACTCTTTCTCGCACATTCCTTGCAGGATGGAGAGACTTTGTAATACCTTTATAATATATAAAAGTATCTTGGCAGATTATTTGCAATACTATGCAAATCAATAATTCTTTGAACTCAATGTTGATGTCTATTTTCAATGTGAGATATTGATGCCATCGAGAGCGAGTTCAACTAACTCCTCTCAAGTCAATATCCACAATATGCGACAAAACCATTGATTCAGATTTATTTAGTACGTGATGCTGAGCTTAAAATGTTTTATGCATTCCAAATATTTTTCCGGGCATTATATATGGTACTACTAATTACCCCCTAATGCCCGGAAAAGCTCATCTATTCTAAAACCAAAGATACGGGCTCTAAATAGATCCTCTATAGAGATCTAGATGCTAAACAATCGACGGAGATTGAAATCTCATATTGATCCCCAGTTTTCTGTATGGACCCATCAATGTATGCTGCGGTGGTGAGATTGGTATGTATTCAACGTAACCTAATCTTATGCAAATAGGAAATCTTCATGGATTCCTACGCACTAAATGCATATCGAGTAGTATGCAAAGTGAATCATAAGTCAGGAGTGTGTAAGTTTACCTGACTCCAATACGAAGTTTGCAAATAGCAATTTACTAACAATGGTCTAACTATGATCTTAATGTCATAGTTATAGATTTCAATTTATCCTTTTCGATATGTAACTAAACTCTTGTTATACCAAACAATCGTCATTGACGGTACAAAAGTTTAGTAATGTTCGGGGTAATGCTCATAATAAGAGGCATTATTTCTACCAAAAGCATGGCTAAGTGTGGATACTTACTTCCACACTAGATCATCTCACAAATGTATCTATACAACCATAAAATGCCTGAACTGTCCATACAATCTTTGTATCGAACACATATATATTCTTTTTGAATATGATCAAGGAATCTAAGATAGGCAATTTGATTTTAAGATAAGGGGATCTTAAAATCTGTTTTCCTCGTGGTACTTACGGTATCCACACTTCGGGGAAATTGTGACCAAAAGAATTTCTATTAATTTTTCACGCATCCCTTTGGATGGCCAAGTTGATCATTCCAAATTTTGAATGGATCAATCGTGTGAAAAATTCTTATACGCAACATATTGTACAGGATGGTTGTATGCATAATACAACAAAAATAAGACTCATCTATTGGGATGATTCCCGTACAATCTATATATGACAATAATTCAATGGAATTTTTGTCTAATATATAGAAATCCATAAATATTGTTGAGTATCAAATTCATCTAAATGATACAACAAGTGTTATAACATGTTTCGATGGACATTAGAAATAATAAATCTATTGTCCATTGTCCATGTGGGATATTGATGTCATCAAAAGCGAGTTCCACCAACTCTTGAAGTCAATATCCACAACATATGACGTAACCAATGATTTAATCAATTTACAACCAAGGTAAAACTCAAAATCAATATGGTAATGTTGTAATCTCGAATGCAATATTTTATATGTGTATATCTTATCATAGTTTTGGATTATTGTAGGTAGTCACATAAATGTGTAGACCATACAATTTAATCATCATAAGTTTTGGTATACACAAGACAAGATAATCTCTATGTTGGAGACAAAGAGTAGATCTTTATAGTAGGCAATGTATATCTTTGCCTAAGCATGGTCTCTGGGCAGAATAATTCATAAGGAATTAAATGCAGCCTTTGCTTAGGACTCTACTACCTTATGCAATAGCAAAAGAATATGATAAAAATGGTAATTATCCATTGGATAAAAACCATTTATCACAATCCAAAACCATTATTTTGGGTACAACACAAAGTAGGTAATCATCAAGTTTCAGAGAAACAAGATGTAGACATCATACTAATGTGTGATTAGATCACTGCTATGACAGGGACTTAAGGCAGGATAATTCTCAAGGAATTAAATGCAGCCAATGCCATAGACTTCATAATCGTGTGTTAATTAGCCAAATAATTAAGATATTTTATTGCAATTTTAATCTTATAATCCTATAAGGATTAAAGTTGTCTTATTCCTGAGGATATTACTATTAAATTGCATCTAAGTAAACAAGCCAATTTAACCATGTATGTGGTGCAAAATGTGGTTTGGGGGCACCAACATACACAATTCTATTATAAAAAATTACAAATGTAACAATATGTTGGTGCAAACAGGGGGTTTGGGTGCACCAACATAGCCAAAAAAATAATTATCAAGGTAACAAATGTAATATGTATGTGGTGCAAAGGGGGATTGGGTGCACCACATACTCCAGAAATATAATAGAATCACACATGCCACTGTAATATATATAATCAAACCACAAAAGTATTAAAATAAAAATATCCAGCAGGTATAGAGCAACAATAATCATATCAAATAATTATTGTTATGCAGAAAATAAACTGGCAAAATCATATGCTAATAATTTATACTACTGCTGAAAGAAATTAAGAGCATCTCCAACAGTTTGGCACTTGGAGTTGGCATTCTCAAATTTTGCCAAAAGCTCCAAAAACTCACTCCAACGGTTTGGCATTTGGAGTTGGCAAATTAGTGAGCGTTGGCAAATCATGCCCTTTGCGCGCAAAAATGCGCGCTCTACGACCTTTGGCATTCGCGGCGACATTCGCGGTGCATCGTACGTATTAGAAGAGGTGGAAGGGCATAAACATAATTTTGTTTCTGCCTCAGGGTTCCTGACGTAAGTTTTCAAGAGGTGGAAGGACATAAATATAATTTTATTTCTCTCTCAAGGTTCGATATAAGTTAAATCTAAGTTTGGCAAGTGAATTATGCCAAACTGTTGGAGATGAACTCTTTTTTGATTTGACATTTAGATTTGAGAGTTGGCAAACGAAGCCAATTGCCAAACAATAAATGGAAAACTGTTGGAGATGCTCTAATAAAGAAAAACTAATTCCCGGGCACACAACGAAAAATGGAGAGTGGCCCAGGCGGGTAGCAGCCTGTCCAGCGGCCCAGTCGGCCGGCCTTGCGCGTGGCCCATGCGAGCGCAGCAGTGCGCGGCCCGGCCTGCGGCTTACGGCGCGGCACGACAATGCGGCCAGGGCTCGGTCCAGCAGTGCCTTTGCGCGGCCTGGCGGCGGCGCGCGCGTGCGCGCTTGCGCACCCGGCCCACCAGGCCCATCAGCGCTGCCGCGGCCTATAAAAGCGAGCAGTTAGGGTTTTCAATCCCAACTGCTGCCCCTGCCCGATACGCCGCCCGGCCAGCCGCCGCCGTCGCGCCTTGTTTGGCTGTTGCCCGTCGCCGCGCCGCTCCATGCTGGTCCGCCACCACCGCCGACGTTGGTCGGGCCCTCAGCCGCCGGTCGAGCCGCGGGCGTGGGGCCGCTCGAGAGCCTGTCCGTCGGGCGTGGCTCCCAGTCGTCAGGCGCAAGGCCCTGCGAGTGGCGGGTCAACCACGCGGAGCGCCGGCAGGCTCCGTTGGTCGGGATCGACCACAGCAGCCTCCAGCCGCGTCGTCCTCGCCAATTTTTGTCGGGCGTTTACCAGTGCTGGGGCGCAAAGAACAGAGCCCGCGCTGGGCCTTCTGCCATGGCCCATGGGAGCAACCGGTCGTCTCCCCCGGTCGAAAGCACTAGGCCATGTGGGGCTTCCAGCCGCAGCGCGCGGCCATGGTAAGTTGTGGGCTCTGTCGTCACGGCTCATTGACGCTCCGAACAGCAACTACTTGTCAAGGTAAGAACATCATCGATTAATGGGGGAAAAGAAAATCACGATGTCTTACTACTCTTTTGCTTCTTCAGCTCAGCGACGGAGACTGTTTGCAATTTCCTCCGAAGTCCTGAAGCCTGATTTTTCAATCCGTGTAACTTGGTGCAGGCCGTCGTGCAGATTGCTGGTGAGCATGCCTACAGGCTACAACGCCGGTGAGGGCAGATGCGTGGTCCCAGTGTCCACGACAGCGTCAGTGAATGGATCTCCAGCGACTTCAGGGAACGTCACTGCGACGATGCTCTCCGTCGATTGCAGTGGCAAACTCTCCGGCGAGTCCGTCCGACGACTTTTCCGTCGACCCCTCCTTCGCCTACTCGCTTCAGCGGTTTTTAGAACCATACGTGTCTGATAACGTGTTAGAGACAAATGTCGATAATGACTGAATGATTGTAACTATCATGTCAATGTGTACAATAGTGAAATATATACAAGGCCCAATGGCGGAATAGGTGCCTGTGAACAGGTGTCTTTCCCCCTACGGATGTGCCCGAAAGGGCCTAAGTGGTTGGCTAATGACGTGATTATCCTATTGATCACTAATTAATTATTCTAATTAATCCTAACACCGTTGATGCTAATCCGGCTGCTGAGGACGCTCAACAAAACCCATCAGTCGCTACTAGTTCTAAACTGGACTTCACTAGTTGATTTCTTTTTGTCAGTGAGTGAACGGAGCTGATAGCCCTAGCATTCCACTGTCGCTGCCCAGTCGACAGTGATGCCCATTACAGAAAACCAAAAAAAAAAAGGGAAAAAAACAGCAGGACGCTTTCCCGGGAGCTACCCGCCGGCGCCCCCATACCATACAACAAGCAAGCAACGAATCGACAACCTCTTCAGTTTTGAACTACAAAAAACAAGCCAGCAGTTTTGAACTGTATATATCAAGGAGTCCAAAGGTTGTCACCGCTGCGAGCCTTGCGCCTCAAGAGGCGCCAGGGGTCGAGCGGCCGCCACTACACCTGTCCTTAAGCTGCGGCCATCATCAAGTTCATTTCATCACAAGCCAGTTCTTTTTCTTTCTAGCTTTTACAAAGCCTGCTCACCAGTTGAGTTATTTATATCTAGCTACGCAAATAAACTAGATAAAGGTTGGAACGAACGGGCCCCAAGATAAGGAGAAAAAAAAAAAACCGCATCACATGCAGATAACGTCACAAGCAACGAGGGCCGGATCCAACGATTGGCAGAGTGGGCCCTGAATACCCTGCTAAATTTTTGGTTTTGGACGTGTCTAGAATTAAGGAAGAGAGCGGGGAGAGGCTGAAAGCAGAGGTTAAAGTTGAATCATTCCTTAAGTTTATTTGGGCCTTTTTGTCTGTCCTAATAAGCCTGTTTGCTTGAACTTATTAGCTCGGCTGATGTTATAGTATTTTTCTCTCAAAAAAAAAAAAAAACAGCCTCAGCCGGCTTATCATGAATCTTTCGCATCGAGCTAGCATTATTTCTTCCAAATACATCTAGCTACACTAGTCTAGAGATCGATCGATCGCTTTTTTTTTTTCAAGCACATAGAAGAAGAACAAGGTTGATCGGCAACTACTAAGTTAATGTTTGTTTGAGGAAATTATACTACTCCACCACGGATGCATGCATGTTTCATGCTTGGCGGAGTTTGTCATAAGGAAATTAAACAGTGATCCATCAGCAGATACAAGTGGACCATTCAATTCACACTAGGTTTTAGCTTTGCAAAAACTCTGAACGATGACTAACCTGGGAGGAGTCAATGGAGATCTGCTCTGCGCGAAGGGCGCAGGACGCTTCTGCCTTGAAAGGACCCGCGCGGCTCGATCGGTTCGCCAACGTCGTCAAAGGAAGACTTGAAGAAGCAGCGGAAAGGACGAGCTATAGCTCGAATTAATAAGATCTTTGGCAGCTGGGTTGCACTATTAGGCCAGTCTCAATGGGGATTTCATAGACGTTAGGGCGCCACATCAGCAGAAATCCACTTTTTGCATAAAACGCTGAGGAGAGAGATGGAAAAAGTTTCATCTTGGTGAAACTCTCTTGCACTATAAGGTTTTTGCCCTTTAGCAACACACAAAATGTGTTGTAATGTGCCCTTTTTGGGTGCAATAGCCGCAATTGCACCCAAAAAATTTCGTAATTTGGTGATGCGCAAAACGGCGTGGTATTAACCTTGCACCACGATTGTCTTTTTGGTGTTGAAATTTGTTTGCTATCACAACACAGTTAGGCGTTGAAACTAACAACTAAGGCCACAATCGAGTTGGTTGCAAAGTAGTCTATTGCGACGTTTGAGGTGATGCCAGAGGTTTCAATTGCATTGTACACAGAGCATTGCAATGTCCAAAATGAGGCGTTGCAAAGCATTTTATTGCTATACTCTTGTTGTGGTTGCTACAAGGTAAGCACCTCTATTGCCACAAAGTTTGTTTGGGTGCTATAAGCGATGTCCTATATTGCCACCAAACCGGTTTGGGTGCTATTTGTGGTTCCCTCTTTTACCACGAAGTGGGTTTGGGTGCTAGCCCTCTATGGCCACCAAGTATGTTTGGGTGTTAGAGGTGGATAGCTCTGTTGCAACCCAATAGGGTTGGTTGTTATAGATGGGACATTCTATTACCACCAAAAACGTTTTGGAGGCTAGAGGTGGAGCACTCTATTGCCACATAATTTGGGTTGGTTGTTATATGTGATCGCCTCTATTGCTTCGAAAACGTTTTGGTAGGCAAAAGTTCATGTCTCTCTTACCACCATAGTAGTCGGTTGCAACATGTGGCGCATCCCATATTGGCACTGCTCTTTGTGACATCGAAAAAAATGGGTTGCGATAGGATAAATTATCTTTTGCCACGAATGTTGTTGCTTCCATATTTTTGTAGCTATTACCACGTGTTTTTCTGCCACGCTCATTTATTTGGACCACCAATAATTTAAAAAGTATAATACATGATCAATAATAATTATGCATTTATGATCCATCAAACACGATGGAACCATTCAGTATAAAAACTTCCATACACACGTACGTAGTACTAAAGTACTAACAAGTTTCGGACACAAAACACATTGTTTCAACGAAAAACTCCCACTTGATACGAAATAAATTATCCTAGACCGCTAATGAGATACGAAATGAAGCACTTGATCAGCAATCCCATCACTTGATCAGCAAAGGGTGACTTCAAGACGATCCCATCACTTGTTCGCTCCATTTGAAAAGCCTTACTTTCCTCGGAAAGAATGAATGACATTTGTTTTAGTATCAAGTAAACTAACTAAAATTATCAAAAGGGGGCAACAACAGCAGGCACTAAAACAAAGTTTCATTGCTCATCATAAAATTACAAGAATGACATCATATAATGAACTCAACCATAAACACTTTGACAGCTGAAACAGAAACATTCACAGCAGATAGTGGAGTTTCGAAATTTCACCTTTTTTGCTGGCATTTCCAGAGTTCTTTCTGCTCTTTTCCTACATAATGCATATAGATTTGAACAATATAATCTTAATGATTGAGACATAGCCATTTTTCAGAAATTGCTATTGTTAAGAATAGTAACAATGCGGAACATACCTGGAATTTTGCAGTCCTAAAATAATTCAACAGATAGTGCCATTCAACAATGTGAAGTTCTTCAAGCTTATGCATCATTCTCTCTCGTGGTAGTGTTGTATGCCTTGGCCGTAGCACTTAAAGTGGAATGCCATCCTTTGTAATGCTCTTTAGCAATGCCCAATATCGTTCTCCTTGAATCCCAATTATCCTCAACGTCCCACCTAGCCTATTATATAATTACAAGAACATGCAAATGCTAGGTCAGTTGTCACGTTATTTTATAATTAAAATGTATACACAAGCAAAGATTCTTACCAATATATCGATGCTATTGACTCTTTTACATCGAATGTATATCTTTCCATATTCTCACCCAATGAGTGGCGCCCTTTTCTTTGTAGACAATACTATTTCATCAGTGAACATGCAAGCATTCTCACCTACCGCTCCTCCAAGTATGGAGAACTCAATTGTCAGCTTTTGATTGTCCATCTTGATTCTCTTCTTGAAAGTGCCTTCAAGCATTTCAGTGGTACCACGTCCTCTTTTCTTTCCATTTTCTCGAGCCTATTCCATGAAAACAAGATGTTATAACAGATATTAAACCACATAATGCCTTCAAGCATTTGAGGGCACCATATCCTCTTTTGTTCCTATTTTTCGAGCCTATTCCATGAAAAAAACAAAATGTTATACTAGATATTAAACGACATAATGCGTATAGGGTCGACAAAACTGAAACACAAAATTAATTCAAAATGAACACAAATTTTTTTTCTGTTGACTTCCCAATGACAACATATCCTACCTACCTATAGATTGATATTGAGAAAAGGGAGTAAATTAGGATTTTTGAATCACTTATCCTGACAGCATGTGAGCTAGAATCAATACCACATATATATTGACATTCTAATCTAGTGCAGCTTATAACCTTAATCATCAAGCATTTAAAGCTTAAAATACCTTGTATACTATCCATAATGATGCAAATAATCTGTCGCATAATTGATACATGCATGTGAGAGCTAAACTACACAATTTTGTTATTATTGTTATGCGCCACAGGTTTGCATGAAGCTAAAATAATTTTGATGAGACTAAAAATGACACAAGTAGATGCATGTAATGTGCTCAGTTGTAGTGTTGTTCTAGTTAAAAAAAATCTTATGTCACTGCAGTATAAAACATAAAGAATTCTATAAATAAGAACTAAATTTCCTGTTTCAAAGAAAAACAACTCCTCAATTTGGATAGAGAATACTTGCACAGTATAAGCCATAAAAAATCTAGCTGGGAGTTTTATCAAAGTTTCTTTCTTCTTTTTCACATACTGCCCCGGACCAAAATAGTGCCATATACAGTCGCTAAAATGCAAATACACCATTGCAAAATATTGAGCTTATAGAACCATCGGTTGTTTGTGTTCCTCTACAATGTAAATAACAAATACATGCAGACATTGATGCGTAGATATTAAACGACATAATGCGTATAGGGACAGACAAAACTGAAACACAAAATTAATTCAAAATGAACACAAATTACCATTACCTTGATCTGATCTCCAACGCCGATCCTTAAACACATCTGCAGACAATATTATCACATGATGAGCTAGCATACTTTGAAGTTTGCAAAAGAATGTGTTGACAACAGATTTTGGGCCGGTAGGAAATGCATGATTTCAAGCCCAGTATCGTGGTGAACAGAAAGGCTGATCCGGGATATAGCGAGATTTTGGCGGAAGCAAAGGAAAGGAACCGCAATGATGACGTCGGTGGAAATCGGCAATCGGGGAAGCCGTGCGGATAAGTGAAGTTTGAGGCGTTTGATCGAGGGAGGAAATTAAAGAAGGAACGTGTCAAATTATCATGTCGGCTAAAAGGCCAAAGCTATGTGGACTTCAGCGGATATGGGAAGATTGGAGCCCAAGTTATCTTTAGCTAGGTTTTATGTAATTTACCGTATTAGACTCGAACCCTAGTTTGCCTCGGGTATAAATATGTAAGCCCCGACTATTGTAAAAACTCTCTACAAATCAATACAACAACAAACCGGCTCCGGCCACCCAATTGAGTCCCTTTTAGTCAAGTCGTCGAGTTCTTCACGTCGCCCGTTGATCCGCTCCGGGTTGCTTGTAAGTCCAAGACACCTTCGTTATATCTGGTTTTGTCATCCGGCGGACATTGCTATCGATGGCGAAGTAGCGTTACTTTGGTAGGATGGCCTTGAATTATCGGTCATGATCACCTTAGTGATGGGTTATCGGCTCTATTAGATCTGGTTAAGTCTATTAGATTCATTTAGTTATCCGTGATGTTCATGCTTCGATCTTGTTTACTTTCTTTATTATGAACACACTCTTTGCCCGATTGGATTGGATAATGCTTTGGCCTCAAGATCTATCTAGATTATGATCGTCTTTATGCTTGTTCATGTTACTTTTACCATTGACGGTCGTTTTCACGTGCTTATATGGCCAAACGCTCACCATTGCAAGTCGTTACGTGTCATGGGTTTAACTTGTCTAGATGCAAGTAGGTTTTGGTCATGCAGACAGCCGCTGGATTACCCGGTTCGATTCGATCTATTAACTTATTTGTGCTTAGATTCGCTTAATCTCATGCCATGGACCCTGAAGAGGCTATTTTAGCTGACACGGTTATGCTTTCACGTAACACGTACATGTGGATCTATCTAGCCCTTAATGCGTCTTGAGTTTATGAAGGCCAGGCGTCCGGCAGTCGGTTGGATTAAACTTGGGAATTCTAGGGGATGGGTATCGAACAACACATGTATATGTTCCATCCTTTTATATTCACGAGATTGTTTGGATATTCCTCATGTATGCATCTTTTATCGATACATCTCGTTATTTATGTCATCTCAAGCTGTGATAGCCGGTTAAACACACATATTTAATCGATTATAGTAAAAAGACCCGTCAACGCTTATTTCAATACTTTGCGGTTTATCCCACAGCTCGCACGAATCAGCTTATGCTCTACCTACCTTAACAGATTTAGCCGGTTTCATGAGTTTTATCGGTTTATGCATGATTTCGACTCTTTGAGTCACCTTTTCGGAACTGCCTGGCAACACCCGGCATGTTCCGCTCGTAATTACTATAAGCTCTCTTCTCCTTGTTAATTACAGGTCAAATTGACTGGCACGCTCGGTCGCTCAGGCTAGCTCTTTCGGCCTGCTTGGTGTGTTGCTCGTAGACCAGTTTTTGCGTCAACACACTTTTTGGCACGCCCGGTGGGACACGTCTTCATCAAGCTTCAATGGCGGAATTCAACAACGAGCTGGTGAACCTCAACCTTGAGGATTTGCCCGATGAGAACAAGCAAGAGGTCATGGCAGCCGTCGAAGGTTTCTAGAAAAAAGTGCCTGATGTCCTTCAGCAAGAGCAGATCCAATCTTGTTTATCAACGCGATGAATTGCCAAGGTTGCTTATGCACAGACAGAAGGATGTGCCAACTGAAGATTTAATCAAGAGGTTGGGGGACATTGTGTACAAAGCTTCTGGTGACACCATGACCAATCATAACACCATCCTCGTGAGGACCTTCCATGGCCTTCTGGGCAGTGTCTATGGTGAGCAGTTTGTACCTGAGATACTGCCTGGATACGTGTACACTCCTATACCACCCAGGAGGAATGCCAGAGGTGGAGACAATGCCACAGGACAACCTAAAGCTGAGGTTAGTGGAGCTGCTCAGGTAAACAATGAAACTATGCAAGATAACAATGGAGCAGCACCAACGGTTGAAGGAGCGACACCAGCAGGTAACAGAGCAGCGCCAACCGGCGATGGAGCGATGCCGCATGATGGAAGGATAGCACCAGCGCATAGTGCAGCATCACCCGCAGGTGGGATGCAACAGCCAACAAACCCCCATGACTTCAACTTTGGGATACCCGGGACAATTCCTGGATCGGCTGCAAAAATAGCTGGATCTGCCACAAGGATCAGGCCAGTCGGTTATGTCCCTCCTGGGTACACGAGCTCAACTGATTACAGGAATCTCAATGCCCATCCTAATCCAGGGTATCAGGGTTCACCTTATGCTTCGGGGGGACAGCCGCAGTCTCAGGCAGACATGATGATGCAGATGTTGTCGGATATGATGCAGAAACAGCTTGGACTAAAGCCTATGCGCAATGCTTATTCCTATATGCAACCATATCCTGAGTGGTTTAACCGAATCATCTTGCCTCCCGATGTCAAGATCCCAGATTTCACTAAGTTTACCGGTCAGGGAGATGTTAGTACCCTGGAGCACATTGGAAGGTATTTGGCACAATTGGGAGAAGCTTCTGCAGAAGAAGGTCTGAGGGTCCGGTACTTTCCAGCATCATTGTTTGGACCTGCATTTACCTGGTGGATGTCGCTACAGCCCGGGTCTATTCCTAACTGGGAAGAATTGGAGCGTAAGTTCCATGCATACTTCTACGCTGGAACCATGGAAAAGACTGTGGTCGACCTCTCGACAATGAAGGAAAGGCCGGGCGAATCGGGCATGGACTATATTCAGAGGTTCAGGGATGCGAGGAATATGTGCTTTTCACTCACTATTCTAGATGATCAGTTAGCCGGCCTTGCAGTTTTAGGAATGTTGCCGGCTATCAGGGAAAGACTATTTGGGTAGCACTTTGAAGATCTGGGAGAGTTAACTCAGAGCATAAGGACTTTTAGCAGTCAATTCAGTTATATGCGAAGAGAGCCCAGGTTCCAGAGAAGTAATAACTTCTCCAAGATGTGCGAGCAACTTCTTCCTGGGAGCAACAATGAGCGAGATGATGATACTGTTGAAACAGAAAATGTAGCTTTTGCTGTTCCAATAAATTGGGGGCAAAAATCACTCCATGTCCCGAACACTTGGAAAGAGGACAGCGAAGATAGCTATGACTTTGATGTCACCAAATCTGATAAGCTGTTCAAGTTGATGATCGATAGAGGATACGTCAAGTTGCCTCCTAATCATAGAATGTTAGCTACTGGAGGAGTAAAAGCCAAAAAGTACTGTGGATTCCATGATTCAGAATCGCATTCGATCAATGAATGCAAGGTGTTCAGGCAGGCTATTCAGAGGGCTATCCAGGCAGGCTATATGAGGTTTGGAAGTGACAAGGGCCCGATGAAATTAGACGATAATCCTTTCCCTAGCCAGAATATGATCTCGTGTGATTTCATCTTTGATCAAAAGATGGTGTCTCTAGTTTTCTCAAGGGGGAAGGTTAAATTATTAACCTCTAAAAAGGCCAGAAAAGGTGGCGTAGTTGATCCAGACCAGCAGACCTCATCTAATCAACCCATTCAGGACGAAAGGGAAGAGTCATCTAGGAATCTTAAGCCTAGAGTCACGTCCAGAATCTTGTTGAACAAGTGGCAGAGGCGGCAAGAAAAGGAGCGTCGCCGGGAAGTCGAGTATCACCGCTGGGTAGAAGAACAAGAGCGCCAAGGACGCCAGGAAGAGGAAAGACAGGCTCGAGAGTAGAACATGGCCCATTGGGGGTGTTCATTCTTTCGGCATTGTTGTAACAAAGGTCTGAAGTTGCCAACTATGCAGGATTGTCCCGAGTGTAGTGACAAGCATCGGGAGTATAGGCAATCTCAGACCAACCGCCGATCTGTGCATGATAGACTTGGAGATCAGCACGGAGACATGGATCGGCGTCAAAAAATGGAAGATGATCAGAATCAGCATGGCAAAAGAGTAGCCGATCAGCAGTGGACTGATCATGAAAAGTCCGAAGAACCTTCAGAAGAGAAGGCAGAAAAGCCGTATGTATGGCAGGAAGGACAGTGGTGCCCTCTAGGGTTGAGCAATAGTCAAAGGAGGTGCGTGCAATGATTGAGAGATCGGGAGCTGATGATAAAGAAAAAGACTCAAACCTGGCGCATTAAGCAAACAACCGGTAGTAGCGAAAAGCCAGTTGACATTGGCATGGTTTTCAAGAAACCAGATAGGCACAGGCATATGAGGGCACTCTACATCAATGGGCTCATTGATGGGGAACATGTAAACAAGTCTGGTGGATGGAGGTGCATCAGTCAATGTTATGCCTTACACAACCTTCAGGAAGATTGGAATGATCGAGGCTGACTTGATGGACACCAATGTAAGACTTGGCTGCTTTATCGGTAATGTGTCAGAAGTTCAGGGAGTAATCGACGTCGGATTGATGATTGGGAAGAAGACTTTGCTTACTACTTTCTTCGTCGTTGACAGCAAGTGTTCCTATAGCCTACTCCTCGGAAGAGATTGGATTCATGCCAATTGTTGCATACCACCATGTACTATGCATCAGTTGCTCATACAATGGCATGGAGATAGTATGGAGGTTATACTAGCAGATGATTCAATGGCTGTGGCTACGGTTGATTTTGAAGATGATGATCGTGAATGCTTTTCAGGTAGAGGATATCATGCAGGTCACATCAGGATTAGTAGTAAGAACCAATGGCCGATTCAAGTGATCGGTGCTGAAGATAACTTCTAAATCTTGTCAAGGACGGAGAGATTGAGTTGGTGCAAGATCTCGAAGGATGAATCGAGGTATTATGGTACCAGCTTAGATCTTAAGTAGCAACAGTTGGAATTAGCAAATCTGGAAGCATTGTAAAATAGCCAATTAATTGTAATCTGGCTCCAATAGCCGACACGTAGTGTCGCCTCTAGAATAAAAAATCCTCAAAGGATAGAGGAAATAGCCGATATGATATGTATCGCCTTTAGAGCAAAAATGTCAAAGCAAGACGGAGTTCTATTGCAATGAAAGTCGATTGGAGCATTGTTATCATCTTAACACTTAACACAAAGGGTATATATATATATATATATATATATATATATATATATATATATATATATATATATAGGGCAGCGCTATTGGAAGCCTAGGGCTTCTAATTTAAAAGTAATATTGTGTGTGGAGAATCTGCCGGCTATCGCGTCCACGGTAGCAAAATTATTTCCTAATCGCTTGATCTTGGTTTCGACGAACGGATCTAACTCATCCCATCAGAAAGCAAGTATATATTTGGGCCCCTCCTCACAGAAAAAAAAAAAGCCTCTCGCTCTCTCCCGTCTTCTCCCGATGCGGGGCGGCGTCGCGGGAGGCGCCGCCCGCGCCGGCGGCTCCCGCACCCACTCCCTCCTCCGCCTCCCTCTCTGTGCTTCCTTTTTCTCTCCTTCTCTTCCTCCTCAGGGTATAGCATAGAAGGTGTTCGACCTAGGGTTTCGGCGCCGGCCACCGGTGCGTGCAGCCAAGTACTCCTCTCCCATCTCCCTCCTCTCTCGCTCTGGCGGGATGATCGGTCTTTGCCGGGAGGCCCATACCGGCGATTCGGCGGGGAAAGAGGGCCATGGTGGGATCCGTCCCTCCCTCCCATCGAATCCGGCCAGGCTATTCGAGATGACACTCTCCCTCCCGTTCACACCCTCCGCCTCCGAGTTCCTTTTGCCGGTGCTTGTTGGTAAGGCATCCTGTCTCCCTCCCCTCGTCATATGGGTGAGGATAAGTTGTTTTCAAGTTGAATCATCGAGTTCCATGGGTCGCAGAGTAAAGTTGATTTGAGCGCAACTATTGTTTGCTAATAATTCCTAGATTCCCTTCTCTCTTGCACAAGGTTAATGCCGTAATACCTATCCATCTCTACACTTTCTTCCAAATCTCATTAGATCCGTATGTGGTAACATTTCTTTCTCAAAATTTCATTTCATACCGCATCCTCGAATTTGCCCCCGAACATGTCGCGGACGCGTTAAAGAGCAATCGAGAACTTCCCTGTTCGACAATGAAATTCAGAGGACATGTTTGTGTGTCGATGCTATTTTCGGATGTTTTTTTTCGCAGCCTACCATTTCTAGATATACAAGTTTGCATTTATATAACTTTTTGCTAAAATGATTGGATAGATAGAACTTAAAATATCATTTTATAGCTTACAGATCCAATCATCCTTGCAAACAGAAAAAAGACACCTTGATATTCCAACGCATTACCGCAGTCAAGTACTAGATAGGTCCAGGGGCTCACAGGGTCGCCCAACACTTAGCTTGTCGCTCCAAAGTGAGGTCGATGTCCTATGAAAAAGAAACAAAAAAAAACTCGGAGGACTAACTATCCAACTTCTTAGTTGCTACCTAATTTATTTGTAGTGTTGCCCTTTTTCGTAGTTTATTATAGACATTGCATCATGCTCTTCTAATACAACCTTAACAGGTTTGGTGCTTTTGACATGGTGCCACCAGCAAATTTTTAATTAATTAAGTTTAACATTAGACTTCTCTTACGCCTTTCTAAAAAAATATAGATGCGAATGTAGATTTTGATGTCACTAAGATAACCAAATAATTCATTGGTAGCGCACTATTTATCATATTTCCATCCTTCGTCACTTATATAATTTAATTCATCTTCCGTGTCGACCGGATCTTATATTTCGTGAAATCCAAGAAGGAAATCGATTCGGTTGGTGTTACTTCGGTATTAAGCTTCCGGTTCATGGTGAAGTGCTTCCAATGACTCGTTTTGTTAGAGTCGTTCTTATGGCGTTTCGCTTGTGTTCATCTATGCGTAAAGATCGAACCATGCTACTGCTTATAGGTACATCCCCAATCCTCTCTCTCTCTCTGCCCTCTATCTAATGTTTGGAAGGATTGGATGGGTTATGACTAATCTTTAGCTCACTTTATATTATACCCGGCACAATCGCCTAATATATTAATTTGAATTAGCCCTTAGGCATGGATGGCGGTGCTATGTAAACATGAGTCAAACATATGGTTTAATCTTTAAACTTTGTAAGTTTCTACGTAAATTGCTTGTTGTCATCCACCTATTGATGGGCTCTGGTGTGAAATCTCCGTGGGTGCCCTCGATGGTTACCTCTCAAAGATCCAAATGACTTGTTCTTGCAAGCGTTGATTTCGTGCAACCGTGAGTCAAAAGGGGCCGATATTTGGTGTAATCTGCTCCATTCAAACTAACACAAAGATAAGATTTGCTCTGGGAGCTCTTGACTTTTGTTTCCTCCAGTTAGAAGTGAGCACAAGTAAGTGATCCGACCTACTTTTTCTCGGGAAAATACAATCTTCTATAGTAAAGAAAACGTTTCAAAACCTTTCCTTGAGATGTAGCTAGACCTGTGCATGTCAATGTCGATCTCAAAGTAGTTATCACCCTCGCACGGAAGCAAGTATGCTTCAATATTCCCTCAAGTAATCAAAGTTCAATGTATGTCTAAAATAAGACATTTTACATGATCATCAACAAACCTCAGTAGGGGGAGAAGAAGTATTATTGACTTATCTGGGAATTGCCAAAGTGACAAATAGCATTACCATCAATCACATAACCATATAAATTATTATTGATTATTGACTTAACAATATAAAAGAAACCGGTCTACATGCAAAAAATGCTTTTTTTCTCTCTTTTGAAACAAATCAATGCTACGAGTGCTATGCATCTTTCCTACCCGGATCAACTATATGCCAAAGGAGTTAAATCAAGAATGCCAAGAGCCCAAAGGGGCCTTCACCGCAGTCCACCCTAAAGTTTGCAACCCCGAAATGTATGCATGATGTCTCTGAAATAATAGTTCGAGCTCGATGCGGGGAGGAAGTTCGTGATTCTACATACCCTAAAAAACAAACCCCCGTAACAAATATTCTCCACTATATATGAACTACTATTGTTTATTTCCTCCGGTAGACATTCTTTGTTCCAAGGTTTTCACCGCTTCTAATTTTTTTAAAAAGGGTAAGAATAATCTAAACAACTACATTTAATTTGCTAAAAACGACCACCCCCATCAAAACCATTATGTGGCTTCGAAGCCGGAGAGATATCGGTTGCCTACGATCTCATATAGCAATAATTGATGGCTAAAATTTTGGGACCGAACAACCGATAGTAACAAGTTTAGTACCGTGAAACAATTCGAGGCTTGTCTAGGTCATTTTCTATTGGATTCCAAACATTGCCTTGCTATGATTTAGGCTTTTACTTTTCACTATCCGGCTTCTTCATAGGCATGAAATCCACTAAAGCTAAGCAAATGCTTTGAAATCGTAAGTAGGCTGATTGTACACTAATGATATTTCATCCCGTAAGGGTTTACCAAGAACATTTTTTTTTTCCTTAGATACCCTTGGATAAAATTCGTTTGGAGGCAGATGCACTTGACGCCTTCCCTGTGTCACCTCCCTCGCTCACGCTCGGATGCGTATAGTGAAAAACGCCACATAGATTGAGAGTCACAGTCGCTAATGCAACAAATGAGTCCTTCAACCATCCGTAAAATATCCATATTGTAAGTTCTTTTTCCATGGATGATCTTGTTCAAAATTTCTTTCCGTAAGCTTTTTCCCCGACTTCTTTGGTTTCATATGTTCATCCGCTTTTTTCAACAAGAAAGTAGGTTAAAAGCAAGAACCCAAAGAAAAATATACAACAAAATATGATTGCGTTCCTTCCTATGCAATTTTAAAAGCGTAATTATATATTAATAATATTTAAGTCCTTTTGTTTGAATTGCCAAGCAATCATGTGCCAATTTCAAGCATTGAGCTTTCCATGTATTAAAAGGGCATGTTTATTTGACATTAGCAAGAATGGGATGAGAAGATGCTTCTAACAAACCGTGGGGGTCCCTTATTTTCCGTGTTTTGAAGTATGTCGCATCACTCCTTCAAATGCCACTGCACATATGCTTAACTTAAAGTATGCTACCAAGTCGTTTTTTCTTATCCTCGCTCCAATGATCAATATAAAGTGAAGCCATCTAAATAGGGTTCAACAATACCTTGTTTCCTCGGGCATCAAATGGGGAATCTGTTCTTTTTTAGTTTTGACTCCTCGCTTTTTCTCCCCTCATTAATGCTTTTGGTAGGATTATGCGGGCCCCCACAAACAATGCTTGAAAACTCAAGTGGTCGTACATCACTCTTAATATTGGTGAAATAAAATGGATATTGAATCAAGGCAAATAAGAATCGGTATCTTGGAAACATTTTTATACGCAATAAGACATCCACATCGCTGATAGCCACATCGACTTCCATGCATCTTTGTTGTAATTTTTTTGCCCTATTTTGTTTTCTCAAGCATCCCCAAAAATCGCCGTGTCTTGCTCCTAGATCGAAGCAAAGGCATATGTTCATAATGCCGCATCCACTATTTTTATGGAATATTGCATAATGCTTGTCCATTACCAATACATATGTTCATTACTAATACAAACGACCAAGAAAAAATCTAATAGAAACTGACCAAACCTGTTTTTTTTGCAAATGGAACAATTTTTGGCTTGCATAACACAACCGCTCCAATACAATACATTGTCACAAAGGCGTAACTTTTAATTCATAATCAAATGAAGCCAACACAATGAAAAAATTAGGTAGGAGACTAAATTTGGAGACATCTTTATATCTCTATTAGTCCTTTTTCTTTGTGTTAGTTTTAACGGCTTTGCAAGTGTTGTTTTTTCTTGGTGATTTTGATCAAAGACCGCACTCGCATTGAAAAATTGTTAGTATTTCCCTATTTGAGACAGCTCAAATATTTATGTATATGATATTATTTTAAATGCAGCCAACAATGGATTGTTTTACTACTATTTGAATATTTGTAATGGTAGTAACCATATATTTGGAGTTTTGTTGAAGGTTGGTCCTTCCTTTATAGTGCAAGGGCAATGCGAGATGAAGCCATTGTGATTTTCGAACAATCTGATCTACATGGAGGATCAATTAAACTCTAAGGCCATGGCTCACTTATTCATTATATCAAGAAAAAAGGTGCCTTCGGTTTTGTTTTTCTTCATGATATTTTTCATGTTATCTCGAACGTTCTTTTTTCTAACATTTGAGATATTTGTGCATAATGAAGGTCGCATCTATAGTGGTGTAAATCGCTAATTTTCCAAAGTGCGGTTAAGTGGCTTCTTCGTGTTGGCATTCAATGAGCGGATCTTATGTTGATGGCCTTCGAGGTCATGTAAAGAACTTAGATAGCATTGTTTCTTATTTTGTGAGCTTACCCGTGTCTCGGAGCAGTTCATTTTATTAAGAAGATGTCAACATCGAGGAGTTCAGCTCAAATTGGTGGAGATGTGATTCATTACTTAATTGCGCCTATTATTCCATTGTTGGATAGCCGGAAAGAGGAAGCTATTACACTTGCATTGTTTCTTTATGTACTCTATCAAACTTTGGAACGGGTTGATTCCTAACACAATCACAACCGAATACTGTTATGTTTGTAAATATATATATATACATGAAGATGTTGAGATGATTTTGGATGGACCTAGCTATCTATGTATATTTCGATTCGAACAAGACCGCTTTTATAATAGAGACTATGGCTCCTTGGTGCTCTATCGCAAAAACTATTTTATGTAAACTCACGTGTGATGTATGATTTGGACATCTAACATCCCTGGGCTGCTCAACCGTTTTCGTGTAAGATCTAGGTAGCACCTATGTCTCGTGCAATATAAATGCAAAGTGTTTGAACGCCTCGCCGTTGTTTCGACCTACCATGTTGTTCCTCCGGTCAACGTTATTCCATTTAACAAGTATAACCACGAAGTTGATTCTTGCACCCACCAAGAAATCACTAGTAGTTATTGGAAGCCCCCCAACCAGCACCCACCCACTCAGCCCAACCAGCCAGCTAATCACAACACACGTGCTGACACGCGCGGGTGGGGGACCATTTTTTCAAATTTCAAATCTCAGGTCAGAATGCATACAAATGTTTTTGTTGCGACGATGCATAAAAATCAATGGACGAGATAATCAAAACCAGTTCTGCGATGCATAAAAATCTCTCCGCGAGCTGGCTGTTCCACCTGACAAAGGCTGACGCAGGCTGACACAGGCTGACATGCACGCATCCACTGAATTTCCTCCGTTTTTCACGATAATTCCTCAACGAAGCATCCGATTCAAAAACGGTTTTCACCATTGAACTCCTGATAGTTTTGTGCACGATTCAAGCACCATTGTGAATATTTTTTCCAAAAATTTTGAAATTCAAAATTTTGTGCACGAGCATAAAGAGTTTACGTTACCGGTCTCTGCATACAAACTTGTGTGCGAGTGCATAGTAACATGATAGGTGCTAATTGGATGCATATATTCACTAGTCCGAATGCATATAAAAGTTTCGGCGTCGATGTTGCATAGAAATTAGAGGTTGAGATGCATATATACACTCGTCTGGATGCATATAACACATGGAGACATATCATCTTCTCCGGAATTTGAATTTTGGATCATGTCTCATTATTGCACTCGTTAAGAGGTGCTCTCGTCTTCTCCAAAATTTTAAATTTCAGATTTGAATCATGCCATATAAGAGCTGATTGAATGCATATATTCAATAGTCCGGGTGCATATAAACATCTTAGTATCGACGTTGCATAGAAAATTAGTGGTAGGGATGCATATATTCGATCGTCCGGTGCATATAAAACATAAAGACATATCTTCTCTAGAATGTTTATAGCATTGGTCACAAATCAGCAACTCGAGTATACAAGGATAAGACCAAAAATCAATTGAACCGAAAAATCAAATAAACAGCCCGCGCAAAATGCACATCACGGTTTACAGCCATGCATACAAACTTGGGGTGTGGTTACAAAGTTACATTTTAGCCATGCATACAAACGCATGTACATAAAGTATACAAAACACTAAAAACATAAAAAAAAATGAAGATAGCATTGTTGTTGTTGCCGGAGCAGCTGGGGACGTGGTCGGCGGCTCGTCGATCGTGGAGAGCCCTACTGCACGCCCGTGGTTGGCGTCCAACGTCCACCATGCTTCGTCGTCGTCTCCCCTTCACGCCCGCACCACATGCATATGAATCAGAAAACAGAACAGAGGATGTGCCAAACATTACGATCCATCATCCATGAAGCATAAAAATTACGGTGTAGGTGCATACAAGTCTAAAAAAATTAATTCGAAGCATAAAAGGATACAATTCCTATGCATACAACGACAATAATTCGATGCATAAATATTAATGTTTCAATCTTCAAGTGCCTCTAACCCCAAATCAGAAGCATAAAAGGAATCTGTTGATTAGAAAACAGAATATGGATAAACTAATATGGAGCATCCATGAAGCATAAAAATTACGGTGTAGGTGCATACAAGTCTAAAAAAATTAATTCGAAGCATAAAAGGATCCAATTCCTATGCATACAACGACAATAATTCGATGCATAAATATTAAGGTTTCAATCTTCAAGTGCCTCTAACCCCAAATCAGAAGCATAAAAGGAATCTGTTGATTAGAAAACAGAATATGGATAAACTAATATGGAGCATCCATGAAGCATAAAAATTACGGTGTAGGTGCATACAAGTCTAAAAAAATTAATTTGAAGCATAAAAAGGATCCAATTCCTATGCATACAACGACGATAATTCGATGCATAAATATTAAGGTTTCAATCTTCAAGTGCCTCTAAACCCAAATCAGAAGCATAAAAGGAATATGTTGATTAGAAAGCAGAATATGGATAAACATTTGAAGGTTTTTTATGCATCACAAACCTATGCATCGGTATAGAAACATGCATACAGACCTTTTCGATCTGCTCAGCTCATCCTCCTTGAAGATCGCAAGAACATGGTGCATACAAACCTATGGAAGGACGAGGGCGCACAGCAGCAGATCGGGGATGGGCCGCCGTCACCGGTGGGGAAGGCCGGGCCGCGCCGTTGCCGCTGCTCGTGGTGGGGAACGACGGGTCCGGTCGCCGTTGCCGCTGCTCGGGGTGGGGAAGTCCGCCGTCGCCGATGGGGAAGCCTGAAATCGAATCAAATAAAAGCATACAAATCCATGAATTTGTGCATAGAAACGGTGTCATAAGATGCATACAAAAAAAAAAAAAAAAAAAAACTAGTGCATATATTGCTCACCGGAGAACCCAGGGACAGTGTCTCGAATCAAAACATATAAATCCATGGCAAGAAGCATAAAAAATAAAAAAATTACTCACATCTGCTTGCAGATGTGTGCACACCATGACCATGCTGGAACTGGATGGGATGCGGCATAGACTGGATGTACGCACTGCAAATTTGATCATCTCTGCATAGCAGACATATGCCACCATCGGAAAGTACTATTAGGAATAGGAAACTTCCCGGGCATCGATGATACAACAGCCACTTTCGATGGAGGAGTGGGCTCCTCCAGCAGCCAAGAACAGCAGCAAACAAAAATAAACAAGAGATCCATTTATTACTACTGCTAGTGCTATCACGAGATGCATAAAAAATCAAATCCACATGCAGTCATTTAGTACTACTTTTGTGCTATTGCGAGGAGCATAAAAAAATCAACTTGCTACTCACCGTGCTGTAGATGGAGCGGGAGCAGAGGCAGCAGCCTCCACCGCCCACGCGCCACTTGAAGCTCCAACAGGACGTGGTGTTGGCCAGCTTTCTCGTATGCAGTGAAGGAGCAGCGCAGTGCTACTGCTACCAGAAAAGCGGAGCAGCTGCCCGGGCGAGATTGCTCCTGCCTGGCGACGGGATCCAAGAGAGCTGCCTCCTGCCTCCTGCCTCCTGCCGACAGGATCTGAGGGTGCTCGGCGTCCTGGCTGCCGCAGCTGTGGCCTGTCACCGCAAGGCACAAGCAGTTGGCGAGCTACCATCGCCAGATCCGGTCAATACGCCACGGCAGAGCGCCAACACCACCAGTCGCTGCTTCGGGCAGGTGTAGGCCGCGTCGCTGCTTCGGGCAGGACCGGGGAGCGCCGCCGTGGGTGGTCGGAGAGGGCCAGGTGCGCCGCGGCCTGTGGGGAGGGATGGGTCTGCGCCGCTGCCGGTTGAGGGCGCGCGCCGCCGCTGCTGGGGGTCGGAGACGAGGTGGGGAGCGCCGATGGACCGAGGATGAGCCGCCGTGCGCGCTGACCGTCGGTGGAGAAGCAGCTGTGCGGCGCTGGCCTTTTTTTTTTTTTTATTTTGGAACGGGGTGGCGGCCAGGTGTGTGTCGAGTGGGTGGCGATTTAGGTTTTGGTGGGATTATATATGGCTTGGCCTGGTGGGCCGCTGGGCTGACCTGTGATTCTAGTTTGGTGGAACCAACTACCTACACTTCGGGTGTAATTAACTTGCAATAAGACTGCAAAGTTGTGAAGTGTCATCAGTCCTTATGAGAAGATTTCTTGATAATGTTTTTGAAGTTGGTGGACTTGATGACAGCATCAGCACGCTCGTTGAAGAGGACCTTCACATGTTCAGGGAGGTGATCAAAGGAGAAGCCTGGAGGCAGGGCATAAGAATTGGAATCACCATAGATAATTCCTAACAAAGACTGGATGGCACCATGATGAACACAGTCGCGGGCAATTTCATTGGTACGGTTGTATATCCCTTGCAGGCGATCTGGTGTGCTCATACCGGGGGCATCCATGGCTTCTACTACACTGTCAGCCATCACTGAGATTTTCTCTGCATTAGCATATGAGGCTGTTCGATGAAGGGTTAGCAGAAGGGTAGGAATCAAAAGGAAAGGATTGGTTATTGAAGAAGAATTACCGTCTGCTACAGCTCAAAGGTGCTTAATTGTTTCTTCACAAGAATCCTCCATGTACTTGATGATGAATTTGGAATCGGCGAGTTCTTTCTTCACTCTAGCTAGCTCAATGGCATGCAGACAAGGTTCCGAGCAGAGATGTGTGGGATTGCCAGCCGATGAAGAAGAATCTGAAGGGCTTGAAGATGAAATGAGAATTGGTGAAGCTGAAGTGCCAAGATTCCTTGTTTGTGGGTGGCGATGGATTGGATTGCTTACATAAGGATAGGAGAAGTGTCAGGAAAGGAACACAGTGCTTAACGATGCTTTAAAAGTATAATACTGTTAATAAAAGAGCATCACCTCAAAATCTGGCGCCTAGATCCTTTGGCAGTCGCTTCCTTCATCGGCGTTTTCCCGTGATCTCTGCTTGCCATGGTGATGATTTGGAGATCTGAAGGAGCTGGGATTATTGAAGAAGCGACAATGAGTGCCAGAACGGTGCGTGAGTTAGTCGGGGTGGCCGAAGTAATTTTGCGTTGGACCCACTACTATGGAAGGCGAGAATGCTGCCTTCATTAATTGGTGAATCGAATGGACACGCCACCTGGGTTTGACAAATGCCGGTTGAATTAAGTCGGCTAAATGAAGTGAATACAATAGCCAGTTCAGAAAATGCAGATCAACAAAGTTGACTCCCAAGGAAAAATGAGAATGGAAGGGAAGTTTGATTTTGAATCAATGGATAGCCAGTCGGAATTAAGATTGGTTGAATACAAATAACTCTGAGACAATTACAGTTTGAAACCCATCCCTGTGATTGAATTTGTTGCTCAGCTTCTTAACAGAGATGTATCAGGTAGCAACATGATTACATTATAAATTTTGATCACAGAGTGATTGCCAGGATAAACTACCCTATTACAAGTTATTTCCCTAGAGAGGGTTTCTTGGCAAGATCTTCCACAATCTTGAAGGCCGTCTGAAGATGATGTGCGGAACCAGGGCCTAGACGATTGGCAGTGTCCACCAACTTGCTGGCGGCGTCCTTTAGGTCTTCTAGTTCCTTGGAGAGGGCTGAAAAGATAATGATGTCAGGCTAAGATTGAGTGTGAAATGAAGAAAAGGCATGAGAGATTCCTAAAAGGATGCTTACAAGCCACTCAAGATTCGGCCAATATATGCCGTTTCTTCTAAGCCTGGTAATTTGCATCAACAAGATCTAGATCTTGTACAATCTTCTTGCTGGATTGTTGGATTCTGACCCAATCTCGATGACGAACGATGGTAGCGGCTGGAGAGTTGACCGGGGGCTCTGAGGAAATCGAAGCCGATCTATAACACAGGAGATAATGTGAGTAGAAAACCCACAGAGGTATGAAAATAAAAGGGGTAATACCTACCTGAAGGTTTTGGAAGATTCATATCCCATGACGTTGTTCTCCCCCAAGGATTCGTCCATCAGTTGATCGCCTGAATATGCCATGAGTTCTTTTGAAGGCGGGGATAAAAAGAGATGGGTGTTGAAAATGGATGAAGAACCATTGAGGCGTCTAATAAAGGGTTTGGTAGATATCTCGAGGAATGTGAGGAGTCACCAGTATTTAATGCGAAGGTTGGAGCACTATGCAATGAGTCGGCAAAATTAGCCGGTTTGTTCGTACAAAAGATTGGTTAATTGTGTCCAGCAAAAGGTGAAAAAGGATGTCGAGATTCAAGTAAATATTATAAAAGTTATATTGTCTGCCTTTACAAAAATCAGTCCAGGAACACTTTGCCGATAATCATCCAAGGGGGGATCCCATTAGCAATGGCAGCAGCATGGCTTTGATATCTGACTTCCGCATCACCCAGTTCGTATGGAGGTATATTACCATGGAAGCCGATGGGATGTCTGGAGAGGTCTTCCTCAATCTAGGAAGACATGGCTGCTAATCCTGTAGTGGTGCCAAGGCAGACACCATGGATGGCTATCTCTTCGACATGAGTTGGTATATCCCGAAGACGTTGCAAGGGGGTTTCTCCTAGAGCGCCGATGCCATCAGCAACGATGATCACTTCTTTTTCCAGTTGGTCCAGGCGAGTGAACAAATCTGCAGGCAAGGCCATGATCATAAAATGCATTATAGAGAATAGAAGAAATTGACAAAGAAGCCATGAAACTTACTCTCATGGGACTTGAGGAGATGATGCATAACCTTTTCATGATGGATTTCCATGATACTCAGTTTCTTGGTAACCTTGGAATAGAGGTCCTGTATCTCTTGCAGCTGCTTGTGGAGATGGTGGAGCTGTGGGCTAGATTAGAAGGGTCAGAAGTCATTGAGGTTTTCTCGTCGAGAAGGATTTTTTGATCTTCCCACAATTGATAAAAGATGAGAGGATTGGTAATGTGGTAAGACGTATGTTTAAAGGTTTATTTTATAAGGGGATGTGACTACATCAGGAATCCTGGAAGGTGGAGAGATTGGTTTGGAAATTGAATACAATTACTAGAAGGTACTTAGTATTTGTGTTGGCGAGAAAAAGTTACCAAGTTCAAAGTTGATCATTGGTAGAGAATATGGACAGAAATATGTCTATTGGCTCAGGGGGCAAGGCCGAAACAGAGAGATTTGGTTAAGATTTAGCTCAACTATTGCTGGATCGATGAAAGGTTTTGGCTAAATTTTGAGACAAAACAAGTTTTATCTCAAAATTAGGGGGGCATGTGTTGACACCAGATTTTTGGGCGGTAGGAAATGCATTATTTCAAGCCCAAAGTATCGTGGTGAACAGAAAGGCTGATCCGGAGATAGCGAGATTTTTTGGAAGCAAAGGAAAGGAACCGACAACGATGATGTCAGCGGAAATCGGCAATCAGGGAAGCCGTGCGGATAAGTGAAGTTTGAGGCGTTTGATCGAGGGAGGAAATTAGAGAAGGAACGTGTCAAATTATCATGTCGGCTAAAAGGCCAAAGCTATGCGGACTTCAGTGGATATGGGAAGATTAGAGTCCAAGTTATCTTTAGCTAGGTTTTATGTAATTTACCGTATTAGACTCGAACCCTAGTTTGCCTCGGGTATAAATATGTAAGCCCCGGCTATTGTAAAAACTCTCTACAAATCAATACAACAACAAACCGGCTCCGGCCACCCAATCGAGTCCCTTTTAGTCAAGTCGTCGAGTTCTTCACGTCGCCCGTCGATCCGCTCCGGGTTGCTTGTAAAACTCTGAAAACTCTGAAAAAGAACGATAATATGAGTCATGAGTGCATTGCAAAATCCATCTATATATGTATACTAGGGCTTTATCATAACTCACCCATGGCTTCCTTCCTTCTATGCATATAACCTAGCCATTCTTTGTACGCATCTAATTCAGAATCTTGCATTTCTTCGTCTGCTGCTGGATTGTTCGACAAAACTAACCCGATCTTCCCCTCATCCTTGTTATCTTCCATTCTACATATACAATGATGACATTTTAATTAAAAATTATGAGCACAAAAGCATGTAATATAGGGTACATAGCACTATGTTGGTATTTCTTAACGACATTACTAGAAATAGATAATAACCTATTTCCGGTAACGGCACCAAAAATGCTTGTTAGCTTTTCACAGTGCAATCACTAAGAATAAATAATATTCTTAGTGGCCACGTTAAGAGACACCAGATGATAGATGGATTCATATGTTTGCTATAGTCAATCCGCAAGCGCACGGATCTATCATTGTAGCATTTCACCCGGTGGTATTCGGGTATCGTGATTTATATTTTCCCAAGGGAAGGCAGGCTTGTGTAATTTGCTAGCATAATGATGATAATGATCCACAATGTATTCATGAATTACCATTAGTCAAATGCAGAGGTAAGGAAATGATATTCAGGATAGTGACAAACACACATAAGCTACTACACCACTAGGGGGAGAAAAGGATAAAAAGAGAATCTACAATGAGAAGGTGGTTCTAAATATTGCACATGGGTGAACTCTAGTTTGCATATGAGGAGGCTAAATCATTATGGGAATACGATCTTATGATGAGGAGATGCCCGCAGCTAGTCTGCTTGCCGATGGACACTTTCAGAACTCCAACTCAGCATCCGAACGTGGAGGAGTACAATGGGCGGAACAGGGCTGTCACCACCTGCCCCCTACCTCACTACCGTGGAATGCCAACATTTCTGATGGTTACTATAGACCTGGACACCACGTCCACGTGTATAGAAAACTACCTAAATCCCCCCGGGACTCCGACCCTACGGATCGACAAGCAAGGATAAAGGTAAACCCGAAGGTACACCAAACCATCATAATCTACATAAACCGACCAATCTCTAGCGAGTCGACATATGACGGTTAATCCTATAGTTAGCCAAGTCCAATCTATTAATATGTTAACTAGACCATAGTTCACACATTAATAAGATAACATGAGGGTAACTATACTCTAGCTCGAACACATTGCAATATGAATATAGGGACTTGAATGTTGAAAGGAACTCCATAATAATAATATTATTACCAAAAGATCCTTCCAAGGAGACAAGCCCTCCTTGAAGCTCAACCTTGCTCAAAACTACAACTAGAACTATAGAAAGTGAGTGAAGTGCTCAAGGGGTGTGTGTGTTGTTATTTGGAAGGGGTGTGGCCTCTTATTTATAGTGGTGTGAAAGGTGTTCTTGGCGGGAGTTTTGGCGCCAAATTGCCGAAAAACACCACCATGCACCGCCTCTACTCCTCCGAGTCGGGTTCGGAGACAAGGCGCGGCGGGATCGGGCCTGAGGGCCGCGGCGGCCGCCGCGCTACCGGGCCGGCGGCCCAGGTTTGGCCCGCCCTGGTGCCGAGCCTTCACGTGTGGGTTGGTGGCCCACTCTAGGTCGCCCTTCCGGAGTTGTTTTGGTCCACTTTGCATTGGTTTTGGCCCGGTCACATTCCCTTGGCAAAGCGTATTCCCCGAGTTGCGTGTTACTCTTTATTTGGCGTACTCTCACTGTTTCCGTGTTTGTTCCTGCAAAACAAATATTTTATGAATACAAGTGGAACTAGGTGAGTAGTAAATGTTTATTTGGCATAAGTGTGTTTTATTCCTCTTAATTAGAGCTAAGTTGGCGGTATAAAATGTGTGATAGTGACCGCCAACAACTCCCCCAAGCTTAACCTTTGCTCGTCCCCAAGCAAATAGCTAAGTGTTTTGGTTGATGATCAGGAGTTGCTTCAATGCCGATATAAATCAAAGTGCGCCATGTTTATAACAAAGTGTTCACTTATTGTTTAAATAAGTTGGCATTTTCATCTATCCTTATTACTCGATTCATATGGGTCGTATGACATTTTCCACATTCTTGGGTAATTGCAAGACAGAATGGTTTAGTAGAGCTACTATTTCTTTTATTCTTTCGAGTAACTATCCATCCGGGATTTTATTTTATTTAGCATATATATATATTTTGAATACTTGAGAGAGTGTGATTTTTTTTTTTTTTTTTTTTTTTTTTTGGAGAGGTGGGCTCTTCTCACCCTAGACTTGGGTCTTTTATTTCCTCTCTTTCTGGAGATGTGGGCTCTACTCGCCCTCGGACACTTGTCCATTTTTCATCTCTCTTTTTTTTTTTTTTTTAGATTCAGGTTCCCGGATGTCAAGTTCTCTAAGAACAAAGTTATAGTAGAATCTTTTTGTACCATATCATATCCGGCAATAACTTAGAAAAGGATCATGTTCTTGCTACCCATGTTTATCAAGTTTTTGGGGACTAGACAATATTAGCCAACAAACTTAAACATCAAGGAATTCTAAGTTATAAACTAGGTGCAAGCTGATTCATAGACAGAGCAACTGTTCATCATTTCATCTTTAAGAGAGACCTACACCATCTTATGTCAAATAAATGAGTGATTTTTTTTTAAAAAGGAAAGGAATTGAAAAATGACTTGGGAAATTAAAGGCTTACCTGGTGGGGGTCCTCCCCCAAGCTAGCTCAAAGCCTATGGGTTGGGATTATATCCCATGGAGAGCCAGAATGCTCTCTCCTGTGCGCGGTGCTGCTCCTCTCGTGCGCGGATGTCGGTGAACTCCTGCTGGTACTCCTGGTGGCGCTGATCTGCAGTCTGTATATAGGAGTGGAGTGTATCCTGAATATTTTTGTTGCTCACCTCTAGACCGCGAATGCGTGTGCCGAGGTCCTGGATCGTCTGAGGCTCCTCCGTGGATCGGCGTGGTGAGGGAGGCATCCCATCGGACTCGGAGGAGATCTCGTAAGCGCCTGTCCATGCTGAGCCGCCTGCCTGATCTGGGTGCGGGGTGTAGCCAGACTGGTAGCCAGGTATGTACCCTGGGTTCGGCATAGCCGAAAAGAACCCATGTACTGGAGCTGGCGAGAATCCAGTGGTGAAGTCAGGTGCAGGGGTTTGCACAAAGTCTGGTGGTGGTGCAGGCGATCGTGAAGTTCCTGCTCCATCTCTTGCTACCCTTCTGGATGACCTGCGAGACACAGAGCTTCTGCGTGCTTCGTCGGAAAGGATCCGAACGAAGGTAAGTGAATGGGACTTATACAATGAGTATTCCGGGTTAGGAAGCGGAATCTCCATTGTATAGCCCGGGAAATAATAAATGACTTTCTCGCGATCATCTGCATCAAGCTTAATATGATTGAACCAAGGATTGGATCGTGATCTCAGGGCGCGGGTTAGGAATGTAAAGAACATTCTGTCCTTCCAGCGCACCAACACCACGAGCAATCCGTGTCACAAGGGAGGTGCAATAAACAGTGGAGGAGAACTTGATGGTTTCTAACATCCAATTAATCATTTCTTTAACAGGAGCAATCTTGATTCGTTTTACCATCGCAAAAAGACATTTTAATTCAGCATCATGAATACGACGGGGGTCTTGTCTAGGGAATAAGGTGCTAGACATCCATTTATGCATAAACCTTAATGATGGGTGTTGTATGTTTGCATTAACAACATCAAATTTAGAACTCGAACAATCAATATCAGATATTTGCATGAAGAAAGCATCACGATTATACCCGCGAAGGGCTGCATCAAAATCAATTAAGCATTTTGCTTTATCAAACCCTAAGATTTCAGCAATTTGTTTCCATGTGCGATAGTGGGGAGTATGAAAAAGTCGAAACGAAATACCCTCATCATGAACTTTCAAAGTGCACAGAAATTGAATAGTGAGCATTTTAGAACCTAGTTCATCAAGAGGATCTACCTTTGCCCATCCTACAGCTCTCCACATGCGAGGGAATTCAGAATCCATACCTAATTTTTTGAGAGCTTCCTGGGAGAAGCGTGGTGCATGAGCGAAGGGTCGATCTTTAAGCATGTGGTATGCTTGTATCTCTCGTGCATCTTGTAGGTCGAGGTACGGAGCGTCAGCTGCATCGATCGTCAAATGTGGGTGGACTTGAGGAGGAGCATCGTCTTCGTGCATCGGGCTTCCTTCGGCTTCGGTGTGGCGAGAGCTTGAGCCTTGGGAAAGCCGGGAGCTCCTTCTCAATGCCTTGTTGAATGCTCCAGTGATCTTGCTTCCTAGCCTGCTCATGTTGACAAGAACGAAACAAGAACAAAGCCTAGAACAAGGGTGATGTTAGCTCGAAAAATTCTTACTAGCTCTTGATCTTGGGCACATTGGGGCTGTTGGTTGCAAGAGGTTTCTTGCACCAGCTCTTGGAGATGAAATGGAATGGAGAGGTGAAGTGGGAGAGTGAAAATGTGAGAATGAGAGGGGTGGAGAGCTCTCCCGGGCACCTTGAGTATTTATAGAGCGAAACACCAGCGACACGGGACCAAGAACAACGGCTACTTCTGCCACGAGGCGGGGGACGGCGGGTCGCGTTACCCATGCGGCGCGCCGCGCGCGGCGGCCGGCGCCCGGTGAGCCCCTCGTCGCCCATCTTTGGGGGTGGCGCAAAGAACGGTCATGTGTTGCCCTGCACCGTTGGTGCTTCGGTCGATTTCGACCATTGGCTCCGATTTTCAAATTTCCCATGTTTATTTTGATTTTTTTGTGAAATGAAAAATTATTTTGGAATATGTTTTGTATATTTTTATTTATGGTAAATAAATGGGGTACTAAAATCAAGAGTTTTATTTTAGGAGTTGGAAAATTTTATTTATAGGCTATATTTATTTCTATATTAAATTCAATACTATATAGCTTTTGGATGGGAAAATTAAAGTACATTTATATATTTAATTTTATTTGAACAAATAAATTCTATAAGGAAATAATAAATACTTAATTTATTACCGACTTACCTTCGGTGTCCCTTGACTTGAAGAAGGCGGGGTTGATTTGAATATCTTCTGCTTTTACCCCCAGAATTTCTTCTAGTGTAAGCTCGCTGTTTTCCTTGACGGGTGTATGTTTCACCTGCCAGACCTTCGTGGTGGTCTTTGGTGGTGAAGGCGTTGGTGTTGGTTGTTCCTTCTTTTTCCACACTTGTTTGGTAGAAGTGGCTTTGGGCTTCCTTTCGAAACTACTTCTGTTAGGAACAGCATCTTGCTTAGGAGCTGCCTTTTTCCTTGGCTTCGGCTTTTGTTTTCTCAAGGTCTTAGCTAGTTGAGGGAGGCTCATGAACTTTTTGGGATCTATTACTATTTCCTTCAACTCTTGGGTGGTTGATCCGTACTTGATACGAATCATAGAACATTGCTCTTTGGTCTTCTTGGGCTTGACTTTGGGTCTCCTTTTACTAATTGGGTTAACAGTTTGGAAACCGTTAAAATGGCACCGTACTGTTTCATCAGGGAGTTGGAACTTGATCCTTCCCATTCCCACAGATATGGTGGCATTTGCTGTGTTTAGGAATGGTCTTCCCAAGAGTAATGACATGATTTCACTTTCCCCTATATCCAAGACAACGAAATCTGTGGGGATGTAGCTGTTCTTCACCCGTACTAGGATGTCTTCTGCTATTCCTTCTGCTATCTTGATGGATTGGTCTGCCATTTGGAGTTGCAGCTTGACGGGGGTGAGTGGCGAACATCCTAGTGCATCACTTGTCTTTTTGGACATGATGTTGACGCTTGCCCCCAAATCGCAGTAGGCTTTCTTAAAGGTGTGAGGACCAATCGCACAGGTGATTGTTGGGTGCCCAGGATCTGCCTTCTTTGCGACAAATGGTGATTCTACAAAAATATTTGGGCAAATCTGACTTCGAGGGTTACCAATCCTCGTTGTCACCATGTTAACTGTTTCAGTGAAGGATTCGGCTTCTGCCAAACCCTCTTTTGGTTTAGGTGAGATAGCAGATGACATTTGAGAAATTTGAGTTTCAATCATTTTATTAAAGCTAGATTGATTCTGAACAGCACTAGATAAATTTTCAAGCTTTGAGCTAATGGATTCTAGCATTTTATCATTGTAAGATATTTTCTTGTTCGAGATTCATTAATCTTAGCTTGACCAAGAACTAAATCTTTTAAGGAAGGTTGGTTTGAGTTATAATTGGAATTGTAATTGAAATTGAAACCATTACCTCCTTGTGGGCGTCCTTGGTTGTTCCACCTATTGTTATTGTTATTATTGTTGTTACCTGAATGGTACCCATTGTTGATGAAGGCAAGCTCTTCACGAGTTTCGGGGCAGTTGTTGCCCGAATGTCCATGCTCTCCACAGACTTCACAAGTCATCAATGCTTCTGGAGGTGGTAGAGTGTTGTTCATGGCTTCCTTCTCGGCAGCTTGATCTCCCAATCTTTTTAGCAACAGGTCCATTTTTGCAACCAAAGCATGTCCGTCTCCTTGACGTTGTGCATGCCTCTTTTGGTGGGGTTCTGTCTTCTCCCCATGCTTGATTCTCGATCATCTTTTCGATGAGCGCTTCAGCTTTTTCAACGGTGAGGGACAAAAATGCCCCTCCAGCAGCGGCATCAAGATGGCCCTTACACATAGGTGTAAGACCATTGTAGAAGTTCTGAAGTACGAGCCATGTTTCCATGCCGTGATGTGGGCAGGCAAGGATGTATTCTTGCAGCCTTTCCCATGCTTCAGGAATTGGTTCATTTGGATTCTGCTGGAAATTGGAGATTCTTGCCCGCAGGGCATTGGTTTTGCCCATTGGGAAGAAACGTGCGAGGAACGCAGTGGAGCATTTGCTCCAGGTGCTGACTTGAGCCTTATCTTTGTAGAACCACTGCTTCGCCTTCCCCACTAGGGAGAAAGGGAACAGGCGGAGCTTGATTGCGTCAGGCTCCACGTCCTTGATGACAATGGTGTCACACAGCTCTAGAAAATTTTGAAGGTGTGCGTTGGCATCCACGCTTGGCAATCCACAGAATGGATTGGCCTGTACCATCGTGATGAGGCCAGTGCGGATCTCAAAATTCTTGTCTCCAACGTTGATTGCTGGCTGTTGATATTTCTTACACGATCCAAATTAGGAAGGCGAAAGAAATATATATGGGATATCTATCCAATCATGTTAGCTTGGATATGGAATTAATCTCATGATCCAACAAAGCGAAGTTAGGCGGTGTTAGTAGTGGGATGTATCTTAGCATCATTATCCATAGTGGAGTTAATCTCACCAGGATATGTACTCAAGGTATACCACTCATTTCTAAGCATTACCTATACACTAGTCTGTCACCCTAGCAATAACGCTCAAAGAAATGCGGGTATGGTATTCTTGATAGGCCTTGATAAAAGAATGAACATGATATCTGCAAGCGCACAGATAGAAATACCATCGTAGCACTTCACCGGGAGTAATCCAGGTATCGTATTTATATTTTACCACAGGGAAAGGGAGTCTATGGAAAGTAGAGAGAAAAGGGTATCTAATGATTTAGGAAGTAATTTACTTGTGAGATCCACTTGCAGTTGTATAATGCAGAGTAGCCATATGCATCTAACATTACTCAACAGGATAAGTCACAAGATAAATATAATTGAATAAATGATAACTACCCAAGTCTAAGATCATCATATGCCACTAGTATCATACGAGCTATTAACATGTTATAGAAAGAATAGAAAGAATATTCCTAAGATACTCCTAATCATATGTCAATGAATACTACAATTAGTGCAATACATCTAGCTATCATGGCAAGGTTGCAATACATCTACACATGGTAAGCATTACCAATGACAATCAAGGACAAAACTTGATCATCACCGTAATTAAAGCTCAACTAGTCCTACATTCGGAGGGTGGATTCCAAAGGACTCAACAGGACTGTCACTCCCGCGATCTACCACACGGCCCGGAATGTAGGGTGCAATTGCAGATAAACGTTGTATAAACACCACGTTTACACATTGCTTATCACCCATATAGTGATAATCTACGTGGATGCTATACAATTCCATGCATAAGATATGAGACAAACTCACTAAACTAAACATATAATCATAGCATGCATGGATACATATCAATAAGAATATAATAATGATATAGATCAAAGTCATATCAATTGTTTTCTGATAATAATAATACTTACAGATCGAATACAAGAGAGAAGTCTCAAGAACGATGCTCCTGCTACTTCTTGACTATCAGGAACTCAAGATGAACTTGACTTCAACTAGAACTAGCTAGATAGCTAACTACTTCTAATATGATGAACTAGGGCTTAGGTCTAGACTTGGTTGGACTTGAGTTGAATGAGAATGACTTGGTATGAATTAGTAATGACTTAGGGTTTCACCCTGGGGTCAGGTGGTCTTCTTATATAGGACTTGGCGATGAACATGGACCCTTGGATCAAACCGACCTTCAATAACGGTGTAGATACAACCTCAAGGTCGGTGGTAAACCGACATAAAAATGTGAGGCTGACAGGAGGACCCCACCTGGCGGCCGGCCTAAAAGGCTCTGGCGGCCGCCAGGGTCCAGAAGGTTCTCGTCTTCCTGTTTCTTCTGGTGTCCTCTGGTACCTTCTAGAGTGTTTTAGTCCATATTTTGGGTTGAGTTACTTCACGGTCAAGTCTTGTCATCATATGTGATGTATATTCCGGAACTTTCTCCATTCTTCTCTGCATTTATCTGTTAAGTCCCTGGAAAGTCACAGAATACCAAAACTTGTGGAAATATATTAGTTAGACCCCTAGACTTATGTTGACATCTAACTTAAGCCCTTATTTCATGTTAATTAATTAATAATATTATGCTATAACATGTGTCAACAAGCTCCCCCAAGCTTACCTCTTGCTAGTCTCTAGCAAGACACATGATATTATATTAAACTACTTACTTGGATCAGAAGTTGCTGCAACGCTATCACACCTTAAGAGTACACATGCTTCCAAACAAAATTTCTCTCCAGATAGGAATAAACTTTTCAAAACTTCAACTTACCCATATTACCTCTTACCTTTTGGGGCTTATAACTTTTTCTTCAATCTTGGGTAATTGAAAGATAGAACAGTGAAGTCGAGCACTATATCTCAAACTCTTTTGATCAACTGTCCTTCTGGAGTTTTTGCTGGTTTTCAAATAAAACTCAAAGTTCCCAATATGACTCTCTCTCTAATCTCTCATTTGTGGTATTTGTGGATCCTCTCTAAGGCAATAAGGTATTTTTGCCTTCTCTCATAATATATAGTATTTTTGGCTAAGGCAGTAGCACACTATGCCTTCTTCTCTCTCACCCTGTATCTAAGGCTTATATCTGGAGCTCATAGGTAGGAGAAAACTAAATTTACTTACTAAGCATATATTGTAAATTCAAGCAATGGATCCAAAGTCACGAGTCACACTGATCAAGTGGTGCATGTGTATGGTGGATAGAATATAGATGGTAAGGAATATAGTAAGGTGTATGGAATGGATGATGGAAAAGACTTACTTTTGCTCCTTGAGAAATTATCTCTCTTTTGAATTTGGAAACTCTGTAGAGAACCTGGGTTGTATCTTTTTCTTTCTTTATTTTTCTTTTATGGAGAGGCGAGCATCTAAGTACCCATTGTTTTTAGCGGACACTTGTCCATTTTTTTAACTCTCCTTTATTCTTTCTTTTTCTTAGGGAGGTAGGCTCTACTCGCCCGTAGGACACTTGTCCATTTTTCATCTCCCTTTTCTCTTTCCCTTTTTTTTAATCTACAACCCAAATCTCTTTCGCAATAACTTTTGAGAGATAAACAAATGTAATGGAGCTTCTGTAAGATATTGGCTAGAAATGAATGAATGGATGGGTATAGGGAATATTTTTGGTTGCTCTCTCCCAGGATAGGAGTAGAACATTTTTGGTGGCTAGAGTGAATGGGTGTATATGGTATATATATGTGCTGAGTGTATATGTGGTGGATGCGTACTTCCAGAGTGGAAATAGCATATGGAGTCGAGTGGAGTGGAATGTAGTGTGGTGGATTGAGTAGAGTGAAGTGTACATGATCAGCATGACACGTTTCTAGGGGTCGACAAAGATTGAACAAACTCAATGCAAAGCAAGCAGCCTATATATATATATATTAAAAGGGTTTTCCTAATCTAGGGAGCATGTATATATGGCTGTGGTAGGAGGTTCACACTCTTGTCACACAGGAACTTATCATGTGCATTTTCAATTTTCAAAATAAATCTCCAGAAATCTAGTGTCACTAGGAGTAAGATCAAATAGCAGCTCAAGACTATCATATATCATATCCGTCAATTACCTAGACTTTAGAGCAAGCATTTGCAACCCATAGGTTTTCAGGTTTAGGGTAAATCTCAAGTCAAAGTAATTTTGCAAATGGAGCTCAAGAGAAATTAAGCTTGAAAGCTAGGTACTAGAAAAGTATTACAACGGAGCAACTATTCATCATCTCCATGTTGGCAGATTTTGGGGTTCATTTTAGTTGAGCAAATTAATCTGGTGAACACTCTCTCTTGATCCTTTTATTCACACTCTAACACAAGACTCTTTGAACAACTAGACTTAAACTAGACTCTATAGCAAATAAAATATTTAACTAATAAAATTAATACTATAATAGTAGGGATACTTATCGGGATAACGGGGGTTTGATTGGGAGTGCACCCCCTCAATTTGGATTGAAATGTAATCTTCGATGTAGAAGTTGAGGTAGTTGGTGACAAAGGTGGCGCCTAGCATGTTTCTCCTCTTTTGAATTCAAATAGACAACAAAGCTAGTGGAACTTGATTAAGCATTAGGGGTTAGCCACGTTGCTTTTTAGTTTGCCTGGGATAAATATATTTTTTTTTTTTTTTATATGCAAGAAAAAAATAAAGTACTTATGCATCTTTATTTTATTTTTTTTATGCCACCACAACAAATAGCCTAAAGGTGTTTAGCCTCGGGGATATTAGCATGGGGCTTTAAGGTTTTCACAAAACAAAAGATAAAATATTTTTGCTATTTTCAAATGCAGATATAGAATGCTAAAAATAAACATGATATGGAAAGAATAAATATACAATGCGGGGATTTAAATATGGATAACTACCGAGTTACCTTTCGGCGAGGATTCGGCGTTTAGAGTCCTCCGAATAGGACTTTATTGTTACGCTCTTCACTCCCATGGTATATCAGTTGTCACAATCGGTGGCACTGATGATTCTATTGTTTCTTCTGATGATGTTCTGGGAGATGTTTTCTTCTTCCTCCACTTTTGCTTAGTTGGTGGACTCTTCTTTGGAGTGGTTGATTCTTCCTTCTTTGTGGATGATTCAGGTGTAAGGGATTTATCCTCTATACTTACCTTATCTCCTTCTAAATCTTTAATCCATTGTCTCCTTTGGCGGCGATGAGCTGACCTGCTCTTTCTAGGTTTTGTATAATCATTATAACTATTAAAGTAAACACGTACCTTCTCTTTAGGGAATTGGAAATGAATCTCTCCTGTATGGATGTAGATGATTGCACATGTAGTGTTGAGGAATGGTCTCCCAAGCACTAATGGAGGATCTTCTTCCTTCCCCATGTCCATGACTACAAAGTCAGTGAGAACATAGTGGTCCATAATCTTGACTGGTACGTCCTTGGCAATCCCTTCAGGAAGTCTATATGATTGATCTGCCATCTGTAGCTGCACAAATGTTGGTTGCAATGGCAATTTTCCAAATAATAATTCATATGTTACTTTTGCCATTAAGTTAATACTGGACCCCGTATCGCAAAATGTATTATAGAAAGTTAAATAATTAATAGAGCATGAGATGGTAGGAGTACTGGATCATCTTGCTTACGAAGCATAGGAGATGGAGGTAGATGATCATTTTCAGAACTTACCTTGTTAACCACCATTACTTTTTTTTGTAGGCTGTGCCTTTTTGTATCTATTCTGATTCCTTCTTCTATTCTTGTTGTAGGTCTCTATCTTTGGTTCTGGCAAATATGAATAAGAATGTTGTGGGTTAGTAGGAGAGGTGTGTACCTTGTTCTTGAAGTTGAATTTCTCCTTTTTCCCTTTAATGTTGAAACAAATCTTCGCACTGTCTGCGTAGATGATAGCTTTGGCTGAGCATAAGAATGGTCGACCGAGTATGATTGTTGATCTTTCATTTCTTCCGGTGTCTCACGATCTGAAGTCTGGCCTGGTACGTAAGAGCCTCTGATTCCCACACACACATCTTCAAGGATCCCCTCGGGATAACAGAACGACTAATCTGCTAGCTGCAAGCACATGTTTGTATTCCACAATGGTTCACTATAAATCTTTTCATAAAATACCTTAGGCATTATATTCACTCTTGAGCCGAAATCACATAGAGCATTATCGAAGGTGTGCGGTCCTATCTGGATTGTAAGGACTGGCCTTCCTGGATCTTCCTTCTTAGGTGGCATCGAATCATCCAACCAGCAGCTCCCTGAGGTCTCTCTATAGTAGTGACCTGCATTATAGATATCGACAAGATTTGCAGATTCTAATTCTTCCGGCTGCCCCGGAATCTTTCCTGGTGTGGTTAGTGGAACAGAAAGCTAAGAAATCTGGGATTCTATCATCTTATTAAAGCTGTGCTGATTTTTAATAGCTGAAGAAAAGCTTTCTAAATGAGTATTAATAAGTTCTAAAGCTTTATCATTGGTAGCTATCTTTCTAGACAGATTCTCCATAACTTTACCTTGGTTAAGAACAAGGTCTCTCAAGGAAGGTTGATAAGTATTAAAATTGTTACCTAGATTGTTACCTTGGTAGTTTCGTTGGTAGTTGGGCCTCTGTTGGTTCCAACCTTGATTCTGTTGAGGACGGAAATTGTTGTTGTTAATGTTGAAATTAATGTCCTCCACGATCTCTGGACAATTCTTGCCAGTGTGGCCTGTGTTTCCACATTCTTCACACGTCATGCGGGAATCTTGGATTTGCATGACTGCCTTGGGTTGAGGATCTCTATCCTCGAGCTTCTTCATGATTAAGTCCATCTTGGCAGATAGCATATCTACCTCTTTCAGCTGGTGCATTCCTCTCTTGTGGGGTTGACGCTCTTCACTCCAACCTTGGTTGGAAGCCATCTTCTCCACAAGCTCTGTAGCATTAGTTAGTGTAAGTGATAAGAAAGCACCACCAGCTGCAGCATCCATAGTTTCACGAGCACTGGGAACAAGCCCATGATAGAAAGTCTGCATCAACAGCCACTTCTCCATCCCATGGTGTGGACATTCTAAAATGTATTCTTGGAAACGCTCCCACGCTTCCGGGACAGATTCATCATGCTGTTGTTGGAAATTTGATATCTTCCCTCTTAAGGCATTCGTCTTGCCTATAAGAAAGAACTTAGCAAGAAAGGCTGTGGAACATAAATCCCAAGTTGTATTTTTCTCTTTTGTAGCGTAGAACTATTGCTTTGCCTTTCCCAATAGTGAGAATGGAAAGAGACAAAGCAAGAATGCGTCTCTGGATACGTCCTTCATAGTAAATGTGCTGCAAATCTCCAGGAAGTGTTGGAGATGAGCACTAGCGTCTTCATGTGCCTTTCCGCAGAATTGGCTGGCTTGCACCATGTTTATGAGCCCTGGCTTAAGCTCAAAGCCATTGTCTCCAACCTCTACTTTTGGACCAGTGAGAATGTTGTCCGTGGTAGGAGCTGAGAACTCACGAAGTGTCTTGGTTGCCATAGCTTCAAATTCAGGTGTTAAACTTCGCCTTACTTGATCAACGTCCGAATCAGAAGGTCTTGATGACTCAGAAGATGATGATGAGAATGTAGGTGCTGGTGTTTGTCTAAGTTTTGCTCTGGCCTGTCTGATTAATTTTTCAGGATCTTCAACAAAATTATCTGGACGATTCCAATTCATACATATATTTTACCTTGCATAAGATTAAAAACAAATAGAAAACAGGGTTGAACCTGTTTGAGTATGTGATAATGGGTTCTCAATGCATTATGTGATGCAAGTGATCTCTCTTATTTCCATGTATGATGTGTTTATAGGATTTTTGGCTAGCACCCTTCCAACTAGGAAAGTTAGAAACAATACCAACTTAATGGGAATAACACTGTCTAAGTTTTGGCTAATACCCTTCCATACTAGAGAAAGTTGGAAAGTAGCACTAGGAAAACTTATGTAGCTAGGAAAACACATTTTGAAAATTTTTGAAAGATTGACTATGCCCTTCCAAACTAGGAAAGTTGGAAACAAAGCCAAGAAAACTATTGCTCTGAATAGACTACGCCCTTCCAAACTAGGAAAGTTTGGAAGCGATGTCATGATAACCATTTTCTTAAGAAAGACTACGCCTTTCCCCGGCAACGGCGCCAGAAATGCTTGTTGATATTTCTTACACGATCCAAATTAGGAAGGCGAAAGAAATATATATAGGATATCTATCTAATCATGTTAGCTTGGATATGTAATTAATCTCATGATCCAACAAAGCGAAGTTAGGCGGTGTTAGTAGTGGGATGTATCTTAGCATCATTATCCATAGTGGAGTTAATCTCACCAGGATATGTACTCAAGGTATACCACTCATTTCTAAGCATTACCTATACACTAGTCCATTACCCTAGCAATAACGCTCAAAGAAATGCGGGTATGGTATTCTTGATAAGCCTTGATAAAAGAATGAACATGATATCGCAAAAAGCGCACGAGATAGAAATACCATCGTAGCACTTCACCGAGTAATCCGGTATCGTATTTATATTTTACCACGGGGAAAGGGAGTCTATGGAAAGTAGAGAGAAAAGGGTATCTAATGATTTAGGAAGTAATTTACTTGTGAGATCCACTTGCGGTTGTATAATGCGAGTAGCCATATGCATCTAACATTACTCAACAGGATAAGTCACAAGATAAAGATAATTGAATAAATGATAACTACCCAAGTCTAAGATCATCATATGCCACTAGTATCATACGAGCTATTAACATGTTATAGAAAGAATAGAAAGAATATTCCTAAGATACTCCTAATCATATGTCAATGAATACTACAATTAGTGCAATACATCTAGCTATCATGGCAAGGTTGCAATACATCTACACATGGTAAGCATTACCAATGACAATCAAGGACAAAACTTGGTCATCACCGTAATTAAAGCTCAACTAGTCCTACATTCAGAGGGTGGATTCCAAAGGACTCAACAGATTGTCACTCCCGCGATCTACCACACGGCCCGAATGTAGGGTGCAATTGCAGAATAAACGTTGTATAAACACCACGTTTACACATTGCTTATCACCCACATAGTGATCATCTACGTGGATGCTATACAATTCCATGCATAAGATATAAGACAAACTCACTAAACTAAACATATAATCATAGCATGCATGGATACATATCAATAAGAATATAATAATGATATAGATCAAAGTCATATCAATTGTATTCTGATAATAATAATACTTACAGATCGAATACAAGAGAGAAGTCTCAAGAACGATGCTCCTGCTACTTCTTGACTATCAGGAACTCAAGATGAACTTGACTTCAACTAGAACTAGCTAGATAGCTAACTACTTCTAATATGATGAACTAGGGCTTAGGTCTAGACTTGGTTGGACTTGAGTTGAATGAGAATGACTTGGTATGAATTAGTAATGACTTAGGGTTTCACCTTGGGGTCAGGTGGTCTTCTTATATAGGACTTGGCGATGAACATGGACCCTTGGATCAAACCGACCTTCAATAACTGTGTAGATACAACCTCAAGGTCGGTGGTAAACCGACATAAAAATGTGAGGGTGATAGGAGGACCCCACGGGCGGCCGGCTAAAAAGGCTCGCGGCCGCCGAGGTGGAAGGTTCTCGTCTTCCTGTTTCTTCCGGTGTCCTCCTCGGTACCTTCTAGAGTGTTTTAGTCCATATTTTGGGTTGAGTTACTTCACGGTCAAGTCTTGTCATCATATGTGATGTATATTTCGGAACTTTCTCCATTCTTCTCTGCATTTATCTGTTAAGTCCCTAGAAAGTCACAGAATACCAAAACTCGTAGAAATATATTAGTTAGACCCCTAGACTTATGTTGACATCTAACTTAAGCCCTTATTTCATGTTAATTAATTAATAATATTATGCTATAACAAGTGTCAACACTGGCCCAGTGGGGACATTGCCCACCGCTGGGGTTGAGTAGTCGCGGAGTGACTTGGCCATGAGTGTTGATGAGGATGGTACGGGGATGATGGGTTCAACCTCTGGTGGATTAGCGACAGGTGTAACGGTACAGGACCGTCTCTTTCTGATCAACGCCTCCGGATTGTCAACGAAGTTGTTCGGTAGGTTGGGACCGATCATATACTATCCCTATTTTCATCCACAATGAGGAAGAAAAACAAAAGAGTTAGCCTGCAAAGACTAGGGCTATCATTCATACATGTGGTTATAATCATCATATGCTAGCTTTATTATATTTTTTCAAAAACCATGCGTCAAGAAGAACGGCGCCGTAAATGCTTGTTGGTATTTCTTAACGACATTACTAGAAATAGATAATAACCTATTTCCGGTAACGGCACCGTAAATGCTTGTTAGCTTTTCATTAAGTGCAATCACTAAGAATAAATAATATTCTTAGTGGCCACGTTAAGAGACACCGGATGATAGATGGATTCATATGTTTGCTATAGTCAATCCCAAGAAGCGCACGCAGATCTATCATTGTAGCATTTCACCCGGTGGTATTCGGGTATCGTGATTTATATTTTCCCAAGGGAAGGCGGGCTTGTGTAATTTGCTAGCATAATGATGATAATGATCCACAATGTATTCATGAATTACCATTAGTCAAATGGGGGTAAGGAAATGATATTCAGGATAGTGACAAACACACATAAGCTACTACACCACTAGGGGAGAAAAGGATAAAAAAAGAGAATCTACAATGAGAAGGTGGTTCTAAATATTGCACATGGGTGAACTCTAGTTTGCATATGAGGAGGCTAAATCATTATGGGAATACGATCTTATGATGAGGAGATGCCCGCAGCCTAGTCCGCTTGCCGATGGACACTTTCGTAACTCCAACTCGGCATCCGAACGTGGAGGAGTACAATGGGCGGAACAGGGGCTGTCACCACCGCCCCTACCTCACTACCGTGGAATGCCAACATTTTCGATGGTTACTATAGACGGACACCACGCCCACGTGTATAGAAAACTACCTAAATCCCCAGGGACTCGACCCTACGGATCGACAAGCAAGGATAAAGGTAAACCCGAAGGTACACCAAACCATCATAATCTACATAAACCGACCAATCTCTAGCGAGTCGACATATGACGGTTAATCCTATAGTTAGCCAAGTCCAATCTATTAATATGTTAACTAGACCATAGTTCACACATTAATAAGATAACATGAGGGTAACTATACTCTAGCTCGAACACATTGCAATATGAATATAGGGACTTGAATGTTGAAAGGAACTCCATAATAATAATATTATTACCAAAAGATCCTTCCAAGGAGACAAGCCCTCCTTGAAGCTCAACCTTGCTCAAAACTACAACTAGAACTATAGAAAGTGAGTGAAGTGCTCAAGGGTGTGTGTGTTGTTATTTGGAAGGGGGTGTGGCCTCTTATTTATAGTGGTGTGAAAGGTGTTCTTGGCGGGAGTTTTGGCGCCAAATTGCCGAAAAACACCACCATGCATCGCCTCTACTCCTCTGGAGTCGGGTTCGGAGACAAGGCGCGGATGGATCGGGGGCAGGGCCGGGGCCGCCGCCGGGCCGGGCGGCCGGCCCAGTTTGGCCCCGCCCGGTGCCGAGCCTTCACGTGTGGGCTGGTGGCCCACTCTAGGTCGCCCTTCCGGAGTTGTTTTGGTCCACTTTGCATTGGTTTTGGCCTGGTCACGTTCCCTTGGCAAAGCGTATTCCCCGAGTTGCGTGTTACTCTTTATTTGGCGTACTCTCACTGTTTTCCGTGTTTGTTCCCGCAAAACAAATATTTTACGAATACAAGTGGAACTAGGTGAGTAGTAAATGTTTATTTGGCATAAGTGTGTTTTATTGCTCTTAATTTAAGCCTTGTTTTGTAGAATTCTGAAAATGTTATGTATATGTCAAACGAAAATTTTTATTGCAAAAACTTATACTAAATTGGACCACCCTAGATTAAAATCCTAGCCACGCCACTGGTCCTCTTGTATTTTTCTAACAACCTAGGAAAAAGAATCACGTTATTTGGACAACAAATGTGCATTTTAAACATCATCAAAGGTTTTGTTAAGAATCAAATTACAAAAAAACAGCTTCAGGCGCACCAAGAATAGTTTTGTTAGGCTGTTGCATCAAGAACACAACCATTAAAAAGAGATAAATAGATAAAAGTTGTATACATTGCATAAGGTACCACAGTAGTGCCAGCACAAGTTCATTAAACTGATTACATAAGTTGTTAATAAGTCATGACACATTTGAACAACTTCACTAAACTATTACATAAGTTCTTAAGGCAAAGCTACATTAGTTTCAAGGCAAAATCAAGATCACGGGGGCTGCAGACCCCCTAGCCCCCCACCCCTAGATCCACCACTGATTGACAGTCCAGCATCTTCTTCAATTGTCGAAGAATCTGTCTGTGGGAATACCTGCGCTTGAGGAGGACACGCAATCTCTCGCCCATTTTCTTGAGCTGTCAATCAACAAAGGGGCAAGTTAGCATATATATAATTGAAATTTAGGAATCTAAAGGTAGGGGAGCCATATATCACCTCCTTTTTGAGCGGGATCGGCCATTCTCCCTGTCTCCTCATCATTTGTCATGAGAAAATGTGCAATGAACTATAATCTTTTTTATTGATTACGAACTCACAGGGGTAAGCTTTAACAGGACCCTTCATTAACAAAATCAGAGACAATATTAGAATCACAAACATGAATGATTGCAAGTGGCAAATTAATCTCAAACAACTCAAAACAAACTTATAATCCATTTCATAATATATATGGTCAGTAATGAAATAATTTAACATGAATGATTGCAAGTGCTAAATTAATCTTAAACAATTCAAAACAGAGTTAGAATCCTTTTCATACTATATATGGATGGGATCCCATGCAAGAGCTATTACAAGTGAAAATAAAATATATTGCAAGTGTTAAATAACTCTCAATCAATTGAAATCAGACTTTTAATCTATTTCATACTAGAAGCAAAAAAGGTATGAAAGAAAATTACAAGAATTACACAAAGTGGTCTAGACATTGATCAATAAAAGGGTGCAAACAAGCTTTTGCTCTTATAATAACCAAGGCAAACTTTGATCTGAAGGCATCCTTGCATCTCTGAACCGAATGAGCTAAGTTATTGAAAATAATATCATTTCTCATAATCCAAATAGCCCAGGCCATAGTAACTATAATTCAAATCAGACATATAATCAATTTCATACTAGAAGCACGATTGCTAAATTAATCTTTGTAACTCGATTATATCTCCCAAATAAAAACTAGAAGTAGAGTGCTACCACAACACGTTCCTCATCAATGGTACACATGACAAATGCTAATATCCACACATGAAAATAAAAAAAAACCAATCTCCCATCTTAATATTCTACAAACAATAGCACAAAGAAAAAAACCCCACATCAAACCTAGCACAAAGAAAAACCCCACATCAAACCCTAACCTACGGGTCGGGAAGCTCGCCTAGGCGGCGGTTGCGCTGCGTGGCGATGGTGTGGCACGAAGCCGAGGCACATCGGGAACCGCCCAAACTTCCTCCTCCGCCGCTTGAATGCGCCTCCGCCGACATCGTCGTACTCCTCCTCGGCACGCGTTCTTTGGTCCCATCGGTGGCAGCGAACTTTCCCCTGCTATCGCGCCTCTGCTGGGCTGAGTGGTGGGGCCCTTTAGGCAGCGCAACAATGGCGTCCGCAGGAGGGGAGTCGGGGGCGTAGTAGTTGCGGGAGTGGGTGGCGGTGACCATGTTGACGATCGATGGAGGAAGCGAGGCGATGAGAGCGAGGTTGGGAGCGAGAGTTTGATGGGACGGATTGGGGAAAGAGTGCGGTGGAAGAGCAAGGCGTGCGTGGAATCCGCCGCCGCTCCTTCATTGATGCATGTAAAGGGAGACGCGTATTGGGTAGATTCATCGAATTGTGGGCCCCAACATCATTGGACCCGGGCGTCGGTGAGGCTTAACCCAAAGATCATGTGCGTTTAATAATAACGCGGAAGCTAAAACATCAGGTTAGTTTGGCACGTGCTAAAAAAATTTGGGTGATAAAAATGGCGCCACTTAATTTATTTTCGTTTCCATTTTTTTGTTTCCCAACATTCTTTTTTTTTTTTCTCTCCCTTTTTAAATAAACTAATCATCTCAAACTTTAATGGGATGTATAGTACCACTTTCTCAAAATCATCTCAAACTTTAATGGGATATTTATGTAGCCAAACTATGATGTTGTGTACATCTGTGCAATTTTCAGACCAAGTTTACCTATTATTCTTGTAATTATTTGTTGATTTATTGAAGAAAAAAATGTTAAAATACCCTCATGTAGCTAAAAAATCTAGAAACTTGCATGGACACCTCCTTTTGGTGTAGCATGTTGACAAAAAGTTTGAGGTGATTCAGAAAAAGTGGTGATACATCCTCGAGAAAGGCGCACACACCTCTCACGGATGTCCTAGTCACTAGGTGAGAGATGTTCATCCCTCGTGGAGGATGTGTAGTACCACTTTCTCAAAATCATCTCAAACTTTAATGAGATGTTTATGGAACCAAACTATGATGTTGTGTGCATCTATACAATTTTTAGACCAAGTTTACCTATTCTTTGTAATTATTTGTTGATTTCTCAAAAAAAAATGTTAAAATACCCTAATTTAGCTAAAAAATTCTAGAAACTTTGCATGGACACCTTCTTTTTTGTGTAGCATGTTGACAAAAAGTTTGAGGTGATTTAGAGAAGGTGGTGATTCACATCCTCAGAGAGGCACACACCTCTCACAGATGTCCTAGTCACTAGGTGAGAGATGTTCATCCCTATGGGGATGTATAGTACCACTTTCTCAAAATCATCTCGAACTTTAATGGGATGCTCATGGAGACAAACTATGATGTTGTGTGCATCTGTGCAATTTTCAGACCAAGTTTACCTATTTCTTTAATTATTTGTTGATTTATTGAAGAAAAAATGTTAAAATTCCCTAATGTTGCTAAAAAATCTAGAAACTCACATGGACACTTCCTATTGATGTTGCATGTTGACAAAAAAGTTTGAGGTGATTCAGAGAAAGTGGTGATGCACATCCTCACAAAGGCACACACACCTCTCACAGATGTCCTAGTCACTAGGTGGGAGATGATCATCCTTGTGAGGAATGTATAGTACCACTTTCTCCAAATCATCTCAAACTTTAATGGGATGTTCATGGAGCCAAACTATGATGTTTTGTGCCTTTGTGCAATTTTCAGACCAAGTTTACCTATTATGTAATTATTTATTGATTTCTTGAAGAAAAAAATGTTAAAATACCATAATTTTGCTAAAAAAATCTAGAAAATTGCATGGACACCTCTTTTTTGGTGTTGCATGTTGATAAAAAGTTTGAGGTGATTCAGAGAAAGTGGTGATGCACATCCTCATAAAGGCACACACACCTCTCACGGATGTCCTAGTCACTAGGTGGGAGATGATCATCCCCGTGAGGGATGTATAGTACCACTTTCTCCAAATCATCTCAAACTTTAATGGGATGTTCATGGAGCCAAACTACGATGTTTTGTGCCCGTGCAATTTTCGGACCAAGTTTACCTATAACTCGTAATTATTTGTTGATTTACCGATGAAAAATGTTAAAATACTCTAACGTTGCTAAAGAAATCTAGAAACTTGCATAGACACCTCCTTTTGGTGTTGCGTGGCCGACAAAAAAAGTTTGAGGTGATTCAGAGAAAGTGGTGATGCACATCCTCACAAAGGCACACACACCTCACACACAGATGTCCTAGTCACTAGGTGGGAGATGATGTTTGCTTGTGTGGGATGTATATATATATGGCACCACAATCAGAAAATCATTAGAAATGATAATGCCATGCTCACACACAAAAAAAGTGCCTAAAAAGAAAAGAAAATAGAAAAAACAAAATAAATGAGATGGTGGCTCAGGCTCATGGGCCGGGGTTCCGCGCCGGGCGCGTCCACCTCCATGACGCTTTGATCTAGGGGGAAGGCCGTCGGAGTCTCCATCATCACCGCCGCTTCCTTGACCTCGTCGCCGGACCACAAGGTGAGGTTAGGGTTTTTGGTGTGAGGGTTTTTGCAGTTCAATGGGTGGGGTTTTTCAGCATTTTGTGCTAGCTAGCTTGCTTGTATTAATTGTAACTCACAGATATAAATATGTTGTTTCAATTTCAACTAGCTTGAATTAATTGTATCTTGAATTGTACACACTAGCGTCGCTGGCTCGAGATTAGGGTTTAAATTTGGGGTTTCCTTCGTGCAAATGGTGATGTGTGGTGATTGGATGTAGGTTTGTGTACTAATTTCTTTGTGTCCATGCTTTGGAGAAATTTGATGTAGTTTGTGATTGGATGATTACAAGGCATCTATGATGATTAGAAGGCTACTTGTGTAATTGTAGTTTGGAGAACTTTTTGGTTTCCTTCATGAAATTTGTGTCCTAATAATTTGCTATGTACATGATTTGTAGAAATTTGTGGTTTCCTTCGTTAAATTTGATGTACTAAGCAACAAAAAGAGAGATGACATGAGTAATTGTGTCATGTGGATAACAAAATTGCACCCGCAACTACTAATTATTGTTTTGTTCAAGCATAAAGTTTGCAAGATCAACATTTCGCCGACACTGTTATTGCATAATATTAATAGTCAACAAAACATGAAATAAGGGCATAAAATGAATAATCACATAGACTAGGGGCTTTACTGACGTAATTCCACAAGTTTTGGTGATTTATATATTTTCAGGGACTAAATAGATAAAAGCAGGTAAAAGCCCAGAGTTTGCACCCCATACGATGAGAAGACTTGACCGTGAAGCAACTCAACTTGAAACCCACGTAAGAAGACCCTAGAAGACTCCAGAAGACCTGGTCTGGAAGGTGGGGCCCATATGGCATAGAGCCAGGGCGGCCGCCTCCACAGGCCAGGGCGGTCGCCCTCTGACCCCACCTGTCAGCCACCAGCTTCCTAGGTCGGTTCCAAACTGCAATTGAGGATAGATCTACGCCGTTGTTCAAGGTCGGTTTAATCCAAGGGCTGCGGTGCATCGCCTAGGGCTATATAAGGAGACACCCTGACCCCTGGGTGAAACCCTAATTCATTATCATTCATTATCAATAGGCTGAGGCCCTGAGTCTTCTCCTAGGTCTAGACTAGAACTAGAACTAGAAGAGCTAGCATTCAAGAGGGGACTTGATCTAATTAGATCTAGTCTTTAGAACAAGAGGGATAGAGAGAGGGAAGGGACTGGAGGAGGTGCCGGCCTGTCGGTGCTAGCTCCACAACTTGTACCTCGATGGAAGTTAACCTACACCTGGAGTTACTCTGGTAATCAACTTCTTCTTTTAGTAAGCAATATTGTTTATACTGTTCTTCTGATCTATGAGTCTCTTTTGAGTACTTTAATCTAGTGCATTAGGTTAAGGTAATATTTGTAGTGTGAGCGTGGTGCTTGGACTCGGGTATCTCGTTAGATTCATCCTACATTCCGGATTGTGGTAGATCACGACGGTGATAGCTCCTAGTAGAGTGTCGTTGATCCTTTGTATTCCACCTCCCGTCTGTAGGACTCGTGGGATTTATTTCTAGGTGAAGCATCCTTTGTTGGTGTTTCTCCCTATATGATGTCCCCAGATAGAACATTAGAAGGCATAGCTTACTGAGATTAGAACTAGATATCTTAGTAATCACCTCGACACTCTCAACCTTCTTAAGTCTTGTGCTACTCCGGGTTAAGATTAGATCGTTGTCTCACTCACACATTTCCCTGTGGATACGATATTTAAAACCCTTCTGGACGAAAGCTACAACGGTATCCGTGCGCTTGCGGATTATTCATCTTCAATATTTCTATGGGCATAACAAATACCAACAAGCTTTCTGGCGCCGTTGCCGAGGAAACGGTTGCTGAGTTGACTTCGAATCTACCCTATCCTTGTATCATATTCTTTTATTCTTTTATCCCTTTTATTCATTTGTTTTCTTTTTCATTATGAATTCTACTCCTATCTATCAATATGCCCAACCTACGGGTGCTTGCTTAGAGCCACCACAATCTTCAGAGCCTATCCTATCACCTGGCTATGAGCTGCACCCAGACTTTATAAACTTGATTCGGAAATTATCCTTCTCGGGAGAAGGCAACGCCAACCCGTTCTCACACCTATGAGATTTTTATCATATCTGTGGATGCCTACGCATCGCGGGTATGTCGGATGAAACCTTACAATGGAAGGCCTTTCCGTTCTCTTTAACGGGAAGAGATAGACATTGGTATAATCAGACTGTAGGAAAATTACATGGAGATTGGGGAACCTTATGCCATGAATTCTATTTAAAATTCTTTCCCTTCTCCAAAGTGGTTAGCCTTCGACTACAAGTCTTAAAATTCAAACAATTAAAAGAAGAATCCCTTAGTGCATCCTGGGATCATTTTAACGAACTCCTTACCATTGGCCCACATCTTGGAGTTGAAGGCCATATGCTTCTTCAACACTTTTATATAGGCCTTGATAAGGAATCTAGAGAAACCCTAGATGCCTCCTCGAATGGAGCCTTTTCCAGTTTAACAGCTAGCGAAGCATGGGCTACCCTTGACCGTATCAGTGGGCATCCCACTTGGGCTAGCGTTCTTTATAATATTTTTGAGGAAGAGAAGGAATCATCCACCGATCAAGAAGAAAAAGTTTCGATAGCTAATCTGCAATCATTCCAATCCCATGGTTTAGCTACCCATCCTGAACCATCAATATCCCAGAATCCTCCAAAGGAAGAAATAATTTCACCTTTGGAAGACCCTTTCCAATTTAAACCTAACCTTAGTGATTTTGGGGTAGCAATAAATTCTCGTCCATACAAGATACCTCCAAGTGACTATAATTCAGATTCTTTTGAGGAGGAGTCTCTTAGAAAATGTTCTTATTCTTACAAAGGACATTGGGAAGAACTCATGGCATGTCTGGTGATGCCATAGAGGGAGAACAAAGCTATCTAGAAGACAATCTTATCTTCTCCCCTTCTATGTCTAGACAAGATGACTATTTCGAACCTCTCTTTAAACCCATCCTTGACCCCGATGAATCCATATATGCTTTCTTCTTTGAGACTCATGATGATCCTAGAAATTCACCAAAACAACCCAAGTTTAGGAATCATCAAGACCATCAGAAAAACCAAGAAGGACAACAACAATGGCTTGAGAGTGTTAAAAACCTATGTGCCACAGCCATTGATTGGATGGACGAGATTTTAGATGAAATCAGCCTGAGAGACACCAACCCAAGGGATCCCTTAGACAACCATGATAAATTAACCTTGGAGTTTGAGAAGGAAGATAACATCAGTGAGCATAAGAGCTACTTCATGGACACTTCATCTAGTCCATTTTCACATGAGACACTTCCTGAATCACTCAGTCTCTATCACTATCATGCACGAGATCTTCAACCCCCTCATTCTCCCTCCTATAGATTTTAAAAGGGTGGTTGTAGATGGATACATCTATCATAAATATTCTAGATCCCGTTGGCATAAATCTTGAGATGGATTGATGTTGGAGGGGAAACCACTTTATCATCATGAATCATAATTTAATGGTTTCCCAAGGACGAGCTTGCTGTCCTAAAACAAGCACTTCTTGAGAAATAACATGAGTGTTTACCTTATTGCTATGATACCCTTGTGAAATGAGCATAGAGATATAAATGAGGAAATATTCCTTCGGGTATTTTTGTCGCTAACCATTTCAGGTCTAGAGGAAGAAGAATGAAGGATGACAATGTAAGGTATGTCCAACCAATCATTTGTGCAACATGAAATCATATGCATAGAAATATTCCTTGTCATGTTGCTGCACTATCCTGGTTGCCTCTACCTTTTGAGACATGCTCAAATTGCTTAACAACTATCATGCTTTTCATCTCTGTTTGAGTAAATCTCTATAATGCCTTCATGCTACCTTTTGTCTGCTTTAGTATGCTCAGGTTTGGAATAAGTTCATACATCTCTTAAATGAAGCATGGTGCCTAGTTTAGGAATTGTGATCTTACCTCCAAAGGCCTTTTAAATTAAGCGTGGTGCTTAGGTTAAAATGCCCTCCTAAGTCAAATTAGACGTGGTGTCTAGGTTGATTTTTGAGCCAATGGTATGTTATTGTGGATATTGGATATTTTGTTGGACTAACCCCTGTAGAAAAGAAGAAACTCTCAAATAAGCTTGGGGGAGGTCCTGAGATGAACTCACACTGAGAAGAAGCAAGACACAACAAACCTTTCACAAGGAGGACCTGCTTCAGAAGAACTTTATGGAAAAAAAGAGGAAGAAGACAAGTTAGGAAGAAGCTACGCAAGAGGCCAAATAAGGAAAGCTTCAAGCAGAAGGAAAGGACCACCACAAGTTGTTACGGTGCCATCATGCTCCAATAATAAGGTAACATCTTGAGGTAAGTTGTCAATAAATAAGCTTTCCCTTAATTATGGCATGTTCATAAATAAAGAACCAAACATGTTAGAGTAACACCCTTGTTTGATCCAACTTCATTAGCTCAACATGTTTTGTTTCTTTAGTTGTTCCTAGCACCACCCTCTTGATCTCATAGTCCTAATCATACTAGCAAAAAAAAATATTGCAACATTCATGTCCCATCTTCTGATCTTATCACCCTTGTTGTAAACAAAGGAAACACATAAACATTAACTTTATCTTGTTTAATGTGCCTGAGGTTTTAGAGAAGAATAAAATTTTGGTTCTGTTGGTGTTTTCCCACCAACAAGGCCCATGCACTTGATCTCTACCTTGTCTTTGCTAGCAGGACACACTTCGAGCAAAATGTGGAGTCTGGTCACTCCCCAAAATTCTATAAGTGAATGTCCCTGAACACACAAAGCATGCACACAAAACAAGAGGCTGCCAACCCTCACTATAAAATTTTCACTTCGAAATGTTGGACCCGCAAAAGAACGTGGGTGACACCATCTTCAGAATCACCATCTTAGGGGATGCAGCTGCTAAGATCAGATGATGCGCTTGAGGAATGAACAAGGTAAGAAGTCTTGTTCAGGGGACGTAAAACACTAAACCCTCGTCGTAAGGTAAGATCGGTAGTTATCCATATTTAACGCATATCATATTTACTTCATTGCATAATCATTTTCCTTTAGCATATTTAAATTTCTGCATTAGCATTGCATTGAAAAATTCTAAAGCCCCATGTGAATAATTTTGTGGCGTGTAACAACCCATAAGGATATTCTTTGTGGTGGCATAAAAATAATTATGCATTCATCTAGTTGCATTTGCATCATAGGGCTTTGCATGCATATAAATTTATAAAACTCCAAAAAATATTTTCCTGCTAAAGTTCTGCTTAGAATAATCGTGATCCATCTCTAGGCACATGAAGCCTATGTGGCCAACCACTAACGCTTAATCTATTCCACAAAGCTTTGTTGTCTATTTAAGTTCTGCAGGATTTAAAGGATAAATAGGAGTAAGACATGACAGAGTGGAGGCATACGACCACTTGACGAAGCACATAATAGTCATCATCATCAATGCTCCATCAAGCAAGGCCGACACCAACACCACTGTCTACCTCACTTCAACATCACCAAGAGACTAAGTCAAAATCAAGCTTGGGGGAGAGCATCCCCTAGTTATCGAGATAAGTATCTCTTACCTATATTTTTATATTGGTTTGATATTGATTTGCCATAAGTTTAGTAGAGTGTAATCTTTAAGTTTGGGAATAAATAAATAGGAGTGTACCAAAGGTTGCTTTTCTACCAAAATAAAATGGGCTCTAAAGCTAATTCTCATGCATGGAAGTTATGAATAGTTGCTCTGCCGTAATTCCTTTCAAGTACCTAGTTTTCAGCCTTGAACTCTCCCAAATTTTGGATGAACTGCTTTGATCTAAGGTTTACTTTGAGCTTGAAACTTGTGGGGAGCGAATGCTTGAACTAAGTCTAGGTAATTGGCAGATATGATATGAGATAGTCTGAGCTGCTATTTATCTTGTTCCTAGTGAGACTAGAGTTCTGGAGATTTATCTTTTGAAAAAATTAAAAATGCTACATGATGAGTTCCTGTATGATAGAGCGTTGAATTTCTACCACAGCCATACATACATGCTACTTAGATTAGGAAACTTCCACACATTTACTGCTTACTTTGCATTGAGTGCTGTCAAGCTTTGTTGACCCTTAGAGACTTGTCATGCTTCTATATCAGGATCACGTACACTCCACTTCACTCCACCTACATATCGCTGCTTCTACTTTGGAAGTATGCATCCACCATAATTTCTACCACACATCTACCAAAAATGTTCTACTCCTACCCTGGGAGTGAGCACCAAAAATATTCCATACACCATCCATCTAGCCAAACATCTCATAAAGCTCCAATGTTCTTGTTGCTATCTCTCAAAAGTTTTTGTAGAAAGAAGCTTGGGCTATATTAAAAAAAAAGGGGAAAGGAGAGTTAAAAAAATGGACAAGTGTCCGCTATGAAAACAATGGGTACTTAGATGCCCGCCTCTCCATGAAAAAAAATAGAAAGAAAGAAAGAAAAAGTATACAGCCCAGTTCTCTCAATATTTCAAAGTTCCAAAAGAGAGATATGTTTCTTCAAGGAGCAAAGTAGAATTAGGCTTTTACCCTCTACCACTCCACACTCATACCACCTTCACCACATTCATTCCACATATAGCCACACATGCACATCTTGATTTGGATAGTATGACTCGTTTCTCTGGATCCATCGCTTGACCTTACGATATGTGCTTAGTAAGTATGTATGAGTTGTCTCTCCCACCTATGAGCCCCACACATAAGCCTTAGTTATAGGGTGAGAGAGAGAAGGAACAATGTACTTCTGCCTTATTCCAAAAATACCACATAAAGAGAGAAGGCATAAACACCATTATTGCCTTGGTGAGGATCCAAATACCACATATGAGAGACTTGAGAGGGTCATACAAAGGAATCTCTGAGTTTTATTTTGAAAACTTACAAAAACTCTAGGATAATAGTTGATCGAAGAACTTGAGACATAGTGCTTGACTTGATCGTTCTATCTTTCAATTGCTCAAGACCCAAGTGACGGCTATAAGCCCCATGGTTGAAGGTAATATGAGTAAGTTTGATTTAGAGGAGAGTTCTTGTTTGAACGCATGTGTACTTTTGAGGCGTGAAAGCATAGTAGCAACTCCTGATCCATTGCTAAGATTGGCTTTGCTAGGGACTAGCAAAGGGTAAGCTTGGGGGATCTTGTTGACACCTATTATTGCATAATATTAATAGTCAACTAAACATGAAATAAGAGCATAAAATGAATAATCACATAGACTAGGGGCTTTACTGACGTAATTCCATGAGTTTTGGTGATTTATATATTTTCAAGGACTAAACCGATAAAAGCTGGTAAAAGCCCAGAGTTTGCATCCCATACGATGAGAAGACTTGACCGTGAAGCAACTCAACTTGAAACCCACGTAAGAAGACCCTAGAAGACTCCAGAAGACCTGGTCTGGAAGGTGGGGCCCATCTGGCATAGAGCCAGGGCGGCGGCCCTCTGACCCCACCTGTCAGCCACCAGCTTCCTAGGTCGGTTCCAAGCCGCCATTGAGGATAGATCTACGCCGTTGTTCAAGGTTGGTTTGATCCAGGGGCTGCGGTGCATCGCCTAGGGCTATATAAGGAGACCCCCTGACCCCTGGGTGAAACCCTAATTCATTATCATTCATTATCAACAGGCTGAGGCCCTGAGTCTCCTCCTAGGTCTAGACTAGAACTAGAACTAGAAGAGCTAGCATTCAAGAGGGGACTAGATCTAATTAGATCTAGTCTTTAGAACAAGAGAGATAGAGAGAGGGAAGGGACCGGAGGAGGTGCCGGCCTGTCGGTTCTACCTCCACAACTTGTACCTCGGTGGAAGTTAACCTACGCCTAGAGTTACTCTGGTAATGAACTTCTTCTTTTAGTAAGCAACATTGTTTATACTGTTCTTCTGATCTACGAGTCTCTTTTGAGTACTTTAATCTAGTGCATTAGGTTAAGGTAATATTCGTAGTGTGGGCGTGGTGCTTGGACTCGGGTATCTCGTTAGATTCATCCTACATTTCGGATTGTGGTAGATCGCAACGGTGATAGCTCCTAGTAGAGTGTCGTTGATCTTTTGTATTCCACCCCCCGTCTGTAGGACTCATGGGATTTATTTCTAGGTGAAGCATCCTTTGTTGGTGTTTCTCCCTATGTGATGTCCCCAGATAGAATATTAGAAGGCATAGCTTACTGAGATTAGAACTAGATATCTTAGTAATAACCTCTACACTCTCAACCTTCTTAAGTCTTGTGCTACTCCGTGTTAAGATTAGATCGTAGTCTCACTCACACGTTTCCCTGTGGATACAATATTTAAAACCCTCCCGGGTGAAAGCTACAACGGTATCCGTGCGCTTGCGGATTATTCATCTTTAATATTTCTGTGGGCATAACAAATACTAACAACGACTCCCCGGGGCGCCATCTAGGCCCGGAGTCCTGCCTCAGCAGTGCAGCGTACTCTCCGGGGTGCCGTCTAGGTGGAGAACGCTCCCTCGTCAGAGGCGCATCGAGGACTGGGGATGAACCTCTTAGAACCCTCGGAATGGAGGGGAGTTCCCATAATCCACATCAATGACTCCGACGACTCCGGATCCTCGGCCTCCAACGACTCCGAATCAACCATTGGGATTGAAGAATAGCACGACCCCGAGGTCAGATTCCCGAGCTCTCCATGTATAGGATTTGAGATATGAAAATGAAATCATCTATCTTGGAATTGCTATTAGGATTGTCTTGTGCTGATCAAGTTTCCTATAAGTTCTGTTTTAACAGCTGTTGACACCTGTTATAGCATAATATTACTAGTCAACTAATATGAAATAAGGGCATAAAATGAATATCAACATAAGTCTAGGGGCTTTACTAACATAATTCCACGAGCTTTGGTGATTTATATATTTTTAGGGACTTAATGGATAAATCTGAGAGAGAAGAATGGAGAAAGTTAGGAATATACATCTCATATGATGACAAGACTTGACCGTAAAGTAACTCAACCCAAAATGTGGACTAAAACACTCTAGAAGATACCAGAAGACACCAGAAGAAACGAGAAGCCAAGAGGAGACCAACCCCTGGCGGCCGCCAGAGGGATTTAGGCCGGCCGCCAGGCTACAGTAGCCAATCAGACTCATCTTTCTAGGTCGGTTTGTAACCGACTTTGAGGTTGTATCTACACCGTTATTGAAGGTCGGTTTGATCCAATGGTCATCGTTCATCGCCAAGGCCTATATAAGAAGACCCCCTGATCCCAGGGTTAAACCCTAACTCATTCTATCTCATTATCTCTTGACCTTTTGGTCAGAGGTGTCCCAATGTGAGGACAACCTCTCCTCTCTAGTTCTAATCTATATTAGAAGATCATGTAGAACTAGAAGGATTAGAGTGAGTTGAGAGCGAATATCAAGTTGATAGATTAGATCCATAGTCCTCCATGAAAGTGATTAGATCTAGTCTTGAGAACTAAAAAGAGTGGGTGGAGGAGAAGAAGGGGAAGCAGGACATGTCGGTGACTCCTCTACGCTTGTACCTCCGGGATCAAGGGCCTATGGCACTTGATCCTGAGACTTCTATGGTGGATCAACTTCTTGTTTGAGTAAGTAATCACGTTATCTAAAGTGTTAGTATTGTTCTTATTTGTTCATAACTCTTTGAGTACTTTAATCTATGGGAATCTATAGATTAGAGGAGTGGCTTAGGTGTAGGCGTGGTGCCTAGACTGTAAGTACTTGTGAATGCACCCTACCTTCCGGAGTGTGGTAGTTCGTGGCAGTGACAGTACCATTGATTCCTTTGAATTCCATCTCCCGTTGGATAGGACTAGCAGGACTATGTTGCTAGAGGAATAGTAAGTTTTGACCTTGCTTTCCTTTGAGTACGTCCCTTTAAGACAATATCAACATAACTTACAAGGAGAAGAACTAGACAACCATAGGAATCTTCTTACCTCTTTATCCTCTCCCGTTCCTTGATTGCTGCTTAGGGATTAGTTATATGCCTCAGTTATCCTCACACCATCCTCCCTGTGGATTCGATATTAAAACCCTCTCCCGGGTGAAATGCTCATCAAGTATCCGTTAAACTGCGGATTATATTAAATATTTCGTAGGCTTATCAAATACCAACAAGCATTTTCTGGCGCCGTTCGGGAGAATGGTTCTTTGAGAAAACATTGAGTATAACTAATCTTGTATCATATCTTAGTGTAGTCTTTCTTTTTATATTTTCTTTTCTTTTTATAAATCTTTTTGGGATCTTCGGATTCCACACCTATCCTTATGCTGCACCCATAAGCACAAGCTTTAGGCCACTAGAATCTTTAGAACCTATCCTATCACCTGGCTATGAGCCGTGCCTAAGGTTGGTTTAAATGATCATGAAACAACCCATTATAGAAGGGAATTCTGAACTTAACCTCAGGCCAAATCCTATCCTTTAAAAAGGATAGTGTATTTGGGGCTCATCCTAGAAAAGTTGTTCGCATGACCATCTTGCAGTTTTCTGGAGGAACTTTACTTCCTTCCAAAGCAAGGTTTGTCTTGACAAACTCAGTGGGTGTGATCTTTTTCTTAGAATTTTTTATAAACACCCAAAGGAAGAGAAGGAATTATCCTCTAGACCAAAGAAGAAGTTTTGATAGCCAGATCATAATCATTCCAATCCCTTGATTTAGCTACCAATCCTAAATCATCAATACTCTAAACACCTCCAAGGAAAGAAGCAATTCTACCCTTGAATCTTTTATGGTGATGATTTTGGGAGACAAACTTCTAGCTTCATAGGAGACCTTTGAGTGCCTATAAACCAAATCCTCTTAGAGAAGAGTTTCTTAGAGAGCATTCTTATTCTTACAAAGGACGTTGGGAACCCAAGGATGACATATCTAATGACGCCATAGAAGGAGAGCAAAGCTATCTAGAATCCATTCATGTCTTCTTCCCTTCTATTTCAGACTAGATAACTTATCCAAAACCATACTTAACCTCATCATTGACCCCAATGAATCCTCTAGTGTTCTTTTTCTTGAGTCTACCTACGATCTTAGAAATACCAAATATAGACATCATGAAGGATCTAAGGAAGACCAGAAAGAGCATTATCATTAGTTGGAGAACATCCATGAGCATAGGAGTTACATCCTAAATATTCTATCCAATCCTTGCTCATGTGAGAAAACTCCTGAATTAATTACCATCTCTAATCTAGCCACTTATAAGATCTCAAACCCCCTTGAGATAATTGTTCATAAAGATTTAGAAAGGGTGGTTGTTGATCTTATTGGCTTGAAAGTTGAGATTGGTGATGTAAGGGAAAACCTCTTCATTATCTTGAATCACATTTGAAGGTTTCCCAAGGACGAGCTTTTTGTCCTAAAACAAGCACTCTAGGGAAGTAATATAAGTATAGATCTTTTGCTATAACACCCCTTTGTGTAGTGAGCATAGAGATATAATTGTGAATATTCCTTCGGGTATTTTTGTCATTAACCATTTTAGGTTTAGAACAAAGAGAACGAAGGATGACAATATAAAGGTATGTCCAACCATTTATTGAGCAACATTGAATCACTCATTTAATTCTTGCCATGTTGCTACTTTATCTTGGTTGTCACTGCCCATAAGACATGCTCAATCTACAAAACAACAATCATGGCTTTCATCTTTGTTTGAATAAATCTCTTTAATGTTTTCATGTTACCATTATCTACTATATTATATGATTTGGTTTTGATGTACTTTCATACACCTTCTTTAAATTAGGCATGGTGCTTAGTTTAAGTTGTTTTTCTGAATTAAATTAGACGAGGTGTTTAGTTTGATTTTTGAACTGAGGGTGTGTTGATTTTACTTCTAAAGGTTTTTAAATTAAGCATGGTGCTTAGGTTAAAATGCCTTCCTAGATCAAATTAGACGTGGTGTCTAGGTTGATGTATGAGCTGATAAGTATGCTATAGTAGATGTTGGATATCTTGTTAAGACTAACCCCTGCAGAAAAAGAAACTCTCAAATAAGCTTGGAGGAAGTCCTGAGATAAACTCACATTAGAGATGAAGCAAGAGAAAGAAGAGGAGTGCCGCAAACAAAGTCTACAAACGAAAGAACTTGCTCAAGGATGAACTCAAGGGTGATCGGCACATGGAAGAGAAAAGACCAACTCCACCAAGGATAATCCAATCATGTTCTTCCTCCTCACATATCCCCATCACTCTACACTTATTTGGTTTGCAAACTCTCTATTCCCTATTGCTCTTTTCTACAAGTTCGAATGATTTTGTTTCATGAAAATCAAACTTAAGGTTTCATAAAATCATTCCTTTAGAAGAGTAAGGTGAAACATGAGATAAATGATCTATGCTAAAATCTTCAACCAAACTTTTCTGTAGCATAGAAAGTGACCTTTAGCCCTGTGACAACACTATTCTTGTTACTACTTGTATATTCCCTTGGGTATGTGTTGTTCACCAATGATGCAAGAGTAAAACCATGAGAGGAGCAAAAAGGTCCTAGCACTATTAAAAAGGAAAAGAAAGAAAGGATGATGCAATAAAGGAGACAAGTTAGGAGCAAGATATACAAGAAGCCAATTAAGGAAAGCTCCAAGCAAAATGTAATAACCGCCACAAGTTGTTATGATCTTTGTCACACTCTAATAAAAGGTAACATCTTGAGGTAAGCTATCATTAAGTAAGCTTTTCCTAATTATGGCATGCTCATAAATAAATAATCAAACATGTTGGAGTCAAAACCTAACCTTATCCATCCCGCTTAGCTTCTCATGTTTAGTTCTTTGTTCCTAACAACCACTCTCTTGATCCCATAGTCCCCAATGTAAATTAAAATGTTGCTCATCCTGTTTTGCAAGATAGACATAATCAATTAAACCGTTGATGCTCTATTTTGTGATCTTATCACCCTCATTATAAATAAAACAGTTAAACATTAACTCTGCCTTGTTTAATGTGCCTAAGGTAAGAGAAGAACGAATAAAGTTTTGGTTCTGTTGGTGTTTTCCCACCAACAGGGCCCATGCACTTGATCTCTACCTTGTCTTTGCAAACAGGACATACTTCGAGCACGACGTGGAGGAGTATGTCATTTCTCCAAAATTCTACAAGGAAATGTCCTGAACTCACAAAGTACGCACATTAAACAAAATGTTGCATGCTTCCACTGTCAAAGCTTCACTTCAAAACTATGAGACAAGCAAGCAACATGGGTGATGCTATCCTCAGAGATCATTATCTCAGGAGACGCAGCCACCAAGATCAGATGATACACTTGAGGAGTGAGTAAGGTAAGAAGTCTAGTTTAGAGGATTTAAAACACTGAACCCTCGCCGGAAGGTAAGATCGGTAGTTATCATGCATAACATATTTATTTTCTTGCATTGCATAATCATTTTCCTTTAGCATATTTAAATTTTTACGTTAGCATTGCATTGAAAAAATCCAAAGCCCCATGTGAATAATCTTGTGGCGTGTAACAACCCATAAGGATATTCACCGTGGTGGCATAAAAATAATTATGCATTCATCTAGCTGCATTTCGCATCATAGTTCTTTGCATGCATATAAAATTATAAAACTCCAAAAACATTTAGAAGAGAAATCTTATTGAAGTTCTACCGGAATAATCATGATCCATCTTGAAAATCTTTAGACACATGAGGTCTATGTGGCCAACCACTAACGCTTAATCAAATTCCACAAAGCTTTGTTGTCTATTTTGAGTTCAGCAGGATTTCAAGGGAGAGAGACATGATAGGCCGACTTCATCGTCACCATCTACCTCAACTTCCACAATAAACCCGACACTTCAATCTAGCTTGGGGGAGAGCACCCCGAGTTATCCCGATAAGTATCTCTATTACTATTTATATATTATTAGCTAAATATTTGGTTTGCTATTAGAGTTTGTTAAGAAGTTTAGTTTTATAGAGTCTAGTCGTTTTAAAGAGTCTTTAGTAGAGTGTGATCTTTAGAGTGTGAGAATAAATAAATAAATAAATAAATAGGAGTGTACAAGAGGTTTTCTTTTCCACCAACATAAAATGATCTCTGAAGCTAAATCTCATGCATGGAAATGATGAATAGTTGCTCCGCCGTAATTCCTTTTTAGTACCTAGCTTTCAAGCTTAATTTCTCTTGAGCCTTAAATGCAAAACTGCTTTGACTTGAGACCTACTCTAAACCTGAAACTTGTGGGTTGCAAATGCTTGCTCTAAAGTCTAGGTAATTGACGGATATGATATAAGATAGTCTAAGCTGCTATTGATCTTATTCCTAGTGATGCTACATTTCTGGAGATTTATCTTTTGAAAATTTAAAATACACATGATAAGTTCCTGTGTGACAGAGTGTTGAACCTCCTACCACAGCCATATATACATGCTCCCTAGATTAGGAAAACCTTTTTGACATATATATAGGCTGCTTACTTTGCATTGAGTTTGTTCAATCTTTGTCGACCCTTAGAAACTTGTCATGCTGATCATGTACACTCCACTCCACTCTACTCCATTCCACTTCACTACATTCCACTCGACTCCATTCACTTATATGATATTTCCACCCTGGAAGTACGCATTCACCACATATACACCCATCATATACATACTATCCATTTCATTCTAGCCACCAAAAATGTTCTACTCCTATTCTAGGAGAGAGCAACCAAAAATATTCCCTATACCCATCCACTCACACATTTCTAACCAATATTTTACAGAAGCTCCCTTACTTTTGTCTATCTCTCAAAAGCTAGTGCAAAAGAAATTTGGGTTGTAGATTAAAAAAAATAAATATTAGGGAGATGAAAAATGGACAAGTGTCCTACGGGCGAGTAGAGCCTACCTCCCTAAGAAAAATAAAAAAATAAAGGAGAGTTAAAAAATGGACAAGTGTCCGCTGAAAACAATGGGTACTTAGATGCTCGCCTCTCCATAAAAGAAAAATAGAGAAAGAAAGAAGTGCAACCCAAGTTCTCTCAAAGTTTCCAAATTCCAAAGAGAGATAATTCCTCAAGGAGCAAAAGTAGAATTAGGCTTTCCCCTCATTCATTCCACCTTACTATATTCCCTACCATATTCTATCCACCATACACATGCACCACTTGATCAGTGTGACTCGTAACTTTGGATCCATTGCTTGAACTTACAATATATGCTTAGTAAGTAGATGTAGTTTTTCTCCCACCTATGAGCTCCTGATATAAGCCTTAGATATAGGGTGAGAGAGAAGAAGGCATAGTGTCCTACTGCCTTAGCCCAAAAATACCACATATTATGAGAGAAAGGCAAAACAACCTTGTTGCCTTAGTGAGGATCCACAAATACCACAAATGAGAGACTTGAGAGAGTCATACCAGGAACTTTGAGTTTTATTTTGAAGACTTGCAAAAACTCCAGAAGGACAGTTGAACAAAAGAGTTTGAGATATGGTGCTTGACTTGATTGTTCTATCTTTCGATTACCCAAGATCAAAGAAAAGGCTATAAGCTCCATGGTTAAAGGTAATATGGGTAAGTTGAAATTTGAGCAAGTTTATTCTTATCTGGAGGAGAAATTTTGTTTGAAAGCATGTGTACTTTGGAGGTGTGAAAGCATTGTAGCAACTCCTGATCCATTCCTAAGTTTGGCTTTGCTAGGGACTAGCAAAGGGTAAGCTTGGGGGAGCTTGTTGACACCTGTTATAGCATAATATTACTAGTCAACTAATATGAAATAAGGGCATAAAATGAATATCAACATAAGTCTAGGGGCTTTACTAACATAATTCCACGAGCTTTGGTGATTTATATATTTTCATGGACTTAAAGATATAAATGCGAGAGAGAAGAATGGAGAAAGTTCAGGAATATACATCTCATACGATGACAAGACTTGACCGTAAAGTAACTCAACCCAAAATGTGGACTAAAACACTCTAGAAGATACCAGAAGACACCGTAAGAAACGAGAAGCCGAGAGGGAGACCAACCCGGGCGGCCGCCCGGAGGGATTTAGGCCGGCCGCCCAGCTACAATAGCCAATCAGGCTCATCTTTCTAGGTCGGTTTGTAACCGACTTTGAGGTTGTATCTACACCGTTATTGAAGGTCGGTTTGATCCAATGGTCATCGTTCATCGCCAAGGCCTATATAAGAAGACCCCGTGACCCCAGGGTTAAACCCTAACTCATTCTATCTCATTATCTCTTGACCTTTTGGTCAGAGGTGTCCCAATGTGAGGACAACCTCTCCTCTCTAGTTCTAATCTATATTAGAAGATCATGTAGAACTAGAAGGATTAGAGTGAGTTGAGAGCGAATATCAAGTTGATAGATTAGATCCATAGTCCTCCATGAAAGTGATTAGATCTAGTCTTGAGAACTAAAGAGCGGGTGGAGGAGAAGAAGGGGAAGCACCGGACATGTCGGTGACTCCTCTACGCTTGTACCTCCGGGATCAAGGGCCTATGGCACTTGATCCTGAGACTTCTATGGTGGATCAACTTCTTGTTTGAGTAAGTAATCATGTTATCTAAAGTGTTAGTATTGTTCTTATTTGTTCATAACTCTTTGAGTACTTTAATCTATGGGAATCTATAGATTAGAGGAGTGGCTTAGGTGTAGGCGTGGTGCCTAGACTGTAAGTACTTGTGAATGCACCCTACCTTTCGGAGTGTGGTAGTTCATGGTAGTGACAAGTACCATTGATTCCTTTGAATTCCATCTCCGTTGGATAGGACTAGCAGGACTATGTTCTTTGGAGGAATAGTAAGTTTTGACCTTGCTTTCCTTTGAGTACGTCCCTTTAAGACAATATCAATATAACTTACAAGGAGAAGAACTAGACAACCATAGGAATCTTCTTACCTCTTTATCCTCTCCCGTTCCTTGATTGCTGCTCAGGGATTAGTTATATGCCTCAGTTATCCTCACACCATCCTCCCTGTGGATTCGATATTAAAACCCTCTCTCGGGTGAAATGCTCATTAGTATCCGTTAAACTAGTGCATTATATTAAATATTTCGTAGGCTTATCAAATACCAACAAAAGACAAAGCATGGGACTTGTTGGCTTATATTGATCTATGTTTTAATAGCACATTATGAGTTTGTATGTGTTGATGTTTGTTAAGTGCTAAAAGAATAATAAAGACTACTCGCAAAGCGCCTGCGTAACACCATTGTAGCTTTTCCCTAGGAGTATTCTAGAGTATCGTATCCCAGGGAAGCTTTGGCTAAAGAATTCTAATAACTCACAATCATGTATCTACTAACTTAGCAAACCAACTAGACTAAAGTGGGGGTAAGTGATAAATGATATATAATAATAATAATAATAAGTCTATAAACAATAAAGCATAAAAGTAATCTATGAATAATAACATGACTAGAAGAATAATATTATAAATGAGTAGCTTAGCTAATTAAGAGAACAATGGGAGAGATCAAGGTTCTTAGATACTTCTCTATTACTTTGGTTCTAAGATAACTGAAGTATGGATAAATATAGCAATCGTACAGTAGCACTTTGGGACATCAGAACACTAGCCATAGAAAGGAATGAGAAGGGGGCTAGGAAGCTCTAACTAAAGTCCTACAAACACCAACCTGACGTGGTAGACTACGTCGGCCATCAGGGTTGTCACCACCTGAGGCTACCACAACTATCCATAGGGATTGGGTGCAATCTCAGGTAACCTCTAGTCTAGACACCATGTCTACACTATTAATTACTACTCTAATTATGATCTATAACTAGAGCACTCGATGCGAGTGAAGATCCTATGCAAAGGCATAACAACTATACTAATCATAAATATAAAAAGGCATAAAAGTAAATAGAGAAGATAAATATATTAAAGCATAAGTCTTGTAGAGAATAGATACAAAGACATACCATACTCTGAAGACCTCTAGAACCGGAGCGCAGCTCCGCTCTCCCTAACTCTCAACTAGATCTAATCTATTACATTGAAGAGTCTAATCCTAGATCTACATTGAAGAGAGAGAGTTTCTTACATTGGGACCCCTCTCTAATCAATGAGATGAGATGAATAATGAATTAGGGTTTCAGGAGTGAGGTCTGCCTCTTTATTTATAGTCCTGAGGAATGAATCTGAGCCGTTGGATCAAACTGACCTTAAACCGACTTAAATCAACGGCTAGATATGATTCTGACAATCCATTAGGTCGGTGGAAGAAGCTTTCAGAAGATGGTGGCATTTTGTCGAAGTAGAGGGCCGCGCGGCCTGGGAGGTGGGGCCAGGCGGCCTTCCCCTGTGGCAGCTGGGTCCCACCTTTGGCGAGCTGTCTTCTGGTGTTCTTTAGGTCCTTGGAATTTATACTAATGGTCGTGATTCGTACTTTTGATTCTAGACTCCAAATGTGGCAAATGATATATCCATTTCGATCGTCTTGACGAGCTCTTTGCAATGGTCCACTCTAATCCATCATTCAAGATACTTTTATTTAGTGAAAACCTGCGAGACAAGTGAGAACACCAAACTCGTGGAACTTGTTAGAATCAAACCCTACAACTAGTGTTTGTGTTCCTTTTTATATCATTTTATGCAATAGTCGATGGTTATATTTGGAGTATAAGGACTGTCAACAAGCTCCCCAAGCTTACCCTTTGCTAGTCTCTTAGCAAAGTTATTTATTAAAAACAAACTTGGATCAGGAGTTGCTACAATGCTTTTATTCTTAAGAAGCACACATGCTTTTAAACAAAAACTCTACTCCAGATCAGAAAACAATCATTCTCGACTTCAAATCACCCGTATTACCTTAAACCTTGGAGCTTTAACTTTTACTTGGGTCTTGAGTAATTGAAAGATAGAACAATCAAGTCAAGCACTATGTCTCAAGTCTTCGATCAACCAATATTCTGGAGTTTTTATAAGTTTTCAAAAACTCAGAGCTTTGTATTGAATGGCACTCTCAATCTCTCAATATGTGGTATTTATGGATCCTCACTAGGCAATAATAGTGTTACGCCTTCTCCCTTAGATATGTAGTATTTGTGTGGAACTAGGCTGAATATATTAAGCCTTCTCTCATCTCTCTTTTACTCACTCACTCTCTTAAATAATATTGCATACTTTGCAAAGAATATATTATAGTTCAAACACTGGATCCGTAGAGGGTTCAGCCGGTCAAAAACAAGAATTGCATGTGTTTGGAATATGGTGGATAGGTGTATATTTGGTGGCTAAAACTAATTCTACTTTTACTCCTTTAAAGGAAAATCTACATCTCTCTTGAAACTTGGAAATTTTGAGAGAACTTGGGCTGCAAGCTTTCTTTCTTTTTCTTCTTTTTTTTTCTTTCTTTCTTTTTTTCAGAGAGGCGGGCATCTAAGTACCCATTGTTTTTATTGTGGACACTTGTCCTTTTTTCACTCTCTTCTTTTTTTTTTTTTTTTTTTAGCAAATGACCCAAATCTCTTTCTCATATTAAACTTATGAGAGATAATAGCAAGATCATTTGGAGTAACTAAGCAAAGGCTTCCTATAGGTTATTTGGGTTGTTTATTCCTAGTGTAGGAATAAAACAATTTCAAGTGGATAAAGATGGAAAAGGAATGGTATTGCCTAGTGTAGGAACAATGCATATTGATATATGTGGAAGGTGTGTGGATAAATCTTATCTTCTCATGACTGAACTCTCACAGGTAACGACAAAGCTTGAACTACTCAATCCAAAGCAAGCGGCGTATGTAATTGAAAAGTTTTTCTAATCTAAATATCATAAATATGGCTTTGGTAGGAATGAAACACTCAGCCAGCCAATCAAGAGCTCATCATGAAAGATTTTAAATTTTTAAAAACAAATCTCTAGAAATATAGTTTCACTAAGGACAAGATAAATAGCAGCTCAGACTTTCTCATATCATATCCCCAATTACCTAGACTTAGATCAAGTATATGCTACCCACAAGTTCAGGTTTAGAGCAAATCTAAGATCAGAATAAATGTATCCAAAACATCGGAGGAATTTCAATTTAAAATCAAGGTACTAAAAAGAAATTAGAGCAGAGCAACTATTCATCATTTCCAAAGCAAATTTATTCTAACTCTAAATTTATTAAACACACCTTAATATGTATAAAAATAAGACAAACTTTATTTGATTTAATACGTTATTCATCTTTTTATTTCTTTTTTAAAGCAAGCAATAAGCTAATAATAATAATAATAATAATAATAATGATGATAATAAAGAGATACTTATCTTAATAACCGGGAGTGCTCTCCCCCAAGCTAGCTCTTGACGTAATGGGTACACGATGTCCGTTAGTGCTCGAAATGAGGTAGACAGATTTATGTCATCCTTCCTTGGTGGAGTGTTTATGATGATAACCATTAAATGAATGCCTTATGAAGTGGTCGAACGCCTCCTTTTGTTCTTCTTTTTTGAGCTGTGCTCGGGCCTTTTGCCTTTATCATTTATTCCGCAACATTAGTAGATAACACATACCCGAAGGAATATATACAAGTAATAGCAAGAGTGGTGTTGTTACAGAGATAAAGGTCACTTTCTATGTTATAGAAAAGTTTGGTTGATTAAATTAGCATAGAAAATTTATTCACCACTACTTTTTCTAAAGATTTGATTTTATTTTATATCTTAAGTTTGATTTTTTTATTATAGCATTTATGAAAGCATTCAAACTTATAGAGATGATGTAATAGTAAGTAAAGGGATTGCAAACCAAGTATGTTATAGTGACGGGAGCATGTGAGGATGAGCACGTCAGGATCATTGGAGTTGGCCTTCCTCCCCCAAGCTTGCACCTTGCTATCACTCGACATTTGAAGTCAAGTGTGATTTGTTGAATCATCCCTCAAAGTATGCTACCATGCTCTTAGACATTGTTCATCCTTTGTTCTTGAATTTTATCCCCGCAATGGTTAATGACCAAGAATACCCGAAGGGAACTTGTCCTAGGAACAAGTACATGTGAGCCTTCATGTGCTCACATTTTTATTTCTTTTCTTATATATAGCTGGACCTTCATGTGTCTATATATTTTTGTTATTATCTTTTCATAACATAAGGCAAAAAGTTATATAAAAATAAACATGTGATAAAAATATATTTTTATCTATGCCAAAGAAAGGATAATTCTTGATCATTTTACCATAGGTTTAACATGATTTATAATAAGTTTTACTTACGACTACATTCTAACATGGTTCAAGGCAAAGATAACTTGCGGCAAAAAGATAAAATGAATGAATTTAATACTTACGGATCGCTTGCATGAAGTTATTGGAGTTCATCATACGCCTTGCTTCATCTCCTATGTGAGGTCATCTTTTGACTTACCCGATTTTAATTTGAGAATTTTTTCAAGGGGGTTAGTCCGACAAAATAACCGGTGTCTACATGTTGACATTTCTTAACGCAATCACAAAAGAATGGATTAAGACCCACTCTTAGGACAGCGCCAGAAATGTATAAATGGTATCTATCTAATAAGTTAGCTTGGATGTGGAGTTAATCTCACATTCCAATAAAAGTCAGAGCGGAGAGTTAATAAAGTTAGACGGTGTTAGTTATGGTGTGTGATTCTGTAACATTATCTATGGTGGAGTTAATCTCACCAAGATAGGCACAAAAGCTATACCATACATTATAGCATTGCCTACGAAACTAGTCTGTCACCCTAGTTAAGAACGCTAAGAAATGCACGAATGGTATTCTTAGTATGACACTTGATTCTCTTGCAATAAATATGAATATGATATCTGCAAGCGCACAGATAGAAACACCAATATAGCACTTCACCGGGAGTAAGTCCAGGTATCGTATTTATATATTACCACAAGGAAGGGGTAGGTTATGGTAGATTGATTGAGGTCACTTGCAGTGTTGTAAAGTAGAATAACCATATGTAATCTAACTACTCTGAACAGGGGTAAGTCACATAAAGATAATAAAGATAAATGATAAGTGCCAAGTCAAAGATCTCGTATGCCACTAGAATGTGTCATAAAAGGCAAATAGATGGTATAGGTAGAATAGATAGAATATTCCTATGTTACTCCTACTTATATGTCAATGCATACTAAGATTAGTGCAATACACCTAGCAATCATGGTAGGAAAGCAATATATCTACACATGGTGAATATTACTAAGGAAGATTAGGAACAAAACCAACCTACCATAGTAACAAAGTTCAACTAGCCCTACATTCGGGGGGTGGACTCCAAAGGACTCAATGGGAGTGTCACATCCACGATCTACCACACACGCCCCGAGAATATAGGGTGATGTCACGGGCAAACGTTGTATAAACACGACGTTTACACATTGTTGACCACTCACCCAAGGTACCATTAAGTGAGCGCTATACGACTCCATGCTTGAATATAAAGACAATCTAGCTATACTAAGCATATAATCATAATACGCATAGAAGCATATAACTAAGAATATAATCATTAAATAGAATAAAGTCATGGCAATTGTATTCTAAACAAATACTTACAAATGAGATACAAGAGAGAAGCCACGTGAAGCTTTCGCTTCCCGCTACTTCTTGACGATCGGGAATCCAAGACAATACTTGACTTCTTCTAGTGACTTGCCTAGATAGCTAATGCTCTAATATGGTGGAACTAGGGCTTGGGATCTTGACTTGATGACTTGGAGTTGGAATGAATTAGAATGAATTAGGGTTTCACCCGGGGGGGGGTCTTGTTATATAGCCCGGGAGGATGCACGATAGCCCTTGGATCAAACCGACCTTGATGGATGGACTAGATTGCTCCTCATAGGCGGTAGTGAACCGACCTTGAACGGGAGGTCGACGGGGGGCCCCACCGGGCGGCCGCGCGCCTTGGCTCTCGCCAGGTGGGCCCCACCTTCCTTCGGTGCTCTTTGGTCTCTTCGGAATGTTCTAGTGTAGGTTCCACGTTGGGTTACGCCACGGATACGTCTTTATGTCGTAGGGCTTGCAAACTCTTGGGCATTTTTCGTTTAATCCCGAAAAATATATAAATCACCAAAACTAGTGGAATCATGTTAGTTAAGCCCCTATACTATGTTGATATTCATTTTAAGCCCTTATTTTCGTTTTAAAAACCTCTATATTTTATGCTATAAGGTATACCAAACAAGCTCCCCCAAGCTTACCTCTTGCTAGTCCCTAGCAAGACCATGTTGTTGGATCGGGGAGTTGCCGCAACGCTTTCACACCTCAAAAGTACACATGCTTTCAAACAAAATTTCATCTCCAGGATAAGAATAAACTATTTCAACCTTTTAACTTACCCATATTACCTTTAATCATGGAGCTTGTAGCTTTTTCTTGTGATCTTGGGTAATTGAAAGATAGAACAATCAAGTCAAGCACTAGGTCTCAAACTCTTTGTTCAACCATCATTCCTGAGTTTTTAATGATTTTCGAAATAAAACTCAAAGTTCCTTCAGTATGACCCTTTGAAGTCTCTCGTTTGTGGTACTGGTGGATCCTCACTAAGGCAATAAGGTTGTTTTGCCTTTCTCTCATAGTATGTAGTATTTTTGGACTAAGGCAGTAGGACACTATGCCTTCTTCTCTCTCACCCTATATCTAAAGCTTATATGTGGAGTTCACAGGTGGGAGAAAACTAAATACTTACTAAGCATGTATTGTAAGTTCAAACAATGGATCCAAAGTCACGAGTCACACTGATGCATGTGCATGATGGAATGAAATGAATATGATGGTAGGTGTGAAATGAATGGAATGAATGTGATGAGAAAAAGTCTAATTCTTTTCTAGCTCTTTGAAAAGTCATCTTTCTTTTGAAACTTGAAAACACTTGAGAGAACCTGGGTTGCACTTTTTTTTCTTTTATGGAGAGGCGGGCATCTAAGTACCCATTGTTTTCATCGGACACTTGTCTATTTTTTAACTCTCCTTTATTCTCTTTTTCTTTTAGGGAGGTAGGCTCTACTCGCCCGTAGGACACTTGTCCATTTTTCATCTCCCTTCTTCTTCTTTCTTCTTCTTCTTTTTTTTTTTATATAAAACAACCCAAGTCTCTTTTGCAATAAACTTTTGAGAGATAGACTAGAGCTTTATAAGATTGTTGACTGGAATGGAATATTTTTGGTTGCTCTTCTCTTTGGATAGGAGTGGAACATAATTAGCAGGTATATAATGGATGTGTATGGTGCATGCGTACTTCGAGGATAGAAGCAAACATATATATATGAGTGGAGTCTAGTGGAATGGAATATAGATGTGGTGGATGGATGGAGTGTACATCAGCATGACAAGTTTCTAAGGGTCGACAAAGATTGACCAAACTCAATGCAAGCAAGCAGCCTATATATATCAAAGGGTTTTCCTAAGCTATGGAGCATGTATATATGGTTGTGGTAGGAGTTTCAACACTCTGTCATACAGGAACTTATCATGTGTATTTTATAATTTTCAAAAGATAAATCTCCAGAAATCTAGTGTCACTAGGAGTAAGAGAAATAGCATCTTAAAACTTTCATATATCATATCCGTCAATTACCTAGACTCTAGAGCAAGCATTTGCAATCCACAGATTTCAGGTTCAGAGTAAATCTCAAGTCAAAGCAGTTTGCATTAAAGGATCGAGAGAAATTAAGCTTGAAAACTAGGTACTTGAAAGGTATTACGACGGAGCAACTATTCATCATCTCCTTTAAGTTCTTTTTAGTTGAGCAAAAGCGTAAAAGGTGTACACTCTCTCTTGATCATTTTATTCATACTATAATAAAGACTCTTTAAGATTATATAGACTCACTCTAAGCAACTTAAGCAAACTAAGCAAATCAAATTTCTAGCTAATAATAATAATAGTAGAGATACTTATCGGGATAACTAGGGGTGCTTTCCCCCAAGCTAGATTGGAAAATCAGGTTGATGATTTGGGAGTTGAGGTAGATGGTGACAGTGGTGTCGGCTCATCATGTCTCTCTCCCTTCGAAATCCTGCTAAACTCAAATAGACAACAAAGCTAGTGGAACTTGATTAGGCGTTGGAGTTTAGCCACTTTACTTTTGTCGCCTGGGATCTTTTAGCAGCATTAAATATATTTTTGGATTTTCTTATTTTGTATCCAAGAAAGATAAAGAACTTATGAATGCATCTTTATTTATTTTTATGCCACCACAGTAAATATCTCTGAGGGTGTTAAACCTCGGATTTACTCACATGGGGCTTTAGGTTTTAGACATGGTAAAACATTAAACATTTTTATTGTCTTTTCAAATGCAATTGGGAAAGGGAAATATGTTATGCAATTAATGAGAGTAAATGTGCAATGCTGGGAATTAAATATGGATAACTTACCGAGTTACCTTTCGGCGAGGGTTCGGTGAATTAAAGTCCTCCGAACAAGACTTCTTACCTTACTCACTTCTCAAGTGCATTATTGGATCTTGGTGGTTGCGTCTCTTGAGATAGTGATTTCGAGAGGATGGCACCACCCTTGTTCTTTGTTGGTTCCATGGTTTGAAGTGAAGCTTTGATAGTGGAAGCGGGCAACATCTTGTTTAGTGTGCATACTTTGTGGGTTCGGGATACATACTTATAGAATTTTGGGGAGTGACAGGACTCCTCCACATTTTCCCAGTGTGTCCTCGTTTGCAAAGACAAGGTAGAGATCAAGTGCATGGGCCCCTGTTGGTGGGAAAACACCAATGAGAACCATAACTTTGTTCATTATTCTCTAACCTTAGGCGCATTAAACAAGATAGAGTTAATGTTTATTATTATTATTTTTTTTCTTCATTTATGACAAGGGTGATAAGATCGGGAAAATGGGCATCAATGGTTTAATGATTATGATTATCTTCCAAAATAGGATGCATAACGTTTTGACTTATATGGTTGGGAATTATGAGATCAGGAGAGTGGTGTCTAGGAACAAATAAAGAAACAAAACAAGTTGAGCTAACAAAGCTAGATCAAGCAAGGTTGTTACTCTAACATGTTTGATTCATTATTTATGAACAAGCCATAATTAAGGTAAAGCTTAATTAATGACAACTTACCTCGAGGATGTTACCTTATTATTGGAGTGTGGCGGCATCGTAACACCTTGTAGCTTTTGTTACTTGGCCTCTTGTGTATCTTGTTCCTCACTTGTCTCCTTTATTTCATCATCCTTTCTTTCTTATTCTTTAAATTGCGTTAGGACTTTTTTTTTCTCCTCTTATGGTTTTATTCTGTGTCATTAGTGGACAACACATACCCGAAGGAATATGCAAGTAGTAACACGGATAGTGTTGCCACAGGGATAAAGGTCACTTTCTATGCTACCTAAAAGTTTTTGACTGAAAATTTTAGCATAGATCATTTATCTCATGTTTAAATATTCACTTTGCTCTTCTAAAGGAATGATCTTATTCAACCTTAAGTTTAATTTTCATGCAACAAAATCATTCAAACTTGTGGAAAAGAGCAATAGTGAATGGAGAGGTTTCAAACCAGCGCGTGGAGTGACGAGGGTATGTGAAGAGGAAGAGTACGATGGATTATCTTGTAGAGGAACTGACCTTCCTCCCCCCCAAGCTTGCTCCTTGCATGCTGACCTGTTCTTCTTTGGCTATTCATAATTTGTATAACTATTAAAGTACAAGCATACCTTTTTCTGAAGGGAACTGAAAGTGGATCTCTCCCAATCTGATGTAGATGATGGCGCACGTGGTGTTGAGGAATGGTTTCCCCAGCACTAGTGGTGGATCCTATTCTTCCCCCATGTCCATGACTAAGAAGTCAGTGAGGACATAGTGCTCATTGATTTGTATGGGTACGTCTTTAGCAATTCCTTCTAGAAATCGGCATGATTTGTCCGCCATCTGCAGCTGCACATATGTTGGGTACAAGGCATCTTACCAAATAATTTATATATTACCTTTGCCATTGGGTTGATGCCGGGTCCTGTATCAATAAGTGTTGTTGAAGGTCAACTGGTTGATGGAACATGCTATGGTCGGGACGCCTGGATCTTCTTTGTAGGCTGAGCCTTTTCGTTCTTATTTTTGTTGATGGTTTTGATCGTAAGTTCTGGTGTCAACTCGTAGAGGTATGGTGTTCGAGGGTGAGCAGAAGATGTAGGTGTCTTATCCTTGAAGTTGAATCTCTCTCTTCTCCCCTTAATGGTGAAGCAGATTTTTGAACTGATGGTGTAGATGATAGCTTTGGCCGTGCAAGAATGGTTGGCCTGATATGATTGATGCCCTTTTATCTCATCATTGTTCCAATAACCATAAAGTCTGCTAGCATGTATGAGTATCCAACCATACTTCACATCTTCAAGTATTCCTTTGGGGTAGCTGGGTGATTGGTCTGCAAGCTTTAGGCATATTGCTTATGCTTGAGCCATAGTCACATAGCGTGGCCTCAATGGTGTGGGTCCAATTCTGACGAGGATGACGGTCTCCCAAGATCTTCTTTATCAGGTGGTAGGGAGTCATCTTTTCATCCTTTCTTTCGAACTCTTTGAAGTAGAAACCTTGGTAGCTGGACCTCCGTTGGTTCCAACCTTGATTACATTGAGGATGATAGTTGTTGTTATTGTTGTAGCCCACATCCTCTTCAATCTTCGAGGCGCTTGTTGATTTGTGTGCCCTCTTTAAGCTGGTGCATTCCTCTTGGTTTCTTGTAGGGTTGACATTCTTCGTTCCATCTCTGGTTGGAAGGTATCTTCTCCACAAGTTCAATGGATTTACTGATAGGAAAGCACCTCAGCAACAGCATCCATGGTCTCACGAGTACTTAGTTGAACTCGTAGTAGAAGGTCTGCATGAGTAGCCAATTCTCCATCCCGTGATGTGGTTATTTTCAGAGATATAATCTTGGAAGTGCTCCCACAGTGCGGGACAGATTCATCATGTTGTTCTTTGAAAATTGGATAACTTTTCCGTAAGGCACTTGTATTGCCTATAGGAAAGAACTTGACTAGGAAGGCAGTAGAGCAGAGTGACCATGTAGTATTTTTCTTTATCAGCGTAGAACCACTACTTTGTCTTCCCCAATGGTGAGAATGGGAAGAGGCGAAGTAGGATGGCGTCTCTTGGTACTCTTCTTAATGGTGTGAGTACTGTAGACCTCCACGAAACATTGGAGATGAGCACTCACATCTTTGTGTGCCTTTCCACAAAATTGGCTAGCTTGTAACATGTTGATGAGTCCAGGCTTGAGTTGAAAGTTATTGTCCCCAATCTCAACCTGCCCGACCTATTGACCGTGAAGGCTGAAATAGAGAACTCTCATAGTATCTTGTAGCCATAGCCTCAAAAGCGGTGTTAAGCTTCGCCTTGATTAATGATCGTCAGGGATAGAAGGTGTCGAGTTTTTTTTTTTTTTTTCTAAGCTTGGATCTTGCCCCTTCGATACTTACGGATCTTCAATATAATTATCAGGGACGGTCACTCCAATTCATTCATTACCCCGCATATGATAAACACAAGTAGACAAAACAAGGGTAATCCTGTTCGAGTAGTGACTAATGGTGTCCTCAATACCTTACATGATGCAAGTGATATCAATCTATCCAAATATGTGTGTTCGTTTGGCTAGCACCCTTCCCCGGCAACGGCGCCAGAAATGCTTGTTGACATTTCTTAACGCAATCACAAAAGAATGGATTAAGACCCACTCTTAGGGACGGCGCCGTAAATGTATAAATGGTATCTATCTAATAAGTTAGCTTGGATGTGGAGTTAATCTCACATTCCAATAAAAGTCAGAGCGGAGAGTTAATAAAGTTAGACGGTGTTAGTTATGGTGTGTGATTCTCGTAACATTATCTATGGTGGAGTTAATCTCACCAAGATAGGCACAAAAGCTATACCATACATTCTAGCATTGCCTACTGAAACTAGTCTGTCACCCTAGTTAAGAACGCTAAGAAATGCACGAATGGTATTCTTAGTATGACACTTGATTCTCTTGCAATAAATATGAATATGATATCGCAGCGCCGCGAGATAGAAACACCAATGTAGCACTTTCAGGGAGTAAGTCCGGTATTTTATTTATATATTACCACAAGGAAGGGGTAGGTTATGGTAGATTGATTGAGGTCACTTGCGGTGTTGTAAAGTAGAATAACCATATGTAATCTAACTACTACGAACAGGGGGTAAGTCACATAAAGATAATAAAGATAAATGATAAGTGCCAAGTCAAAGATCTCGTATGCCACTAGAATGTGTCATAAAAAGGCAAATAGATGGTATAGGTAGAATAGATAGAATATTCCTATGTTACTCCTACTTATATGTCAATGCATACTAAGATTAGTGCAATACACCTAGCAATCATGGTAGGAAAGCAATATATCTACACATGGTGAATATTACTAAGGAAGATTAGGAACAAAACCAACCTACCATAGTAACAAAAGTTCAACTAGCCCTACATTGGGGGTGGACTCCAAAGGACTCAATGGGAGTGTCACATCCACGATCTACCACACGTCGAGTAATATAGGGTGATGTCGCAGGCAAACGTTGTATAAACACCACGTTTACACATTGTTGACCACTCACCCAAGGTACCATTAAGTGAGCGCTATACGACTCCATGCTTGAATATAAAGACAATCTAGCTATACTAAGCATATAATCATAATAAGCATAGAAGCATATAACTAAGAATATAATCATTAAATAGAATAAAGTCATGGCAATTGTATTCTAAACAAATACTTGCAAATGAGATACAAGAGAGAAGCCACGTGAAGCTTCGCTTCCCGCTACTTCTTGACGATCAGGAATCCAAGACAATACTTGACTTCTTCTAGAGACTTGCCTAGATAGCTAATGCTCTAATATGGTGGAACTAGGGCTTGGGATCTTGACTTGATGACTTGGAGTTGGAATGAATTAGGGTTTCACCCAGGGGGCAGGGGGTCTTGTTATATAGCCCCGGAGGATGCACGATAGCCCTTGGATCAAACCGACCTTGATGGATGGACTAGATTGCTCCTCATAGGCGGTAGTGAACCGACCTTGAACGGGAGGCTGACAGGGGGCCCCACCAGGGCGGCCGCCGCCATGCCCTAAGTGGGCCGCCGCTGGCGCGCCAGTGGGCCCCACCTTCCTTCCGGTGCTCTCTCGGTCTCTTCCGGAATGTTCTAGTGTAGGTTCCACGTTGGGTTACGTCACGGATACGTCTTTATGTCGTGGGGCTTGCAAACTCTTGGGCATTTTCTGTTTAATCCCTGAAAAATATATAAATCACCAAAACTAGTGGAATCATGTTAGTTAAGCCCCTATACTATGTTGATATTCATTTTAAGCCCTTATTAAGTTTGTCCAAGTCTGCTTCCACCAGCTCCTTGGAATGCAGTGCATCGAAGAAATTACTAAGCTGGATAAATGCAACAATAACTTGTTCTGGCAAAATCCTCTGCACCATTAAGGGTAACAGTTCTGTAGAATTAGATGGTAATCATGAGATTTCAAGCCAGACACCTTACATGCTTTTATGTCAACACATCTTCTTATATTGGAGGAAACCCCATCAGGCATTTTCACTCCATATAGAAATTTGCAAAAAAAGTTTCCTTATCCTTCTCATCTAACTTGTAGAAGGATGGTGGCAAGGTATACTTATCTTTCTTAATCACAGGATGCTAATCTAGTCATATCCCTAGATGCTGCAAGTCAAGCCGGGCATTCTCCCCATCCTTACATTTACCTTCCAATTCAAGCAGAGTGCCTAATATGGCCTCACATATATTTTTCTCAATGTGCATGACGTCCAAATTATACCTGATGAGCAAAGAAGACCAGTATGGGAGCTCAAAAAAATACTCTTCTTCCTCCAGTTGTGCCATCTTTCATCATTATCACGCTTCCTTTTTTTTGATGTCGTCTTTCCAGATCTCACTTGTTCAAAACTTTCATCTTTGCTCAAGAACACATTGCGGCACCGGTCAATGGTACTGGTGCCTCCCTAGTTTCGACCATGTTGTTGAAGCTGACCTTGTTCTTGCGCCATGGATGGTCCAAGGGCAAGAAACATCGATGTCCCATGTAGCAGTGCTTTCTCCCATGTGTCAACCACAAATACTCAGTATCTTTGTGGCAATACGGGCATGCAAACTTTCCTTTCGTGCTCCAACCAGAAAGCATAGCATATGCTGGGAAGTCATTAATTGTCCAAAGTAGAAGAGCATGTAATTTAAAGTTCTTCCTAGTTTGTGCATCCCACGTATCAACACCCTTCTCCCAAAGCTCCTTGAGCTCCAATATAAGGGGCCTCAAATATACATCAATATCCATTCTAGGAGATTTTGGACCAGGTATCAACATTGACAACAACCAGTTAGATTGTTTCTGACACAACCAAGGAGGCAAATTGTAAGGTATTAAGACAACAGGTCATATGGAGTACGTCGTACTTTGCATCCCAAAGGGATTGAAGCCATTAGAAGCAAGACCCAGCCTAATATTACGAGCTTCTTTTCCAAACCAGCTATATTCTTTATCCACGTGCTTCCATGCCTTTGAGTCAGCAGGGTGAGCCATTTTTTGATCATTGACCAATTCTTTCTTATGCCACTGCATGTCCTCTGATGTGCGCTTCGACATATACATTCTTTGCAGCCGAGGAATAAGAGGAAAGTAGCGTAGAATCTTCACTGGAAATCGCTTCTTAAAAGTAGCACCATCCGAAGTATTCTCGACAAATCTGCACCTAGACTCCCCATATACGGGACATGTCTGCAGCAGTGCATTTTCCTTAAAAAATAACACACAATCATTCTTACATGCGTGTATCTTGACATAGTCCAAGCCTAGTTGTCGAGTCAGGGATACAATGGCCTTCAGGGAGAATCTTTGAGAACATATTAAGTATGGCCTCCATACATGCGTTACTAATACCATACAAGCACTTTATCTGAAAAAGTTGCACGATAAAAGAAACCTTTGTTGCCGCTTTGCATCCTGGATACAATTCCTTCTTTGCCTCCTCTAATAATTTCAAAAATATCTCTGCCTCCTTATTTGGTTTGTCACCAGCATCTAAGATTTGTCTATGTATAGAGGCACTGATAATGTTTCTAATCATAGTATTAGTGGCAGCAGGGTCATCAGTTGCCTCTTCTTCATCGTCTTCTCCAAAATAAGGTGGTGCGGCTTTGTTGTGTACACCTACATCAGCAGGAGGTTGTGCATCTTCAGGTTCAGTTATATCAGGACGGGGATCAGGATTGACACCAGCCTCAGCTGATGAAGAAGTTTGGCCTTCGAATTCATTGATGAAACAATCAGCAAACCCTTTAGAAACTATATGAACTTGAATCTGAAACACGTTCTGATGTCTTATCAAGCATCGACATTCAGCACATGGGCACACAAGAGATCCACCAGCTGGCGATGATGGTCATGGTGTGCAAAACTTCGAAACAAAAGTTCGGAAATTCTCCTTCCACTCTTCTGAATGTCGAGGCAAGCGCATCCAACTCCTATCTTCGTGTGATGACATTGATCTACATGCACGATCGCAACGAGATCATGATCTAGCATGCATATATATATGCAGGGGAGATATAGACGATACAAGTTAATTAGAAACAAAATAACCACTTGTGACGATGGTGTGACATGGCATGTCCACTGGGCGCCGGCAAACGGGGGACGCGCCGACGAGGGGTGGAGTGGGAGGCAGGAGCGGGCGATGGAGTGCCGGCGCCCGTGCTTGTGTGAACGTAGAGTCCCTGATCGATGACCAAGCCAAGAGACAACTCTAGGATCCTTTAGTGGGTCGTTCGTTTTTGGGCCAAATCTAAATACCTGCTCCTAAAAAGCGTGGCGATAGACAACTTTAAGTGCAACCAAGTAAGACTTCATTGCAATAGATGTGTTACAATTGCAACGCCTATTATCCAGTATTACAACCACGCAACATTGTGGCAATACGTACGTGGTATTGCATCTCGCGGCAAGAAAGGATGCAATAGCCACCTAGCTATTGCCACAACGCACCCAAAAATTTGCAACCCAAATCAGTGGTTGTGATAGTGCCCTTCATAAGCAACCAACGCTAATATGGTTGCCATAGCTCCTATTTATTGCAACACATGAAATGCTAATGCACCCAAACATGGTTGTAGCAATACTCCCAACCAATTGCCACACAAATCCTAAAAATAGGTGCATTAGCGTCACCTTGTTGCAACCAAAAAAATAAATATCGCAACACAATTTAAGTGTAGCAATATGCACCCATATTACTACCAATTCACTGCTTGGGTGCCATAGTATCCCCCCTATTGCACCCAAATGAGTGGTGTTGCCTAAGTGTTTCGTGGCTAAAGGGGGAAAACCTTGTAGCGTTGGCACGAATACCAACTATCTCTAAGTCATGAAATTAAATGCCTATGAAACCACAGAATAAAACTCTCCATTGAGAATAGGGGTTTCATCTAAGTTTCATTTCATTTTATATGACATGTCAGTCTTGGAAACAACGTAATGAAACTCACCGTTGAGACTGGCCTTATTGGTTTCCTCGTCGTTGACCTTGCTGGTCACGGAAGTATATTCGGGAAATTAAAACAAAAAACTGGAGGAGGTTGCGCCGATGGGCAAAGGGAAGGGAGTAGTGCTAGGGACGGTTGTACCCGGGCGCCTGGCCTGTAGATGCGTATAATTTTTATTTTTGTTCTGGAACTGATGATGAGTGTATAAGTTTTCTTTTAAAAAAAAAAACGTGTCTTTTTTGCACGCCAGTTGACAGCCAAAAATATGTCGGTAAATTTAGTCTTGTTTTAAGCCAAGCTTCTCTAATTTGAACCTAGTTTACATAAATAATGTCAACTTATAAAATTCCAAACTATATTGAATTGACCATGAAATATATGGTAATAGTGCATTTATCCTTTTGTCAAAATTAACAATATAGACGCATATGCTCAACACGCACGTATGAACACAAATATGCACCCCTACCCCTATGATTAGCTCAAAAGATTGTGTCGGGACATCTCAAGATTGACAAAGTCATTACAGGTGCCTCGCTATCGGTGGGAACGTTGCCTAGCACTAAAGGCACAACGCCATTAAATTATTGCATTTGGTATTGCATATTTTAATATTTTTTATAAAAATGATAAAAATTATAAAAGCCGGACAACCTAAGACAAAACTGATGAAGAGTTGTCTACAATTTGCAACAAATGAAGTGCTATTCACTGAGGTCCTATTTAGATCCATAGAGCTAATGGTTAGTGGTTAATAAATAATTCTTTTGATCGAAATAGGTCTAGCCAGTAATTTAGCTAATTGTTAGTTGAATACCTAAATAACAATTATCTGACTAGTTAGAACCAAGTAGCTAATATCAACTAATAGTTAACTGCTAATGTTGTCTATTAGCTAGCTAAATATTAGTAGCTAATGGAGCCAAATGCGACCTTAAAGAAATTATTTAGTTAATCATAAGAGGAGAGATTAGATCCATAGAGCTAATACTTATATAAGCTACTAGTAATTATCTTTTCGATCCAAATGTATCTAGCTAATTATTCGCGCAATCCTCAACTAACAACTATTTCCCTGGTTGAAGAAAATTAGCTAATAGCATTTAATATTAACTATGAACGATGAACAGCTAGCTAGTTGAAGCAAATTAGCTAATAGCAGTTAATATTGACTATGAACTTTTAACAACAACAATGGGTCCAAACAAAACTAAGAAGATGGATTGGGCTAGTTGTGATACATGCATCCATCGGGTCTGACAGGTGTGTGGGGGTTGGACCAGACCGAACTTCGTGGCCTGGGTAAGCTGCAAATGTATCCACAATCCCATGTGGTTTTAGCTATTGTATAAGGCGTTTTAGCTAATCAAGATATTATAGGTAGATACATGGTAAAAGTAATACATTTATAAAAGTGAAACGTTTTACAATTTGAAACGAATTGAGGAATCGATGCACTAGCTCACGGAAGGAGCTCCGTGGATCGTCGGCTACCAGATCTTATTTCACGGTTCACCAAACCCATGTGGTTTGTAGAGTTGACCATGCGTGCTCGTTCTCATCATTTGTCATGTTTGGCGTTCCGAGGTCTTCTGAGACCGCGCGGTGTAGCCGCGGTATGTAAAATCTCGATTGGTCACAGTTTATTCTCACGGTGGATGTATTACTCTTAAGCGGGCTTCTGTTCGACTGTCCTGGTAGCCAGCAGCGAATCTGATTTTAATCTATCGCTCGCTGTTTTATCTTTTGGGAACTCTAGCGGCTGGCCAGCCATTCCCACGTACCTCCCATTACACAAGAAATATCCACCTTTTAAAAAAATGAAAACATTCTAAGTGTTTTTAAAACTTCATGTTAAAAATTATGATACGCAACCAGGATGAATGCAACACACATTAATGTTGAATATATTCATGTCTTGCGTTCGTGCTAGTTACTTCTTATATTTTTCTGTGGAAACGTGGTTATACGACAAATAGATTGTTTTGAATTTTCTTTAGTTTTTTCTAGATATTTTCGATCTACAAGTATTTTTTTTTAGAAAAATAGAAGCTTAAAAGATACTTTCTAATAACCTTATCCATTTTACTACTCCCTCCGTTCCAAATTATAAGTCACTTTGGAATGCAATGCAATGCATGTACCTAGACATATTATTGTATCTAGATACATAACTAAATGGATGAACCTAGAAAGTCAAAGTGACTTATAATTTGGAATGAAGAGAGTAGTTTTTTCGTAAAAAAGAGTAAGGAAGACGGGCAGCCGGAAACGAAAACGGTTGCGCAATAAGCAGTAAAGCGAAAACGGGTAAATACGATCGGTAAATAGACGGAAACAAACGGTAGGCGGTAACTTCAGTCGGAACATGTACGCCGCACATGATCGATAGATTAAATACAGATATCAGCAAAGTGCCATACCACATGTACGCCGCACATGATCGATAGATTAGATACATACATTACACGAGACAAGACAAAAGAAACTGAACTGCAGTAGTCCACCACCTTACCATCACACTCATACGACATGTTTATAAAAACGGACAGGAAAATATGGAATACGGTTGCGGACAAAATGGGATTCCTCCTGTCCGCTTTCAACTTTAGTCGTATATGGCATGTGTTGCCTTGAATCGGATTGTTGTGTATAAGGATTGTTGCTAAAAAGCTGTTTGTTCCCCTTTTTTCCGCTATTCCCATTTTTTCCGTCAGACTATCTGCAGCGGTGTCCGTTACAGCTTCCTGGAGGAACGCGATGGCGGAAAAATCTCTGCAGCGGCGTACGCTACGGCTCCGTTACCTCCCAGTTCGACAGCATGTTTCGGTACAGACAGCGGACTCCCCGTGCCCACGCTAAAACTCAATCTGGCCCCACGACGCGCGCGCACAGAGAGAGTGGAGAGAGAGACGAGAGCATCAGCACGGGCCCCACTGATGATACCAACTAAAAAAATGCTATAACTTGTAAATCAAAACCCCAAATTAAATTCCGATTACACCATTAAATTCGTTTCAATAAATACTTCAAAACTAGATCTCACTTGGATATATTTAGATAAAATTTTAAGTGGGCCCTACTGATGAGTGTTGGTATAGAGTAGATATATAAAGGAGGGATGAGTGCAGAAGAAAGTACTGTAAAGGAGGGAATCTTGATGACCAGGATGTATAGAGGGAGTAAATAGATAAACATGAGTGCGGATAGTCTCATGACATGAGCAGAGCGCTCCGTGCTGCACAGGCCCGCACATGCCGCCCTGACACCGGCCCCCGCTGTCACACTAGCCCCCGCTGCTGGCTGCACTGCCCGCGCTCACGACAGCCATGGCCTACCACATCGACCCTGGCCAGCTGGTAGCTGCCCGCTGGTCGCTCGCACCACCGAGGGCAGCCGTGGGGCGGTCACACTGGCATCCACCAGACTGCCAGCAACGCACATACCCCCGCTAGCACCCGCCGCAGGCACAATGGGCCAGGCTGTTGGCTCACTGCCCCCGGTGCCCGCTACCACCGGTGCGGGCAGCTGCGCATCAATCACGCTAGCCCCCGCTGTGTTGCTCGCGCCGGCCGCACTGGCAACTGCACTTGGCCTGACTCCTCCACAGACCCCAAGTCCCAATGCTCTGTTTTTTTTAGTATCTCCCAGTGCTCTGCTTCGGAAGAGGAAGAGGAAGAGGAAGAGCATGAGACTATCCGCACTCATGTTTCTCTATTTACTTACTCTATACGTCCTAGTCATCAAGATTCCCTTTTTTATAGTACCTTCTTCCGCACTCATCCCTCCTTTATATCTCTACTCTATACCAACTATCATTAGTGGGGCCTACTTGTAATGTTATCTAAATATATCCATGTGACATCTAGTTTTGAAGGATTTATTAAAATAAATTTAATGGTGTAATTGAAATTTAATTTTGTATTTTGGTTTATGAGTTATATAACACTTTTTAGTTCTACACTCATGGGGCCCGCCACTGCATGCTCTCTCTCCACACGCATGCAAGCACCAGAGTGGGCAAGTACTGCGCCACTGTGTTACGGTACAGAGCAAAGCAGGCGCCATACTTCCCGTGGACAGAAGCATAGCGCGGAGCTTCCCGTACCCCGCTGCAGCTCGTGCAGTACGCTATCATGTACAGCGTGGCCTTAGCGTGCCTTTACAGAATGCCGCTGCAGGTAGTCTGAAGACTTCGATGGGTGGACGCGGTGTCAGCAAGATATGGCTGCTACGTCACAATTGTATGGCTATTGGGCCGGCCTAACAGATCCATTATTGAGCTCCTCCAACCACTTTTCTCAGCAATAATACGATTCCAGATCATGGTAGAGCTGCTCTATCGTAGATTTGGTGGTGCTCTCCCAAACAGGACCAAGAGCAAGTCACGCATACGCTAAGCCTCGCCTCGTGTCCCACTCCATTCCATAGGAGTGCACACATAGCCATGAAGGTCCACTTCCAAGTGACACCTGATCGAGCCAACTCACACAGTGCGTCGCAGCTTGGAGGCTTCCTCTGTTTCAGGCTGCATAAGCATTCCTGACATACGAGTCGCAAAAAAAAAAAAAAAACAACATTCCTGACATACTATTATTGACGAATGTCTCCATTGGGAGTTGGGACATACGAGTCGCAAATAAAAAAGAAGAAGCATTCCTGTCATACTATTATTGACGAATGCCTCGATTGATCAGCATGTTTGGCGCGTGACTTCCATCCTGTTCTCAAATTATTGGCAATTTGTCAACTGCTCACATATGGATGAACCGCCCTGCGGCCAGCCTTACTCATCAAGACATTAACACATGATCGGCCTTCATTAGATTTGCCAAGCTCCTATATACTATGTAAAAAGCATCAAATCCACCATGGATTCTACAGACGTTGCCTCAAAACGCGTCTGTAATAATGTACTACAGACGTGCATTCATAGGCACGCGTCTGTACTAATTTCTTGGCCACAGAAGCCGGTACAATAGGATTAAAGCGCGTCTGTGATAAGGACTAACACAGACGCCTGTAGAAAAGAAGCGTCTCAGAATATATCCCAGACATGTCTTTGGAAGAGACGTCTGTAATAACTGTAGTAAAATGTTATTTCAGACGCTTTACAGATATGCTCGTTTGTAGTAAAATGTTATTTCAGACGCGTCTTGTTTATATCACGAGATAAGTGTTTACTTAGACTACCCGCAATGGTTGGGAGGCGTCTTTGGAAAGCATACTCAAAGTAGCACTTACCGAACCAAAGCGGCCTGCGGCGGGGCACGCCAAACACCACGCTACGTTCCAAGACGGCCTCTCGAACGCCAGACTTCCAGGCGGTACCGTGCGTTCGCTACAGGCTCCGTTGGCCCACCACGAACTCGGGCGTGAGAGAGGAGAGAGGTGGTAGCCATGCAGCTGTGGGTCCCACTACTTGAATCTACTTTAAAAAATGCTATAACTCATAAACCAAAAGCCCAAATTAAATTCCGATTACACCATTGAATTCGTTTCAATTAATCCTTCAAAACTAGATGTCACATGGATATATTTAGATAAAATTTTAAGTGGGCCCTACTGATGGCAGTTGGTATAGAGTAGAGATATAAAGAAGCATGACTGCGGAAGATGGTACTGTAAAGGAGGGAATCTTGATGACTAGGATGTATAGAGGGAGTAAATAGAGGAACATGAGTGCGGATAGTCTTACGCGTGTCAGTTGCTGTATATTATTACAGACACGTGCGGGCACGTCTGTAATATTACATTATCACAGGCACGTTACGCCAGACGCGCCCCACGGTGTCTGTGATTATATTTAAGGCCCGTCTGTAAAGTACTTTTTTTTTACATAGTATATATATCGTTGTACCCCCACGAAAGAATGATCCAGCGAACTATATATACCAGGCCACCAGTCCTGTGGTGACTGGTGACCAACCCTATCGAGAGATGCAAAACATACTCAAACCGATATGGAATTCTCAATATACCGGTGGATGCAAGATGCCATTCCACCAGCACATTTGATTTTCTTTTTTCTGTTATCACATCTATCAAGTTCTAAAATATTCAAAATGGGCCGGTTCACTGCTGCTAATTGCTTCGTGCCTCCAAGCATAATTTTCTCATTTTCTTTTTATTGTAAAATAAAAAAGAGGGACCAATGTTTGCTACACACCATGAGATGTAACAGAATTCATATCAACAATGGGAATGTAAAGTGAAGCGTAACTACCCAAAAAAAGATTATCATGTAACATATTGAGGTGTATATAACTGAAGGAGAAGGGCTGCATTCAGCAACCTGCCACGAGCCATGTGTTCACAGCTCCCAAAGTATTTATTAAGCATCCAAAAGACAAGAATAGTAGTGTTTCGGTGAGAAAGCCCAGTAGTGAACCGTTTCATGGTCTCCCTTCCTGTTTGAGATGCGTATCAAGATTCCCAGGTCTGGGTTGAGCGTTGGAGATTTCCAATAACCTCCATAAATAAAATCCATCTGCTGGGACGATTTTTGTCTTGGCTATCTCACATGATCAGTGTTGCGCATAATTACTTTCAACAGCTGGTCAATAGCGCAGGAATATTGATTTTAATTATTGATATCTTGTCTCTAGAGGCGACCACAAGGCTACACATGATCAAATGTTCCAATGTCAGAGGTGAGGAGTTAGAAAAAAAAGAAAAAGAAAAACAGATGTAACAGGCACAATTGCGTTGAGAATTTTCTACTGTTGTAACTGGTCACTTAGTGGCCCTACATTTCTGTAGTACATGGATATAAGATATATTAATATTGGCTGGTGGTAATATGAAATTATCCAATGCTAAAATGATGGTTTTAAACTACACACTATGAAATAAGAGAAGAATTTGGAAGGGTATATTGTCTCTACTTCACATCACAGGGAAATTATTATTGCAGGAAACCATGCCTCATTTGAATTTAGGTCATTCAGTTACAATGTTGACAGGGAAAATATTACCTTGCTATGTTCTCCATTCCATCAAATTGCATGTTAACAAATTCGCCCTCCATAGGAAGTGCAACCCTTTTCATAACCCTAATATGTAATTAGGACACCGCCATTAGTTATATTAGTTTTTAGGAAACATAAAAACTTTCCCATAGCTGCAATAAAGAAGAACTGTATAGCTAACAATTAGAGTAAAATGAAGTGCATGGTCAAGCTTGCTTGTTTGGTTTCGTAGCGAATTGTTTCATGGTCTCCCTTCCTCTTTGTATAGCTAACAATTAGAGTAAATATTTCCCTGATTTGGAGGCAATGTCCCAAATAAGTGTGCGATTTTGGTTAGCATGGTCCTTTCTACTCTTTGAGAACACTGGAGGCTAGCAGGGGCAGTGCCCCCCACCCCAAGCACAGGAATTTCCTTTATATACTTATACAAAATTTATTTGAATAGGCTAAATACATATAGAAAAATTTAACATCATATGCGCAGAACATATTTAGCATGCGTATGAGGAGTTCTGGCTCAGCCTCTGATGCCATGAGCATCATCAAGTGTCCATGTGCTTGATACAACAATTGGACAATCAGAGCATGCATGTATCTGTCAAATGTATATATGGGCCTGATCCCCTGTATCTACAATATCTATGTCATGATGATAGTGTGGACTTGGGTAGGAGTTGTGGTTCTACCAAGCTTTCTTTAGTGGTTTGTCAAAAAAAAAAAAAAAAAAAGCTCTCTTTAGTGATTGGCCAGAATCATGAAGTGTGTTCATCATGTGATTTAAGGTGGTCGGTATTGGTAGTGCATCTGGTAGAATATAATCTAGTTTTGGAGATGACCAAAATTCTCAAAAAAAATTAGAAATATTTGACCATCAATTCAAAAGAATCTAATCAATAATGGTAATTATGTCAAAAACATTACCCTGTTCTATAAATACTAATATATTAAAATGTTATCAAAGTAAAAAAAAAAACACGCCGTGCCAATTTGCATGATCGAGCACATAAAAAAAATATTTTCGTAACAACCCATATATAATTATACTAAAAAGTTTTTTAAAACCATATTAGTAGCCATGATATATAATTGTAATGTATGTGATTTTAGATATAATTATATATTTTAACTAAAATGTTTGGCATATCTATATTGATAAAATAACCATTACTACACATATAGTTTCTTGATTGGAAAATTCAACAAGTTGATATGTGGGAGAGGCCATTTGTGGCTAGATTTCTTTATATTTATCATATACTAAACATTGGTATACGGTTTAAATATTAATATTCTCTTGAGGGCTAGCACGCTACCCATCGGAGCTCTCACTTCAAGATATACAGAGGTGCCATGGAATGGAAAAACTATGGGATCAGTTCGTTTAAGAAAAATAATTGATAAGTTTATGATAAGTGGATATAGACTGCATAGTATCTATTATGCCTATTATATTAAAAAAATAAACAAAGAAAAAAAAAAAACATACAAGTTCTTTTAAGTAATATTTGTATTATTAGCTATAGATATTAAACAATAGGAAGTTCTTATATCTTTTAATATTGCAGCCCATGCGAGAGCACGAGTGTGTAGACTACGGTTTAGTTCAAGGCACAATGTTCTGCATAGGAGATATTGTAATTAAGAAGCGACAATTTTTTTTCACCCACGGAAAACTGTTGTCTGTAGGCATGAGAGAAGGTGAATTCGATGCACGGTCGTATGTCCCTAGAATGGAGATGAAATTCATTTAAAAGGAAGAATTGAGGAACAATTAATAATCGTTACCTATAAGTCCTAACATCCCACAAGACAATATGATACACCTTGGATGCGTCTTTCCTCAGCATGCCAGCCAATATTGGAAGCGTTGGGTGTGAAGCAATAGTAGAAAGGCGCCACGTGCTCATTCCCGGGCAAAGTGTGTGAACATGTTTCTTTGTGCTCAGATCCCATATCTAATTGCATAAGAAACAGAGCGGGTGAGCATCGCGCTATAGTATATAGTTAAGAGGTGGAACTTGCCCCCTGCATGTGAGATAATTAATGTTCAATATACTAGTCCCTACAGAAAAGCGGATGCCACACATACGTATATACCTTTGCATTAGCAGGTTGGATACTATCATGATTATCATAAAGATAAGCTAGAAAGTCCCTGTGACTGACAGTGTAAAAAGTATGCCCCCACCCCTGGAATGTGGCGATTGCATCCGGACAATGAATATCCCGGACCTACAATTTTCATGCACAGAAGATGCATGTTACAATAAAATGTGTATAATTGATCACCATAAGAAAACGTAATTAGTTGGTTGGTTGACGATCATTACCATCACTAACTGGTAATCATCATCGACCAACACATGATTTATTCAAAAAAAAAAAGAGCCAAACAAACCTGTACTTGACGTAAGTAAGCATTACTACTAGCGAAGAAAGTAGCATCCCTTGGGCCAACCTTGAGATAGTTTACAGTATTGACAGTGTTGATTACTCGAGCACATGTCCAGTCCTGACTCCAGTCCCAAAGCTTGATTAAATTGGCATAGCAAGATGCTGTCAGCAGCAACGTATGTTTTGGGAAAACTGCCAAATGGGTCACTCCTCCTCCATTACGAGAGTCTTGAGCTTTAAATTCCCTGACCTTCTTGTCCTTTACAGAACCGAAACTAGTGTCGGCATAGACATGGACACACCCTCTATCATCCCCAGCTGCGAACCACTGTTCTCGAGCGATATATTTGATGGACATAATGTAATTAAAGTATTGGTAGTGGTAGTGCTCTTTTAAATATGTGACTTGGTACTTCTTGACTCTTTCCTGCTTAAAGCAATGAAAATGCAAAGAGTTCATGAAGTTTCAGCTCAAATATACACCTTGATGACCCAGACTTGATAACCAAGAAAGGAAAATAGCCCATGGAAATTACTATATATACCTTTGTCTCGTAGTTCCAAATGGAAACATATTTATGCTCACATACTGAATAGGCCACCAACACCCTGTGGTGTGTGCACACCCAATTAATTAGAATCCATCTGTCTAAATAAAATCAAGCACTAGAATAATGAAATGAGAGTTGTCCAGTGGAACCATCTATTTATATATATATGTACCATGTTTTGGTTGGGTGCACATCCATGCAACAGATATCCCTACGCTCCCAGTCTGCTTTTCCTTCTATGAACTGATACAGCAAAATAGCATACCGACCCCCTTATTAGAATTGAACCCCGACTGCATGCCACCAAACTGGTACCAACGACTTGAAATGGCACATGTATGTAAATATGTATGCAGACCGAATATATAATTTACTTATTACATATGACCAATCAACTCGACTCACCTCATGCGCTGCTACTTCCTGGCACCTTGCTGGGTCACTGGTGATGACAGCAGCCTTCAGCGTTGCTAGATGCACCACAGTACCGAACTCCTTGGCTCGTTTCAATAGGTACTCATAGTCCCAATGTTGATCCAAACGTTTGAGGTCTTCCTCTGACTTTGTGGCGACCATCACCACGTGAAATATGCCTTTGTCTGCAGTATTTAGTGGGGATTGCTGTTGCTTCCTCCTAGCCATGTAAATGGTCTCGCTAGAATGTGGCCCCAACCTTCTAAAAATTGATGATTTACGGTCGTCTTTTGTAGACTTCGGCTGCTCCCACACATATGGATATCCAGGGTCGGAACATGCATCCAGGCTGGTCGGTGCAACCAAGACACCAATAAGATCATCTGTCTTATTGATTAGGGTCACAGGACATTTGATGACTTTGTCTGATTCCATGGGAAAGCAAATATCGAGTGGGTAGACATCCAGCACCTGCTCACATATAGGGATTTTCTTGTCAAATTAAGGAAAAGACGGTATTTGCATAAATACTTGATCCAACCTTAAAAAGTATGGGCATCAATATTTTTTAACTATTAAGTAGCTAGATTATAAGCATATGTCCTTTAATAAGACATAAATAAAGATACGCATTGAATGTGCATGAAATGGATTCCATTTATCTGCCCATGCATGCCTTAGGTGCAATTTCCATGCGTCAGCAAACAGGAAAAACGATTGCATGCGTGTACATGGCATGTCACCCTAGCTAGGTTACCAGCTTAGAACGATACAAATACAATTTATTTATGGTCCAGTCGGTTCCATTTTGCACTAGGTCAACCATAGCTCACTTTTCCTTTTAATTAGCAGTCTTTTAAGACTATAATTAATCTATATAAAGTAGACTAACCTCCAGCAATTTTTTGTGCACTAGTAGAGAACAAACCTTGGTTCAGCATATTAGTCCTGGCTAGAGTTGGGCCCAGGATGTTTAATGTTCAACATATTTTGTCTACACAGCGATGATTTTTTATGTTTTAGGTGGTCCTGCCGACCATAGAGAAACCATAGACATACCTATCTTGATGAGTTCCCCTTTGGCCAGTGAGTATAGGATTTGAAGGTGCTCCTGAAAAAAACTAGAGTATTTGGTCTCTAAACTGAGGTTGACTATATTTTTGCAATGACCACCATGAGGGGCCGCTTTATATCAACTTGTTCTAGTGATTTGGTGTGCAATTAAACTTTGAGTTGGCACACATTTTGGTGACCCCTCTAAAGAAGAATATGAAGAAGAATGGAGATCCATTATCTACAATGGCTAACGACAAAGATCATTCAATATAACATGCTACTGACACAGTGAGCCCATCAGTTGAGCAGCTCCATGAAGCCATTCACCGGCTACTATGGGATCACAAGATGGCTCATGAGGAAGAGGATTTACAAGCTAGATATGATAACAAGATTTGAGGTGGATCGATCAGGCATTGTCACCATGTCAAGGATGAAGTTCACCTCCTTGCCCATTGGAAGCTCTGGATGTAAAAATTAGGGCAAGTTCATCTTAAACTTCGGTTACCTTCATTGAAAAAGGAAGTGTTTGGTTTGTAATTAGTATGGGGCATGGTGGGCAATTTCGCTTTCACTGCTATAGAAAAACTTCTGGAGGCGGTCATTTTGGCTTTATTGAGGTGGGCAAAGCAACCACCTCCGTATATATATCAAACATGAAAAAACAAAAAAAAGGAAAAATATGGGACAGACCAATCGAGCCCATCCGTGGTCGGCCTTAGCTGCTAGTTGGATCTACGTGTTGTCGATGTCATCGTTGCTAGATCCAGTCGCGCCCGCCTTCGATCCACCACTAGGGACTCCAGCGACCTAGATCTATTGCTAGAGGATGGACTCGACCTGGAAGTCATTGGGGGAGCTCTCCCGCGCTAGATCCATAGCTAGGGTGCAAACATCCTAGATCCACCGCCAGGGGGATGCCTAGCGTGCCATTACCAACTGTTGGGGCCATCCCCTGCGTTGCCACCGCGAAAGGAAGGTGGGTGAGTGCCACGGCCACGTGCACCACCGCCCTAAGCGTCACCACCAGAGAGAGAGAGAGAGAGAGAGGTGGGTGTCGGAGGGGAGAGATGGAGGGTGAGTGAGGGAGAGTGCGCCATCGTGTTAGAAAGAGATACAAAGGGACAGGATGGATAAGTGAGTGAAACCCTAACTCTTCATATATATATATATATATATATATATACACACACACGCGCACCGCATGATCCAAGGCGGAAGCGCATCCATGCTGAGGATCAAGCCTCCTGAGTCCTGATGGTGGCCAACGGAGGAGCATGTGCTGTCTACCATATAGGCCCGATGGATGTTGTATTGGATTTTTGTTAATGAATTTGGACAAATGTGTTGGATTTTAGGACCTTCAAATCACGCTTACAAACTGTGGCTACGTATATGTTGGATTTGATGGATTTTTAGATGAATTTGTTGATTTTTGTAGGAAGTGATGGACGTGAGCGAAATTTGCTGAGTACCACAAAAGTTTATTGTGCTGTAACTTTACCGCTCACATGTTGTGATGTAATTATTTATTTAAATAGTAATAAAAATAGTTTGACCATAATTTTACCGCTGGAAGGAATCGGTTATTATCTCAAGCAAATTTACCGCTCACATCGTGGTTAATTATTTACTTAACAAAATAATACTAGTAATGAAAATTTACCGCTCATAGGTCAGGAGGGAATTATTTTCTTAACAAAAAAAAAAAAATACTATGAGTAGTAAAAAAGGTAGTCTGACCGGCGGCAGGACACGCCAGTGATTAGTAGATGAAAAATTACCGCTCATAGGTCGGGAGGGAATTATTTTCTTAACAAAATGATACTATGCGTAACAAAAATTTACCATTTACAGACAAGAAGGAATTATTTTCTTAACAAAATGATAATATTGGTAATAAAAATAATATTGATCTCTTAAAAATCACGGCTGGAGTAAGCCTAAGTTTTTTTTTTAACTAGTAATAAAAGAAACATCTTATAGATTTCTATTTCGACACCCGGATGCTAAGGACACGTAATTAAATTGACCGTTCACTTGTGAGGAAGTAATAATTTACTCAACAAAATAATACTAGTAATAAAAAAATCTCACCGGCGTGCTTAGCTCAGATAAATTTACCACTTACAGACCGAGAAGGAATTATTAGTGCAGCATGCACGTTCCGTATGTATGTAGCAGGCGATGATCATGCCGTCTAGATTTATGCCTAAATCAGTGCAATCATGACAATACTGCTAATTAAAGCAACAACACGTCATGCATGATATCAGGAGTAAAAAAACCGACCGTGTCAATGGGTCAATCAATGATCCAAATGAATGCATGCATCAAACGACAAATTAAAAACGCAGCCGTTTATTTCACCGGTCAATCATTCATGCAGCTGGACTCGCCGGAGTGCAACCCACCTCCGCCGGTGTTACCAATCTACTACTCCTATAAGAACAAACCCCACTAAGTTAATTCTCTGTGATTTCGTAAAGCCACGTCATCAGGCAGGTCCCGCAGCTCACTAACCAATTCAAAGCATTTGTGACGAGATGCAACTCCTATCTTTAGTTTCACCAAAAATCGTCTTCTCCCATTTCCCAATAATATTACTGCTCCCACTTCCCATTAAGCCAACCAAAATACTCCACCAGCATCATGCATTGATTTGCCTTCTCCACTTCCATAACAGCTATGCAAACTAGAGTATATATATTGGACTTTCTTCAACACCGTCATCACCTTGATCTCCACGACCCCACTCCGAAGGTGCCTGGGATTTCTTTAGCAAGGGCTAAATGCTCATGGCCTATGAGGCTATCTTCTCTCTGTTATTTTCCCTCGGTAAGAATCAATAGAGCCAGAAAATATTGCAATAGCTTTTCTACATCACTTCTCTAAGATTTTTCACGTTTTAGTTTCATACAATATATCTACCAAAAATTTAGATATAGATAGATCCTGTTTCAGTCCGACTATGTCACATCATTGGCATATGTCTAAGAACTAAGGAAAACAAACCAAGCTTATGGTAATTTTTTGCACATGTGTTTGTAGGAAGACTTTAAACTTCGTATTTTTAAGAAGAGTTTGACATAATAATCTAAATCTTCAGTATCTGTCCTTCACATTGAAATTTCATCTCTAAATTCCGCGGCAACGCACAGTGAATTCACCTAGTAATATTCATAGTCCAGGCTGCTAAATAGTGTGGTCCTATATATATATATATATATATATATATATATATATATATATATATACACACACACACACACAAGGAATTATACCGGGCCATATATGGGCTTTGGCTAGGACTCACATTTTTCGAGACAATCCTTATAGTGTTGCGCCTCTGAAAAAGGATTTATGGAGGCGGGTGCTTTAAGACAAAAACCTCCGAAAATAGAACATTTTTTTATGCAGTTGTCTTAAAATGGCTGCCTCCATAAATCCATTTTTGGAAGTGGGTATTTCCTGATTGCCTCCATATATAATAAAATCGGCTCCATAAATTGATTTTGGGAGGCAGTCGTTTTTAGTGCCTCCATAAACTAAAATGACATCACTGGGTATTTTATGAGGCGGTTGCATTTTATGACCGCCTCAGTTAATGTTTGGGTAGTGCTTCATAAAATCATTTTTAGTAGTATTTTAGTCGGTTTTGGTTGGGGAATAAGATGGGATAGGACCATTCCCCATAGATTCCACCATGAAGCAATCCATAAGGATTGGTGCACACACTTGTCCCAGTAGGTATAAATGCACATTCAGGTGAGCAGCATATGGACACATGAAAAAAATGCTGCTACGAGTGAGAGGGGGATGAAGGTGAAGTCACGACTATGGTGCCACTGTGCAACTAAGCTAGGGGTGCCGTGGGACTGCCTCGAGAAGAGCGGTCTTGAGAAAAGTTCAGTCACACATGTGCTAAAGTAGTATGAGGATGAAGTGGTCACTACCAGTCAATGGGTGGAACACACGCACATGTGTGAGGTTAGGTGGAGAAGGGGAATTAGGAGGGGCATGCTTGGGAGTATATATATCTTAGTTGTCTAGGAGAAGAAAGAAGGAGGACATCAACTATAAGATAAAGGTGGAGGCAGGTGGTCATGCAAAGTGGGTGTGATGGGCTAGGACGAGTGTGAGCAAAAGATAAAAAGGGAGGGATGATATTTAGAAGTTGGGGCCCATGTGTCAATGCATTATCCTTAGCTCTGTGTCCTAAAACCATGACCTAGTTGCAGCTCCATCCTATCTCAACAAGACAAGAGATGGAACCATCCAAGGTTTGGTAACATCCAATTCTTGCCTTCTACATTGCTATGTCCCATCATCAAACTATGGCCATTCAAGGGCTAGGAGTTGGATTTTATTTGTTAGAGGTGCTAGAGCTTATAATAATAAGGACAATGTGAGAAGGTTCCTAGAGAGAAATCTAATTCGGAATGTTATTCTTCCTGTTGGGTAGTTTTACTCCCGGTTGGACTCTCCAACCGGGAGTAAAGCTCCGCGCCCAACGGCTCCCTGCGCCACCTGACGCAGATAGGGACTTCTACTCCCGGTTGTAGATTAGAACCGGGAGTAAAGGTCAAGCTTTACTCCCGGTCAGAGACTCCATCGGGAGTAAAGCTTCGTGCCCAATGGCTCCCTGCGCCACCTGACGCAGACATGGACTTCTACTCCCGGTTGTAGATTAGAACCGGGAGTAAAGCTCGACTTCTACTCCCGGTTTTTAACCACAACCGGGAGTAAATCTTCCTCTATATATACTTCACCCCTGCTTCTCTCTGTCGAGCCCGATCATTCCTTCACCATTTCGAATTTCAGCTCTTTTCTTCGCCATTCAAGCTACATTCTTGGTCGTTCCTCTCGAGCCTGAGCCATTTGGAGCTCTGTTCTTCGTCGTTTCTTCGCCATTGCTTTGTTGTTTGTCATTGCTTCGCCATTAAGGTTTGCCATCTTCGCTCTCCTCTCGTCTTCACCATCCATTTCATGGTTTAGAGATTTATAGAATTTTTTTTAGAAAAAATGAGAAATTTAGAATAGTTTACAAAAATGAGTAGTTTACAAAAATGAATATAGTGTACAACTATATATGCTTAGTCTATCAACTTAATTTGGTTACATATGTAGGCAACCATGGCATGGTACGTAGTGCATGTTGGTCACGTGCCTGGGATCTATTGAACCTGGCAAGATTGTCATGCTCAGGTCAATGGCTATGGTGGTAATTGTTACAAAAAATTCAACACAGAAGCTGAAGCTTTGACGGCCTACTATGGTGCAAATATTCCAAATAACAATGACCTGTAGATTGAAGAGATGCCGGCCCAACCGATTGAAGAGATGCCAGCTGCTAGGATGTCATTCTTTGGAGCATTGCTCCTTGGCCTACGAAATATTTTATGCTTTAATTTATGACTGTATTCATTGTAGGCAGGGTAATGTAAGCAGAGTGATGTAGGTTGTATAACGTTGGTGGAGTTTGTTGTATGCAACCAAATAAAAGATGTGGGCTAGCTGTCATAAATTAGCCATTTGTCATTCATGCATGTTGTGTAATTAATATAACTAATTATGTGTTCAAGATTAATTTTAATATGGTACGTATGTATATCATGTACTGCATATGAGCCGGAATTGGATGTACATCACTGATCGACGCTCCCTAGAGTTCATGCAAGGGGTGCATTATTTCATAGGTGTGGCCGAGGCAAACAAGCGAGATGGTTTTATATGCTGCCCATGTGCTGTATGTAAGAATTTTAGGGAATAGACCAGCTCAAGGAATATTCATTCACACTTGTTTAAGTCGGGTTTCATGCCAAACTATATTTGTTGGACCAAGCACAGAGAAACTAGTGTTATAATGGAAGAAGGTGAAGATGAACAAGGGGACGACGACGACGTTATTGCTGAATATCATGATCTGTTAAATGATACTGCAATAGATGAGGAAGCTGAAGAGGATGTACCGGAGGTGGCAGCAGGAGATGTGGCTGATGATGATCTTGGTCATGTTATTCGTGATGCACAGGAAGAACACGAAAATCAAATGGAGAAGATCAAGTTCGAGCGCATGCTAGAGGACCACAAGAAGTTGTTGTACCCGAGTTGTGATGCAGGGCAGAAAAAGTTGGGTACCACACTAGAATTGCTGCAGTGGAAGGCGAAGAATGGTGTTTCTGACAAGGCCTTTGGACAGTTATTGACTATCCAAAAGAAGATGCTTCCGATGGATAATGAATTGCCCACCACTACATACGAAGTAAAACAACTTGTCTGTCCTTTGGGATTAGAAATCAAAAAGATACATGCATGCCCTAATGATTGCTTCCTCTACTACGGCGAGGAGAACGAGAAGTTGGATGAATGCCCGACATGTCATGCATCTCGGCATAAGATCAGGTGAGATGACCCTGGTGATGTTGAGGGCGAAAATCCTAGGAAGAAAATCTCAGCCAAGGTTATGTGGTACGCTCCTATAATACCACGCCTGAAACGTTTGTTCAGAAATAAGGACCATGCAAAGTTGTTGCGATGGCACAAAGAAGACCGTAAGATAGACAACATGTTGAGACACCCTGCTGATGGGTCCCAGTGGAGAGCAATCGACAGAGAATTTAAGGATTTTGCAGATGATGCAAGAAACTTGAGGTTCGCCTTAAGTACAGATGGTATGAATCCTTTCGAGGACCAGAGCAGTGGCCATAGCACTTGGCCTGTTAATCTATGTATCTACAACCTTCCTCCCTGGTTATGCATGAAGCAGAAGTTTATTATGATGCCGATACTCATCCAAGGCCCGAAGCAGCCTGGCAATGACATTGATGTGTACATGAGGCCACTAGTTGATGAACTTCTTCTTTTGTCGAAAAAACCAGGTGTACGTGTGTGGGATGAGTACAAATAGGAATACTTCGACCTATGCGCTTTGTTGTTTGTAACAATCAACGATTGGCTGGCTCTAAGTAATATTTCAGGACAATCAAACAAGGGATATATTGCTTGCACACACTATTACAATGATTGTAAAGGTATTTTCTTGAACAAATGTCGAAAGGTCTTGTACCTTGGCCATCGTCGATTTCTTCCTAAGAATCACCCCCTAAGAAAGAAAGGCAAGCATTTCAAAGGTACGGCAGACCACCAACCCAAGCCTGGCAACCGGACTGGTGAGGATGTACTAGGGATGGTCAAGGATGTGAAAGTTGTCTTTGGGAAAGGAGCTAGCAGCGAACCTGTTCCAAAAGACGCTGAAGTTCATGCACCTATGTGGAAGAAGAAGTCGATATTTTGGGAGCTACCCTATTGGCAAGTCTTAGAGGTCCACAGCGCAATTGACGTGATGCACCTAATGAAAAATGTTTGTGTGAACCTGCTAGGTTTCATGGGTGTGTATGGGAAGGCTAAGGACACACTTGAAGCAAGAGAGGACGATGGACGCCAATACTTAGGCCCTGCTAGCTACACTCTTACCAAGGCAGAGAAGGATAACATGTTTGAATGCCTAAACAACATCAAAGTACCCTCTGGATTCTCCTCGAATGTAAAGGGTACAATAAATATGCAAGACAAGAAATTTCAAAACTTAAAGTCCCATGACTGCCACGTGCTCATGATGCAATTGCTTCCAGTTGCACTAAGAGGAATTCTACCTCCAAATGTACGTCTGGCCACCGTGAAGCTATGTGCATTCCTCAGTGCAATTTCTCAGAAGGCAATCAATCCACTAGATCTAGCTAAGCTACAGAAGGATGTGGTTCAGTGTCTTGTCAGCTTTGAGTTGGTGTTTCCTCCATCCTTATTTGATGTCATGACACACCTCCTAGTTCACCTGGTCAAGGAGATTTCTATTCTCGGTCTTGTGTTGCTACACAACATGTTCCCATTTGAGAGGTACATGGGAGTCCTGAAGAAATATGTTCACAACTGTGCTTTCCCAGAGAGAAGCATCGCCAAGGGATATGGAACAGAGGAGGTCATTGAGTTTTGTGTTGACTTTATTCCTGACCTTGACCTGATTGGTTTTCTTGAATCACGACATGAGGGGAGGCTAAGTGGAAAGGGGACACTAGGAAAGAAAGCATATATTGGTGTGGAGGATGATAATTTCAATAAAGCACAATACACAGTTCTGGAAAATAGCACCTTAGTGCGTCCGTATATCAGGGCACACAAGGAGGTCCTACGATCGGAGAATCCTGGAAACAATGAAGATTGGATTTTGCGTGAGTACATGAAAAATTTCAGCGGTTGGTTGAGAAAAAAATGTAACGGTGATAAGAGTCTTCCACAGCAACTATATAGGTTGGCTTCGCAACCATCACGGCATGTCCTTACATGCAAAGGGTATGAGATAAATGGGAACACATTTTACACAGTAGCCTAGGATAAAAAGGGCACCAACCAAAATAGTGGTGTCTGCATAGATGCGACAGACCCGGATGGGAATAAGGAAACATATTATGGCTACATAGAGGACATATGGGAACTAGACTACGGAGCTAATTTCAAGATCCTTTTGTTCAAGTGCCAATGGGTAAAGGCGACCGTAGACGACCTAGAGTATGGAATGATAATAGTGGACCTCAACATTGTTGGGTTCAAAGAAGAACCATTTGTCCTCGCCAAGGATGTAAGTCAGGTGTTCTATGTGAAGGACATGTCTTCAAAACCTAAGAGAGGGAAAGCCAGCAAAGACCCAACCAATGATCAGCCCAAGTGCCACATAATTCTTTCGGGGAAAACAAACATTGTAGAAATTGAGGACAGGTCACACAAGTCATTAGATTATGAAAAGGAAGACATAATTCTGCCCTTCACAGTGAACATTGATCCAAGCATTGCGCTAAATGCTGAGGACACTCCGTGGTTACAACGCACTAAATGAAGAAGATCGATCACAGTTGTTGCTGCTTGAATTAGTGTTGTTTAATGTTGTATTTTGAGACATTAATTATGTAATGCTTAATTTAGTGTCATGTTTTAGATTTTTCTATACAATGTTGGTACAACTGGGAGTAAAGGTCTTTTACTCCCAGGTGGCCTTACGAGCCGGGAGTAAAGGTCTGGGGTATATTACCGGCCCCGGCCCCTTCCCTTTCCTCTCGCTCACTCCTGACCCGGTCCTCATCTCCATTGCTGCGCCTCCAGCGCCGCCCATCACTGACACCCTCCACCGCCGTTCGAGCACCCTCCACCGCGTGCCGTCCGCCGACGCCCTCCACGCTAGCGCCGTCCACTCGCCGCCGCCCGCGCCCTCCACCACCGTCCCGCGCCCTCCACCGCCTTCCGTGCGTCCACACCGCCGCAAGCACCGGCGCCCTCCACCGCCCGTCCGCGCGCCCTCCCCGAACGCCGTCCCCCCGACGCCCTGCCCCCGACGCCCTCCACCACGCGCCGTCCACCGCCGAGAGCACCGACACCCCCTCTCCACCGCCGTCTGCGCGCCCTCCACCGAGCGCCATCCGCCCGACGCCCTCCAATGCCGTTGTGGTATATATATATGTGTGTTGTGGTATATATTGGTACTGTATATTGCTACGGTTTCTTTGTAAAAATATGTGTTGTGGTATATAATGCTACTATATATTGCTTTAATTAATTTGTTTATTATTATTAATTGCGATATATGCATAACTCAATAGTGGTAAATGGGAAAAATGTTATTTTTGTCATATATTGTTGTGGTTTCTAGGGAAAATAATTACCATGCTATGTTATTTGATCATTTGAATTTACTTGGGAATATGAATTTTTGGCATGCTTGGAAGTTGTATGATTGAGAGTATTATATCAATTTTTTTGTTAGATGGCCCGATGTAATCTTGTTCCTTTTGTCATATATTAATTGTTGTGCTGTGTCTAGGGAAATTTGATTAAGTGGCAAATCTGATTAAGTGGCAAATTTGATTGTAAATTTAATTACGTGACAAATTTAGGGTTTAGGGCAAAAAAATTGAAACTAATTTCAAAATCTTTATGTTAGATGGATAGGCGTAATCTTCCACCGGAAGTCATAGGTTTCTCTGGCTACTTAACTAGCCAGGGATTTGACCCTGATCCAAGATCTATGCCGACCGTAGCGCCTGATGTTCCAATAATAGCAAGTATATTTGTATAAGTATATTTGTATAATCAATTTATCAAATACATTTGTATATGTATATTTAACAATTTATGTGATTTTTAAATGTATTGCAGCCAATTGACCAAATCACTTGGCTTAAACACACTCTCTCATACTTTGGGGTTGGGCAAGTGGATGTCCAGACCATTCATGATTTTAATAGTCCATTAGGTCCACAAGTCCAATGTCGAATTAGCTTTTCCATCGCCCCTAGGAGGAGAAGTAGAAATCCTATGCAAATCTCAGGAGCTGGAATAAAAAGCAAAGCAACAAAGGCGGTTGCATAAAAATATGTTGTCATGGGATGTGTACAGAAGCTTCAAGAAAATGGGTGCACTCTACCTACATTCTCCTCATTGTTGATGACAGCTAAAAAGTAGGAACATGGGTGATGATGTTGTGGGATTGGCTGCAAGCATGGCTCGGAGCAACCGAAATGATGTGGTAATCTCGATATGTGGTAATCTCGATATGTTCTCATAATTTTTTTTCCAATAATTACAGGTTCAAGTGTATGACTTAACCTACACCGGGTGTAGTTATGCATCCATTCTAACACAGACAATGTCTCAATTGGGTTATGTTTGGAGATATGCTAATCCAAGGCCAACACTCACTACAGATGGATAACAGGCAAAGGTGCTTGCGACTAAGATTGAGACCCACCGACGCTCTAGCTCTAGTACGGTTAAACGTCGTCAGTACACCATGTCGTCGTAGTTGTGAAGCAAAGGAGGATGTATTAGTTAGAACATTGTTCTACATTTCGCAGATTTGTGGACTCAAGATCGGAGACCTATACTTCACCGAGTTATTTATACAAGGTCGGCAGTGAACTTGTAGTTGTAGCAACAACATCTTTTGATTGTAATGACTTATTTTAAATTATGCATGTTTTAAATTATGCAAGTTTGTATGAATTTAATGAATGTGTACATTAATTATTAGTTAATACATGTTGTGTACTTTAATTATTAGTTAATTACATTCTCAAAAAAAAAATTATTAGTTAATTACGTGATTTGAAACCAAAACAAATCATGAATTGAAATGAAATTAAAAAAGGAAAAAAATAAACCTTTACATCTGGTTTGGAACCTTTACTCCCGGTTGTGCCTGGCCGGACCTTTACTCCAGTTGGTATTGCCAACCGGGAGTAAAGGTTTACTTCTACTCCTTGTTGCAATACTTCTACTCGAACTTCGTACTCGGTTGCATAACCGGGAGTAGAGGGGGTTGCGAACCTGGGAGTAGAAGTCCATCGTACTAGTGAAAGTGGTTTTGAAGTTTTCTCCTAGCAATGGAGGTTACTATATATGGAGTTGCAAAGATAACTTTTGGGATTTTACACATTTTGGAGGCCTTAGGTGATAATTTTATGAATCTCTTAATGGTTAGTATTTGAATGGCTTTCTGATATTCTTAAACATTTTCATGGCCAATACATTGATTATAGTCCTTAAAATAGAATACGACCGATGAGTTATTGTTAACCATCGTGCTTTTGGTTAGTTTTGGACTAAACAACATGGTGCTTTTAGCGTACAAACTTCACTAAAAATAGTTTGCCAGGCCTCCCCAGCCAATAATATGAAGGGTCATGACCTATTCGAGTTTTCCAATCGATCAAATGTAAAATTTAGTTGTACTTTTGCACATCAAGACCCTAATTTTAATTCTTCCATAACTTAATTTGCAAGTCTATCTTTGTTTCCACAATGATTTGGGATGTTCTAAGGGTACTCACATTGCAGACTCTATCATACAGTCTATATCTATTAATTGCGGTGCCACGTAAGCAATTTGATGATGTGGCATGTTATTTATTGAGGAGAGAGAACAAAAAATGAAGAAACGACATCTAAGTTAGACGACGAGTCGATGCTACGACCGAGGGGAAAGAAACCAGCTCCGCGTCTGCATTTGTGGAGGCGGCCGTCGTTTCGATGGATCTCGTGCGGCTTCCCCCTTCCCTCCCATGGCCGCCCACCCTAGCTCCCTGCGCGCGCCTCCGATTCCCCTTCCGCCCGTGCACTCGATGCTCATTCCCGTGCGCTCGCGCCTTCTCCCGCGCATAGGGTTCCCAGGTCCAAATATAGCCATCAGTTTGCGGCGCTCGTGCTTCGGCCTCCCCTCCCCTCCCCTCACGGCGTGCCCCAATTCCCAATGAGCTAGCATCCCCAGCTAATCTTTCTCAGCAACAATCTTTAACCCAAATCAATACCTAAATCTCTGAATCAGGGATGAATCGATTAACAAAGTCGTCAGAGCTATGGTTCTATGGAATTACAGATTGTAGTTATAGATTATAGTTAGCTTCTTTGTTAAACATTGACTGGCATGCCAATTTGATAGCAATTCTTTTTCCTATGGTTACAAGTGAAACTGAGCTGCAAGTGAAAATTTGGTAAAGCATTGTTGTATTTCTTATCTGAGTATCTTAGAAGGCAATCTGTGCATGGTTAGTGAAGCTGTGTCCGAATATGCAAAAGATAACTCTAGTTCATTGGTTCAAAAAGTTTCAGATTTGCCCACCGTCATTTCTAACTGCATAACACATTGCAGGTGCTCCTTACAGGCCACTCTCAAATACTATGTTTGGAACTCGACAGGCCATGCTACAAACTCTGTGACCTCATCAGCGAGAGGAGCAGGTAATAACTGAAATGCACATCTTTTTGATAATTCAGACTGTTGTTTATATTACTAGCTCATCTTATTTTACGGTGATCAGGACAAAGTTTTGAAGCCACTGGAGAAAGACTTGTGAAGCCACGACTATCTAATTTTTTTGGCTTTCTATTCTTATTGTAATGGACGACGGTATCTGTCATGTTGCATGCTACTGGTATTTTTATTTGTATTCTTATTGCTATTGTAATGGATGACTCAGTGGCTTGAAGTTGTGTTTGGAGTATCTTTGCCGGTTTGTGATATATTGTATGCGTTTTGTTTGCTACTTCAGTCACGTACGGCTTCTGGTGAGGTGATAATGTTGAGAGGTGTAGGGTAGATCACATGGCAATATGCCACAGTTGATCAGCTTCTTTTGTGCTAAGTAATAAATGTTTTTATTTATAGAAACCACTGTGACAAACTCTGCATTGGGGACTATGGTTTCTTGTGATAGAGTCTTCGAGGTATAGACTCTATGGGTAGAGTCTGCACTGTGAGTGCCCTAAGTAGTCTTGTCGACCCTAGACCTGAGGTCCCTATTGGGTAGGTGGGTTTGATTATGTTTTTAGGGCACCAGAACCAATGTGAGGTGCTGCTTTATTTGTGGTCAGGCTTCACATCAAACGAATTGACTTGTGCACATTTTACCGTGCAACAGCCACATGAGGTAGCGGAAAGTCCGGCTCATCGCAGTGCATGATCCATATTGGATTTTTAAAGACATCTTTTTTAGCAACTTTTCCATACACAAATTCGAACAAGATAATTTTCATTCCATGTGACCCGTATGTGGGAATTATAGCTACTATACTATCTGGCTCTAGATTCTGGAACTATCAGTATGTAAAACGCTCTTTTTTAATATAAACGATTATAGCATGACGGGAGCATGTTCTATACCCCCATGAGCTATACTAAACTTACCTGAGTTGCCGGGAGGTTAGTTTCAAGAAAACCATATGTGCGCTCCAATTCAGTAAGCTTGTCAATTATATGCCCTATCATTGGTCTCTTCTCTGGTTCCAAGTCCATGCAATCCAGGCCTATCTCCGCACACACTCTTACATGTTCCAGCCAAGTGCCTTCATGAGACCTTATTTTGAACCTATTAGCCCAGTTTTTACGTACCTATGAAAAAGAAATCATGAAGTTAGTACTTATCGAATAAATGGAAAACTGATGTTGCTGTGCAAATTAAACACCAACCATATATAGCATATTAAACTCGAACCAACAAATATTGCACGCATATTATGATATGAATATAGTACAAATAACAGTTGCGTAATTGTGTGACTATTTTTCACTCATCTAATTTCCATTGATTTTTCTTACTATTGCTAACTGTCTTAATATAATGCCCACTTAGCTGCAGTTGTGTACAGCTTGATGCTATTGATTTGTGATTTGCATTTCTATAGATTAACTCTATAGCATGATTATTAAATATTCTTATATAAAGGTGATGCATAAAAAAATATAATAAACTATTGGTGTTAGATAAATGAGTGAAAATTATGAAAGTTTCTGTCTCATTCATCAAGAAAAGGAGTAAGATGTGCAATATTTACTATGAACAAGCTAGCTATGAAATATTTTAACGACACCAGCTGATTAGAGCTGCTAAAGTTCTACAAAATTACACATTGTATTCCGCTTAGACTGGCCACAATGTTAACGAGGCCTGAAACTTTATCTGCATGCCATGCCCGAAACTTGTTTCGGGGTCAACATTTGGCATCGGTTCTGTAGGGACCACAGAACATTTTAAATGCAGGAAACAATTCGTTTTATTCTATACCTAGAAGACACATGCAGCTGCATATTAATGACCAAGCATGGTGGCATCAAGAATTACCAGTGCTAGCTTTTTTGTATATTGATCATCGCTTCCCACAATGTGCAAACTGATGTCTAGTTAGGATAGAGAATGTTTCAGCACCGGTTTGAAGCACACATTAATTGTGGGTAGTCATGCTGCGGTGTATATTGGTTTAGAGTTATATACACTACACATAAACATGTACCTTGCCTTACACGCCAATTAGCAAAAGTTTTTTTCTCTAATACCAAACATTTGTATTCTGAGATAAATTATTCTTACCTTCTCAATTGAAAGATCATGGTTCCTCTGTCCTGTCAACATCTCTGTAATTATAATGCCAAGACTATATATGTCAGAATCAAATGAGATTACTCCACGAAAAGATTCGGGTGCCATATAGCAACTGCATGGAAACATGTTTGGTCAGAAACCTTATGAGCAAAATTAATGCAACATAATCAATACCCAGCAAGGAAGTGATTTCAAGCTGATTAGGTATCTTACAGTGTTCCAGACACATGTTGTGTTATAGTACTGGTTTGTTCTTCAAGAAAACTCCTTGCAAGACCAAAATCGCCAATTTTAGGTACCATATTATAATCTAGAAGTATGTTTTGAGGCTTGAGATCTGAATGAACAATTTTCTTTCCATGTAGATAATGTAAACCCTCACAAATTCCCTTAATTATATGGTAGCGCGTCCTCCATTCAAGTCCGCTCGATGCATCTGCGAAGGGGAGATAATATTTTTATTTCTATTTTAGTGTGGTTGTGGCTGGGAAGGATGATATTTTATTCCTCCTCTTCCCAACATGGTAGGAAACATACCACTGATATGCTTATCAAGACTCCCTTGTGGCAGAAATTCAAAGCAAAGAAACCTTTGACGTTGATCCGCCACGATGTTCTTACCATTGTGCTTCCACACTTCCCCTTGTGTATCAAAACAATAGCCCAGAAATCGTACTACGTTTTTATGCTTCACTTTCATCAAACTATCCACTTCTCGAATAAAATTGTTCTCATGCACCTCAAGGTCCTCAGCCTTTCCAGATTGCTCCTTGAGTTTCTTCACGGCAACTATACCACTTTGAAGTTGCCCCTGCGATCACGAAATTAGCTTATCAATTATTACCAGTATGGAAATTATTTTTTATTGTCAATTCTGTTTCAGATTGTGGGCAGTTGAAGCTTGAGAGTACCAGTACCTTGTACACATCTGCAAACCCTCCACTGCCAATTTTCTGATCATCAGAAAAATCATTTGTGATGGATTCTAGAAGCCCTATAGGAAGTTTTGTTGGATCTTTACTTTCATCAAGTAGGATGCACTCCAAGAGGTCATGGGCAATAGCTCCACGATCCATTTGTAATCACCCTTCAGAGCCAATTATGTGGTTGAAAAAAACATTACATAGTCAATTTTAAAAACATGAACTATATTGGGCTTGACACAGAACAAAAGATACAATAATAATAGGATGGCACCATCAGCAATGGGCAGACTTCAAAGATAATACAGACACTGGTACATGTACATGTCTATACACTGACCTCAAACACAGAATTAAATTCTGGAGTAAACGGATGCAAATGCAAGCATCTGTTTCAAGTGGATAACATAAGCACGGGTGGACAGCCATCACTATAAAGAATCGAACGAACTGGTCTTGCTCAGATCAACAAAAACGCTCTAGCACCCAAGTATCAACTAGCACTAGTACACACAACATTAGTTCCTGTGGTTCTAAACCTATTTTCACTGGAGCTGTTACCAAATCCGAGTGTGGACTGTCAGTTAAAATCAGCGAACATTACTGGCGTCACCTAAGAAGAAAGTAATCTTTTTCTTCGGTCCGTTGTCTTTGGAGGCGCGGGCTCCCGACCGTGCCCCCCGGGCGACCGGCCGTGCGCCGCCGGCGCCGACACCACCTCCACCACCACCACCACCTCAACCACCCTCTCCCTCTCCCCTGCCTTCCCGAAGCCCAAGCCACCTCCCCTTCTCGGCGCGCGGCGGAGCTCACGAGCTTCGCCGACCTTGGTCCGTCGCCACCGCCGGCTGTTTCCTTCCCGTCGCCGGAGGGGCGGATCCCGCCGTGCGCGCCGGGATCCGGCGGCCTGGACCTCTCCCCGCCACCAGGCGCCCTGCGCGTCGGAACCCCTCCATGTCGCCGGTGCGGTGTCAACGTCTTCGTCCTCTGCAGCTCCGCTGCCGCCGAGCATTGCCACGCGTCGGGGCCTCTCAGTCGCCGGAGTTGAGCCTTCCACGGCGGCTTCAGCTACCTCCGCGTCCGTCGCTTCCTTCGCCACGACCACGAAGTCGGCGGCCACCGTGCCGCGCCCGAGAGGATGGGGCGGGGCGGCTGCTCCCTCCCCGCGCCACTACTTGCCGCCCCGGGCACGTAGGTTTCGCCCGGGGCGGAAGACGCCGCCGCGGTCGCCTCTCGGAGCGTGGGCTGCCGGATGCGTGGCGGATTCGCCTCGGGGATCTACCGTCACCGCTTTGTCATGCCTACTTCACCTCTGCCGCCATCGGCTACGTTCGGACTACGAGGACCGAGAGGTGGGGTCGCATGCTCAGCAGACCCTCGTCTTCCTCCCTCTCCATGCACACTGCTCCCTTCTTCCCATCCTCCTTGGGCAGGTCGAAGGAGATGCGGTGGGCTCGGGTCACCATCTCCGACCGGAATAACAACGACGATGACAAGGATAGGGGAGGGGGTCGAGCCGGTGGCCCCCTACCATCGCCCGACGCCGGTCGTGGGCTCCATGGACGCGACAATGCCAACCACGGAATGCTCGGGCAGCGCCCGCCGACATCGCCGGAGGGACGCCGGGAACAGCAAAGCAAGCGCCACGGCTGCACTCGCCGCCGCTGCCGCCCCATCGTCGCATGGGGCAAGGGAGCGGGTGCTAGTGCGCTCGTCAGCACCACGACCAGTGCCAGGGTCCCCGCACTCCTGCGACTCGGCAATCAGCCAGTCGCGCGTGTGCTTGCGCTAGCACCGCAGTCGTGGCCATCGGGCAGCACCAACTGGTGGCCGCGAGTCGCCGCCATCGTGGCCCCTCTGCCCGTCACCTGGTGCGTGTTCTTCCCACTCTGTCGACGACGCTGATGGATTCACACTCCTTCAGAGGCATAGGCGTCGCCGCCGCCACGCATCGCCTCAACCTCATCACCATCGGCTCGCGCGCCTATGTCGCCCGCATGTCGATCCGCTTCAACTGTTTGGCAGGGGATCATGTCGCCGCCCAATGCTCGTCCCCATCCCGCTGCCTCTTCTACCTCAGCATGAGGAACCGGGCGAGGAACTGCAAGCATCGGCACCATCACCCACCCCAGCGCCCCTCCGCGAGATGTGCACAGGTCCCACACCCATGCCAACTCCTTCCGGACCGCCACGAGACGACTGTCGTGGTGATGGCCAGGGTGCTCTCGGGGCATCCAGGCCACAAGCGGTCCCTCTCCTTGTTGGACAGATTCTTTGTTCGGACCCTTCGATGTCGATGACATGACAGCTGGTGAGAGGCGCCAGGCCCCCAAGGGTCAACATCGACGTCACCACGCCAATGATGCCGACCGCTCACAATTGTGCCGTGTGCCGTGTGTCATTGTAGAGCCTCCCGCTTGGGTAGACCCAATGCTTGATGAGTTCGTGGCCTCCCTCATCGTGGGCACGTCTACCTCTGCAGTCCCCCAGGCAGTGCTGTTGGAGCCATCTTCGCCGCTACGTATGGTCACGCTCAACTTCGCTGATGTTGTGGCGTCAGAGGTTCAGGCGCTGGTGGACCCTCTCTCGCCACCTCGCGGAGCCCAGCCTAGCCCCACAGTTGCTGGGGCATCCGAGGTGGCTAGCGAGGAGGAAGCGACAGTGGGCACAACACTGACCCAACCCGCTGCCGCATCGACTACACTGACACCATCCGTCGCGGGCGGGCTGTTTGCCGGGTCGACCGAGTCGCCCTACGCTGGCGAGCGGACCACGGGCTGGCCCTAGCCGCTAGTGCTGCGAGCGCTCCTACCTTGCGGGACTTCATCGGTCCCCCTTCGCCTACCTTTGCGGGAGCCGTTGATTGGGGCATCCCGATCCGACGTGTCTCCCGTAGGGACACCTCACCGTTGGTGCCCGACGGAGCGTGCGCGCATTGCGGCGTTGTCTCACCGTCGCGACCCAAACCTGGAGGCTCAGGCCAAGAAGGTCTTGCTCAGGAAGTGGAGGCCGGCGACAGATCCTCCCTCGCCGGACGTCCCCGACAACAGCTACAATGACAGGTTCCATCGCGAATTCGGGGAATTCCTTTCCCCTCTCCAAGCGTCGGGTCATAAGTGAGGCTATGACGGAGCTGTACCCAGCTCGACGTAGGCGTTGCTAGGCGCGTGCCAGCTGTGGCTTGAGTCCTGGCATTTCCCTTGTAGCGCACTCTATATATGATCAGTTATAGCTTGGGGGAGTTCGGGAGCTCTACTATCCTGGCATCTCGCTCGGATAGCGTTTGTTGTTTCTGTATTGCTTCTTCTTAATGAAATACACATGAAGTTGTGTTCTAGAGAAAAACTGGCGTCACCTAAGAACAGCCACATAATTACACTGACGGTTTTCTTAAGTAAATGCCACTACGAATCAACTTATATTGTCCCAATCTATTTCAAAAACTGCAAGTCAGGCTAAAATAGCATAAAACTTTTCCATGGAGGGAGGCCCCCACTAGGCAGGCACAACTGATTTCTAGCAATTTTTGCATTTTAGCGATAAATTTACGTAAGTTGCATTAATACCAAAAATATTCAATATAAGAGAGGTGATTTTCAAGAGATATAAAATATTTGATATAAAAAGATAACATCCTATATATAATCACAAATGGTTGTGTAGTGTAGTGGAAGACATGTTCGATTGCTCAAAGATGCCTCTAAAAGTGACTGATTAATTGTTCTCAATGTTGCCTCTATTAATATAAGATGCCTCTATTAATATAATCACATCATTAGATGAACCACACATTGAGCTTCACCCAGACTCTGTTCAGCTCCACAACGAGATTGCTTGGCCTTTTTCTTTCTCCACCCTGGGTTCATCCTTCTTCAATGCCTACACTTTGTATCTGATGAGTTATGTGCCATTCTTTATTGTCCGACAATGTGATGTGTTCTGTCTTATTTTTGTGATGTTCATCCCAGCTCTATATTATCTGAAAGTGATGACCTGTGGGCTATGGGCTACGGTCAAGGGCCTAGCTACAGCTATGGCGCGGTCAATGGCCTTGCTGGGACAACAACGTGATCAATGGTACGTATGGCGGGGCGGCGACACAGTCAAGGGCACAACAGAGTGCCCTGCACCTCCTCAATGGCGGCCTCCTCCACCAGGTCAGTGGGTTTCTACAACTAGCTCAATGGTCTATAGGGCTCTGCTGGGGGGTACTCTTTGTTTACTAAACCATTTGTAGATGTGGGCAAAATCCAGTCCTCGTAAGATTAATTCACACACACTCCTCACCACTAATGGTCTCCACAGCCGCATAGGTGGAAACATGTTATGCCTATATCTATCTACAAACATATGTGGTAGCATAAGCCAGGAGAGTAGCGTAGCAGCATACTACCTGCATCCCATAATAAGTGGATTCCTAGTTTTTTTTGTGAGGAGCCTTAAGGGGCTAAAGCCCTGCAAGGAAATTATATATAAAATAAAAAGAACAAGATTACAACTCTAACTGGATTCCTAGTGTTCAAATTTTGTCCCCCTATGTGTATTTTGTGTCTCCTTGTGATACATCATACATAGGGTCAGCAAATAATCAAATTAGCAAACTAACTTCTCACAAGCATATCACCAAACACTTTTTGTGCATTAAGAAGACATGAGACACCTATGCCTGAAGCCTTCCAACCGCAAATTGTCCAATCTTTCTACAACAACATACTCGGCTCTTGTGAGACACTATGCATGAAGCATATCACCAACAACAACATAATCTACTTGCTAGACCATCAGCCACATCGTCAAGACATCAATATATCAAAAAAACGCCCATATGCCTTCCATAGCAACATATATACATATAAGCAACCACTGCACCTATGGAACTTAGCAAGGAACATGTTAACGCATATGGCAAGAAAAATACTGGATCAATAGATCAACTAATAAATGAGTGGACACTGAACACCAGGCACACACAGAAATTCCACTATCTATTGGCCGTACTTGGTGGATCTAATATCCCCAAGTTCGGGTTTGTATCTGCCCCTGACTCTATATATGTATATGAGGAAATAACAACTGTAATTACACCAAACGTAAAGAGCAAAAATAGCTAGTCCCGAGATGGATCCTGTTTTATTTCGTGCATATATAGAACAAGAAACTAGTAAGGTTTCTCACGAAATCATCCTACACCACGGATTAACGGATGCGTGTTTGAAGGAATTGATATGAATTTAAACAGTCCCATCTGATACGACCACCATGACAGAGTAAGTTTAGCTTTTTTGGGAAAACCAAAACTGATCGATGACTAACCTGGGAGTGGAATCGATGGTCACCTCCGCCAAGGGCAAGCAGCTTCGGCTTGCCAACATTCGTGGTTGAAGCAGTTGAAAGACGACTGGACGTATGGGCACGAATTAATAGCCAGAGTTGAATCTTTTTTCTTCTTTTTGGCAACTGGGTTGCTGTTGGACTCGGGGCAGCCTCGCCTTCCTCGTTAAGAGCGATCCATCGAGCCCCACTTGTTAAGGCGCAGATCTCAAGCTATAAAGTAGATTATATTTGCACTATTCTGTAACGGAGACAAGAGCGAATGAAAGAAGAGCTGACCCTCGGCTGTTGACTTGCATGCCCAAATCCACGTGATGCCACTTAATTGGCATCCAGTGGAGGCTGTTGCTTTGTTACTGAGTACATGATGCCCGAACTGAGTTTTGGGTTGGGACTTTCAATTTCATTTGCTGTACAATTTTATTTGCAACAAGTAGTGTGATTCACTTGGTTATAAGAGATGAAACTAGATTTGTTTTCCTTCATATAAACTAAGTTACTTCTTCCATTCATTTGGCAATGCTAATTACATCAAGAGAGATTTACTGCACTATGAGATTAATTTTGAGGTGATAGCGTCGCTTGTCCATTGATGCCTGCCTCAAACAATGGCTAGCTCAAAGGAAAATCCCCAAGTCCATTGGCATGGCCAGCTGCAGGTGAATGGATTTACATATTTCGAACAAACAATGGCTCTGAATCTGGGTTGTTTAGTCCACCTACCAATCACGACGGCACCGTGTGATTTATGGAGGTGGGCACGCGTGGAGCTAGAAGGAATAATCATCCACTTCCAAGAGCCACAGTGGGCCGACACATCTACTCCGTGAGCCCATGTGACCAAAGAAGGGGTCTAGTGCGTCGTACCATTAGAGCCAAAACTTTTTTTTTTTGAATCGACATTAGAGCCAAAACTGGCCTCACTTGAAAGCTGTTTATGGGCTTTATATGCATATAACAAACAATAGTACCCTATATATGAAATCAACCGGAAGAAGATAAAGGCATCCAGTTTCTCGAAAACAAAAATGAACTTTTCTTAGTAATTCTTTATCGTTGGGTCATATCTTTAAGATTTTATTGTTTCACCTCTCTTCAATATACTTGTCTGAAAGCAAGAATACAAAATCTTCCTCACAGATATACTTGTGGATGGGTACAATTCAGTACGTAGATTTATAAGGGCACTCACAATGCAGACTCTATCATAGAGTCTAAAACCATTTATTACCTCGGGTATTATGGACTTAAGAGTCTTGTTTTTTTCCGATAAATACACTGTCACATAAACGCCACATCATCAAAATGCAATAAATATGAACGTAATAAATAAGCTTAGACTCTATGTTGTAAGTGCCCTAAGCATGCTCGTAGATAAATAAATATTTTATGCACATCTTATCCGATTTGTTGTCCACTCATTAATTATTTGGATTACTCTTTGCTTTTGACAAGTTTCTTGGGATCTCATAACTCTCCAGTACGCAGTGCATACACATAACACATGTCACAAGCTAGCTGGCCTACCGGAGCCGAGGAAGCAGAGCACGTGAAGCAAGGTCTTCGGCTCCTGGCTCGGCGGCTAGACCTCGAAGCGGCAGTACGTGACGGTCTGGAACCTGAGCCTTTCGTGCTGACAGCCATTCCTGACATAATCCACAAACGCCTTGATCCATCAAGCTCCTACCACCGGGCGGCCATGACTTCACTGGAAAAATAGATACGTTGACCTGGCGGGCCATCACCAACGGCAGCCCAACACAGCTAAACTTAACATGCAGCCCAGTTTGTAAAATGCATGGCAGGCCTACGCAGGAGCCAAGAGCCCACAGCCCAAAGGAGAAGGCCAAAATGTCGCGGTCGGTGCCGGGAGCTTGCCGCACAAACATTCGATCCGTGAATCGGATCACAACGGCCGCTCGGTGCTCACGGTGACGACGGGCCGACGGCCGCCGCCGCTACTCATCGTTGATACTAGAAGGTTTCGTACGGCTGGAAGAGAGATGGAGGCCGGGATAGAGGAGCAAGACGACTTGATCCATCATGGGTTTGAGCTCCGTCACGCCCAACAGAAGTCACACGCCTACGTCTCGCCGGCTGTCCCACTCCACTGAGGATCAGAGAGCACAGCCACGCAGAGCCACGCAGTGGCCACTTGCAGGGGCAGATCGATGGGGCAACGCACGCAGCGCGTCACGGCTTGGACTTGGAGGCATCCTCTGCTTTTTCGCGGCCTCCACTTCTTTGCTCTCGCGCCCACGGGCATCCCTCGATCGATCAGCACATGGCTCCTATACCGGCCAGTTCTCAAAAAAAAAAAAAAAAAAATGGAATAGTTCTAATATACCAGTGGATGCAATATTTGATCGGCACCTTTTTAATTTGCTGTCATCATATCTCTCAGTTCCCTCAACAAACACAAAATTGGCCGGTTGACCGCTAGTTTGCTCTCTCGTGCTCCAGTGTTACTACCCTCATCTTAATATCTATCGACGCTGCTACTAAAAACATACTGCACTGAAAACGCAGATTTGCAGGTATGTTAACTAGTGCTCTGTGTAAGAAGATGCATCTCAGTTTGACTGCTTGGTCTAGCGAGTGATATATATGAAACTTAATTACACAAGACCATCTTAATGTTCACATGAAAGAGAACGTATTTCCTTTATTCTTTACAATATAATTGACCATCGAAGTAAAAGGGCATTTAAAGATTCTTAGCTTGTTACAATACACAACAGTCCACAGTTTCATTATTGGAACCTCAATATCACCTACGATTATAACCATGGCAGCACACGATGAGATCGATGTAAGCGGCACAGATTACAACAGGAATGTATATATTCCAAAACAGATGGAGGTACTGAGCCCTTTTACAATAGTTGAGATTGCCTCTCATTGCCTCCACAAAATAGAAATTTTGTTGATTTAGGGTAATAATGTCATTGGGCATGGTCCCGGATCCCCACCCGCTCGACCTTGGCCCAGCAACGGCCCGCCCCGCCTCTGAGGAAGCCACGCATGTCGCTCTCTCCCTCCTTGCCTTCGCGAAAGGCACGCCCCGACGCCCTCGCACTACGTTGTGCCGGCGGCTGCCCCGCCTCCGCCCTTGCCCCGGCCCCGAAAGCCGCTGCCGTCCCTCGCACAGTGTCGCGTCGGCAGCCTTGCCCCGCCCCGCGCCCCCAGTTCGAGGGATGCGGTGGTCGCCATCGCCGCGGCCTTCCTCGAGTCCGCTAGGTTTATGATCGGTGAATCGTCTTGCCGCTGCCGCTGTTCCTGCCCTGCCGCACCGACGACGGCGGCCTCGCCATCTTGTGCTACCTAGGCAGCGGCCTTGCCCCACCGGCATCCACCCCATGGCAGCGGCGCGGTACCTAGCCAACGGCATGCCCCTAGGCAGCGGCAGATCCGCCCCCTTGTTCAACGCGGCGTTAGGGACTCCAAGGCGGCAAGCTCCTCCATCTCGGGCATGACAGCCATGGTGTGTGCCCCGTAACCTTATCACATGTACCGAGAGGCTCGCTCGGAGGAGTACAACCCTCGGTAGTGCTCCCTCACCGAGCGTGGTGACCACAGGCTCTCGGTACCTACCACGTTCACCGAGCGGCCATCCCTCGGAAACCACAGACTCTCGGTAGAACACAACTTCACCGAGAGCCAGCCCTCCGTAAACTTATGCACTCGGTCGTGTTGACGCCTCGGCGTCCGGCAGCAGCCTCACGTAGCCTATGCCGTCAACTCTATCGAGAGTTGTGGTACTTGTGGACTTGTGTGGACTATGAGTTGTGGAACTAAACTTGATGACTTGTGATGAATATTGGATCTACATGTGATATATATGTGATGAATGAGTTGTATTAGTGCATGGATGTCAAATATATGTGATATGTGATCTATATGTTTCATTTGTAAAGGTGGAATGGAAAAATAGAAATAAAAAACAAATATTTGGTCACTTCACCGAGCGGGACACTCGGTAGAGGACCCTATACCGAGGCTAGCACTCGGTGAATCTGGGAGAGGGGGGCCTGGGAACCCCATATTCCCTGGTATACCGATGGTAGCGCTCGGTGTAACTATGGTCGATTCACCGAGCGCGACCATGGCCCTCGGTGAAACGACCATAGCTCTACCGAGCGCGTGGATGAGCCAGCCCTCGGTAGATATGGTGTCCAGGTTTTTTTAAATTTTGAATCTACCGAGCACCCTTCTGACAAGGCGCTCGGTAGATATTGTTTTAAAGTCTTTTAAATTTAAAATTCACCGAGAGCGTGGTTGAGTGGCCCTTGGTGAAGTTGACGTCGATGGTGGCAAACGCCGTCGACGTGAAGCCAGGGTTAGCGAGAGGGAGCCGAGCCCTCGGTACAGTTTGATACTGGTTTCACCGAGGGGCCCTTTTTGAGCGCTCGGTACACTCTCTTCCCCGTTTAAATTTTCACTGAGGGGCTTGTACCGAGCGCGCCCCTCGGTAGCGCCTCTACCGAGCGCTATTAAGCCTTTACGGAGCGCTTTTGGTGCTCGGTAGAGGCGGCGCCTCCAGTAGTGAGGGTATAGATTCTCCAATACACCTTTCTCAGGGTCATGGTTATTGATCATAATGGTTCCTCAATTCTTGCCAGATCTTGGCAATGAAACAGAGTGAAGGATTGTAGACATAGGAACCCAAACCTCAATTGTACAGTCCTTTTATCAAAATGAATCGAAGAAAGAAGGATTAGGTGCAGTAAGTGTTGTGTCATACAAGAGTTTACTGTGTACATAAGCAACTGCGAGTATAAGCTGACTGCTGTGCTTCTCCTAGGGTAGTTGTACGTAGTAATTTTTAGTTAGGGATCCACATTTCTGTAGGACTTTTGATCTGCAATGTGTTTGTCCATAAGGGCGTGATGCATGGAAGTTATGAAGTGCACTAGCGCTGCAATATGTTGCCTAAAAAGGTGTCGATGTCCCTAATTTGGCAAGCCAAGATTGACAGAAAATTCATGGAGGATATGCATTAGTACTAAGTTTTTTGGAGATGGACTGTCAGCAAGTTAAATAACTCTGCGATGCTGGTTAATGGTATGGGCGCGCTGATTTTACACAGAATTTTTGAGCATCCAAACAAGCTAGAAATGGCCGGCTTAATCATACATAGTACTGCTTTAATTTGTTGACACAATTGTAAGTTGTGGTCTTTCTGCTTGGTCAGATTTTTTTTTTCCGATCCTTTGGCTATTTTCTTTGCTTGCAAGTTTAATCAACTTGGATTCTTTACTTACATTGTTTTGATTCCGCACTCCAGGTATATAGGGTTGCAAGAATTTTTGTTAGCTTCATGTTAGATTTGATGGAAGAAGGTAGAAGATTCAGGGAGAGGTGGTCTGTGTTTCATTTCTATATTCCTTATATCAGATGAAAGCTTTTAATATTCCTTATTCCTCTATTTGAATGATGCACTCAGGAACCTTCAGTATTCAGTACTTGAACTATCTATTATGTATGAATGAGCGAACTGTACATATGTTACTTGCTTCAAATTGGTCTTATGCTTGCCGAAGGAGTGTCATCTTGAATTCTAATGACTTATGTGCCTGACTTGTTTTTTTTTTTTTTTTTTTTTTTTTTAGGAAACATGTGCCTGACTTGTGACATGTGAACAATTATTATAATTGGCCATCGAAATAAAAGGGAATTTAAATATTGTTAGCATGTTACAATACACAACAGTCCACAGTTTCATTATTGGCCATATCACCTATGATTATAACCATGGCAGCACACGATGAGATCGATGTAACACGGCACAGATTACAATAGGAATGTATTCCAAAACAGATGGAGGTATATACTATATTGACTAAAACTTCATAGGGTCCGAATATATGGTAGTGGAACAATATAACTGAAGGAAAGGACACTGCATTCACTAGCCTGCCACGAGCTAGTCAACAGATGTCTCACAGCTCTCAAAACACTAATTGCTTCCAAAAGACAATGAGTAGCGTTCTTGTGAAAAAGCCCATTCTGCTATAGGTGGCCGGTTTCATGATCTCCCTTACTTTTCATATGCGTTTTAGGATCTCCAAACCATTGTGCGTTTGAGATTGCTATATCTCACATGAGTGTTGCCCATAATTACTATGAATGACCAGTCAATAGTGTAGCCACATTGATTTCGATTACTGATATCTCTCTAGTGGAGAAGACCACAAGTCTACACATAAAAATTCAATATTGCCAATGTCAGGAAGTGAGGAGTTAGAAAAAAAAAAAGACAAACAGATCTAACAGGCACAATGAGTTGAGTTTATTTTTTATGTTGTTTGTAAAACACACGACTTAATCATTCTAATCTGCAGAATATGTCTAAAAGATAAATGTGAATGTTTGCTAGGTAATAAAGAATTATTCCAATGTAAAGATGATGTTTTTAAACTATAAACCATGACATAAGAGAAGAGTATTTTATGGCTTGCTGTCTGTACTTCACATACACAATGTAGTCTCACAGGACACATGCTACATAGAATTTAGCTGATTTAGTTACAATGTTAGTAGGGAAAAATATTACCTCGTTATGTCGTCGTTGCAATCGAATATCATCTTAGGATAGTCACTCACCATAAGAAGTTCAACCCATTTCATAACCCTATTATGTAATTATAGGAGACCACCATTAATTAGTTATATTAGCTTCTAGGAAACATAACAAAAAAACACTTGCCCGTCCCCACATTAAAGAAGAAATTGCGATGTTAACAATTAGAGCAACTTCAAGAGAGTTGGTAAAATAGTTAGCTAAACTTATGATTTAGCCAACCTTTAAAATAGAAAATTCTATAAAAAAAACATAAAACTCTAACAACATTTCTATTATTGCGAGGCTAGATGGCTAGCGGCACATGCAAACTATATTTAACATGTGAGATTTGAGGAATAATATGCTTGATATTTTACAAAGCAAGATAGCAAAGATGTTGGAGCTTAATTTTTGCATGAAAAATTCTAAAAATAGCATACATAACAAGAATAAGACATTTGTTGGACTTGCTCTTATAATAGAGTAATTGGAAAACCAAAGCATCCCTGTAACTGGCAATTATCTGACTAGATAGATCAACATACCTAGCCATTTTAAACATGGTGGTAGTCATTAATGGCAAGTCATGCAATTTGTTATTTAGGGTAGTTAATTCACCTAGAATTTTTTATAGCTGGAGTATTTTATTACAAAATAACTTTGTAATTCATATACCATTGTTGGTAATTCATATTTATATATACTGGTGTGCATACTCATAAATATTTATGTACTACTCCCTACCTTATATATACGGTCCTAGCTAATAGGATTAGACTTGAGACAAACATGATTCCGTTTAATTCATTCCATGCATGGTCACGTGTATATCCCTGGAACTGAGCAATTAACAATTATTACCTGTAGGTCCTAACATCCCACAAGACAATCTGATGCACCACCTTAGAATCAGAATTTAATCCGTTTCTCTTCATGATGCCCGCCAGTATTGGAAGCGTTGGGTGGGAAGCAAGGCGTGTAAGGTGCCACCCCCAGATTTCCGAGCAAAGTGTGTGAACGTGTTTATTTGCCTCCAAATCCCATATCTAATTCAAAGAAATAGCGAGTGAGTGAGAATGACTAGAGAAGAGAGGCGGAAATTGCAACCCTGCATGAGAAAATTAATGTTCAATATATACTGCTCCCGGCACTACAGAAAAAGTGGATGCCACACATACCTCTGCCTTGTTCGAGAATCTATAGCTATGAGTAGCCACAAAATTCTGATGACCATTAGTGCAGAAAGTAGGCTGTGACCCCTTAAATGTGGCCATGGCATCCGGATAATGAATATCCCAAACCTACAATTTTTGTGTAGAAAAGATTGTAACTATAATAAAATACATGTGTAATTGACCATCATAAGAAAATATAATTAGTTGGTTGGTTGGTCATCGTCAATGACCGGTAATCACTGTCGACCCAACACATGATTTATATAGAAAAAAATGAAGAGGCAAACAAACCTTTATTACGTCTCCACCAGTTCGAATAGCAAAAGTGCTGGCGTCCTTGACACAGCAGTCGTACAAATGATCGTGATCAGTGACGATTACTCGAGTGCATGTCCAGCCCTGACTCCAGTCCCAGAGTTTGATTGTGTCAAAACGGAAACAAGCTGTCAGCATCAGTGTATGTTTTGGGTATACAGCCAAACAGTCCACTGCACAGCATGCAGCCCAAATATAGTCCACTTCACCGAAGTCGCAAACGTGAGCTTCCAATTCCTTGACCTTGTCCTTTTGAGCACCGAAGCTAGTGTATGCATACACATGGACACCCCCTATATCATCCCCAACTGCGAACCACTGCTCTCCAGCGATAAATTTGACCGATTTAATGCAAACAAAAGACCTGTGTTCTTTTAAATTTTCGACTTTGAACTTCGTGAGTCTTTCCTGTTTAGCAATGAAAATGCAAATTCATATAGTTTCAACTCAAGTACATTGATGACCCACAACAGCCATCTTGATAACCTAGAATGTGATATGACAGAGGTGTAGTACTATCAGTATTCATACCTGTGTCTCATAGTTCCAAATGGAAACATAGTCATGATGATGCGCTGCTGTATAGCCCATCAACAACCTGTGGTGTGCACACCCTATTAGTTAGAGTCTGTTTGTCTAAATCAAATCAAGTACTAGAATGGAAATGCGAGAGTAGTCCCGTGAGACCATCTATATATCTATATAGTATTTACCATGTTTTGGTTGGGTGCACATCCAAGCAGTGCATATAAATATGCTCCTCGTCGTTCGGTGTTGCTTGTATTAACTGATACAACCAAATAGTAACCGACCCCTTATTAGACCGACTACACGCCACCACACTGGTCAAACAACTTGAAAATATATAATGGCACATGTACGTACATACGTATGCAGTTCGAATATATAATTTAACTATGACCCATCAACTCGACTTACCTGTACTTCCAGCAATTTTGCTGGGTCACTGGTGACAGCAGCCCTCACCGTTGCTAGATGCACCACAGTACCCAACTCCTTGGCTCGTCTCAACAGGTCCTCAGAGTTGTATTGCCTCCATGTATCATATTTCCAATGATCATCCAAAAGTTTGACATCCTTCTCGGGCATCGTGGTGGTCATCACCACGTCAAATTTGCCTTCGTCTGCTGCTTCTAGCGGGGGTTGCTCTTGCTTCCTCATAGTCATGTAAATGGTATGGCTAGAATGTGGCGCCAACCTTCTAAAAATTGATGATATATGGTCGTCCTTTATATACTCCGGCTGCTCCCACACATATGGATAGCCAGGGTTGGAGCATGCATCTATGCTGGTCGGTGTAATCCAGACACCAATAAGACCGTCTGTCTTATTGGTTAGGGTCACTGGGCATTTGATGACCTTGTCTGACTCGAAGGGGAACCAAATATCAAGCGGGTAGACGTCCAACCCCTGTAGATGTAAGGATAGTCTCGTCAAAAGAATAGGACCTGATGGAATTAATGATAATACTCCCTTCTGGTCATAAAAGCCATGACATATATCAAAAGATTTGATAAAAATCTTAATAATTAAAAGACATCAATTTCTTTTAATTTTAATTTAACTATTGATTTTTTCAAAGATATGCATTGAATCAACATGAGACAATCAGTTAACAACTATATTTAATTACCCTTGAGCTTATAGAGCGATAGAAAGCTGTTTGTCAATTACCTTATTTTCTTTTTATATTTTTTGTTGTTTATTAATTGACCGCGAGTCTCTTGACATTGTAAGCCTTTTTTTAATAACTTATCTAATATATATTGACCGAGAGGGGCTTTTAGTACCTCCAAATTCCTAAAAGAAACACTTAACAACTAGTCCTTCTATTTTGAAATATAAGGTATTCAAGCAATATTAGTATAGATTAAAAGGGAAAATATGCATGTCATTGATTTTTCCTATCAATTAAATGAGGGCCCGTTTGGATGATGGTATTGAAGGCGGAATTGGGAATTGGCATTGACTCCACCGAATACCACTTGTTTGGATGTCCTCGAATTGGAATTGGAAACTTAATCCAATACTGAGCGGTATTCACCGCACGCAAACAACCTCTCCCACGATTCAGACCTCCCCACCTCGAATTGCTTGGCATTCGTTCTCCCTGCCTCGTCTCGTCTCTCTCTCACTCACTCACCTCTCATCCTTCCTCTTCGCGCGCCGCCTTCCACCACCGGGCCGCCGCCCCTCCACGGCCCGCGCCGACCTCCCCCGCCCTCCACCGTCGGGCCGACCTCCCCATGGCGGGGGTCGAGCTCTCCCATGGCCGGCACGGTCGAGGTTCCCCATGGCCGGCGGGGTCGAGCTCCCCCATGGCCGGCGGGGTCGGCGTCCTCCATGGCCGGGGGGGTCGAGCTCCCTCCATGGCCGGGGGGGTTGAGCTCCTCCGGGGCACCGGCGGGGTTGAGCTCCCCCATTGCCGCCAGGGTCCAGCGCCTCCATGGCCAGCGGATTCGAGCTCCCTCCATGGCCGGCGGGGTCGAGCTCCTCCAAGGCGCCGGCGGGATCGAGCTCTGCCATGGCCGGGCTAGGTCAAGCTTTGCCTCTGCCATCCGGGTGGGGATTGGGGAAGAAGATTGAATTTCTACATGTGTGCATCCAAACAGAAATTGGCATTCGATGTGTCTCTCTTATTCCGGATACAAAATTCATCTACAACCAAACAATAGAATTGGTATTTTGTTCATTTTCAATACTGCCCTGATTTGGTATTGAAGCCAATTCAATTCCAGGGTCTCCAATACATACATCCAAACAGGCCTCATTTTAGGCGAGGTGGCTTGTCTGTCCTAGTGATTGGGATCACTAAGTACTCGATGAGCTTGCATTGTTTGGCTCCAAGGGGGGACCAAATATATCTAGCGGATATATAGACATCTAGCATCACGTGAACATATAATGGTAGTCTCATCAAAGGACTAGGACCTGATGGGAATTGTGGATAAGACCCCTTCCTGTCATCTTCTACCATAATAAAGGAACAATGCAAACAATCCTATGTCCACCCAGGTTTGTGTCCTCCGTAGCAGTTTGTGCACCCAGTAAATTAACACCATAAGATCAATGGCTCATAGGCCTTCCCGTAGGCTTCATCACGATCCAATGGACATGGTCACTTTGATGCTTCAACGCTCCAATGTGTGTGATCCTGAGGGCACTCACAGTGCAGACTCTATCATAGAGTCTAAGTTTATTTGTTACCTTCATATTTATTGCATTTTGATGATGTGGCGCTGATGTGGCAGTGTATTTATGGGAAGAAAACAAGACTCCAAGTCTTATGTAGACTCCAAGTCCACAATACCCGAGGTAATAAATTGTCTTAGACTCTATGATACAGTCTGAATTGTGAGTGCCCTAAGTTTGATACCCACTTTCTCCATCTTGATGCCTTTGGGAAAAAAAAATAAAACGCAAAACTTCATTTGTGTTCCCGCCTCTGAGAATGATGCATATGTCAGTCCGATGAGGGCGGCGCTGCCAGAGCACATTGACAGCGAGGTGGAGTTGAACGCGGCGGCCTCATGCTTCAAGAGCGGCATGACGAGGATGAGCTCGGTGAGGGCGGTGTATCACCCCTGGTGTTTGGCTCATCTTTGCATTGCATTTCATGAGCACAAGCATCATCATGTCATAATCATTCATCATGCATTGGTTGCTTTGATGTTTTTACAGGAATTTCACTTATATTCTATGTATGCTTATGACCTGCTTGATCTTGTGAGTAATGATCTTGTTTGACATCTAGAGTATCCTAGTAATGTCTTGGATACGTTTCGGAACAATGTTCATGAAGGTCTTTAGCTCTAATTATGCTTCGTTAATATAGTTGACTTGAATTGACCTTGTAAGGTAGTTTGTTTGGGCTTTTCAAAAGTGTTTGATAACATCATTTTCTGTTGGTGGGCCCAAAATAAAAAGTGTTCTAAACTTGACAAGCAGCAAACTTTATACGGGTTCAGGTTATGAAAAAGCATAGAAAATGCTCTTTAGGGCAGAACAGTTAGGGTTGAATTTGAAATTCAAATGAAAATCTGATTTTTGTAAGTGTTTCATGAACTTTTTTTTTTTTTTTTTGTGCATAAAATGCAAAATACAAGCAGTTTCCGGAAAAGCTTTATTAATATGAAATGTTCATCTTTTTGTGCTCTATGTTTTTCCTTAAGTGACCTTTAGTTGATTTGGCTTGGGAGGGTTACTAGCAAATGGCAGGATTAGAGGGGGGGTGTTACCCCTGTCGGTGGCGCAGGACAAGACGCATGGCTGGCCATGCACCGGCGCCCGCGTGCTCCAGCTGTTGAACCCGCGTCGCATCCCGGCGAGGTGGAGAGCACCCCTCTCTCTCTCTCTCTCTTTCTCTCTCTCTCTCTCTCTCATTCTCATTCTCTCTCTCTCCCTCCCTCGCTCACTCACTCGCCTCGCCCTCTCTCTCTCTCCCTCGCGCCGGCAGCTGTGGCACGCCATGGTCGCCGTTGTTGTCGCCGCCACCTAACCGTGCCACCGTCCCGTCATTCCTCAAATCCTCAGGCCAAAAGCTCTGCTTTGCTCAGCTCTCCTATCAACGAACATGTGCAAGCAAGGTACGGCCCGCACCGCCCTTGCTGGAGCGCCATGACCGGCCACCTTGCGTTCCCACAATGCCGACCCTTTCTACCTCATTTCTTTCACGTTTAGAAACTAACCCTCAGACGAAATCGGCTAGACTCGGCTAGAGTTCACCGGACCGTTGTCATGTTGTCGCCATGTTCGTCACGCCGTCGTGCACGCGCACGGGGAACTCTAACTGTTACCCCCGCTTAGCTCTATTTCAATTCAATCGCATCCCCTAGGTCACCCTAGAGCTCCCCATAAGCTTGTCCATGGTTGCCGAAGCCCGGAACGACAACTTCTCGTTCGAGCCGCCGCCACCATCTGCCATTGTCGCCGGTGAACTCGCTCCCAGCCACCCTAGCTTGTACTTCAGATACCGCTGAGTCCGCCTCATCGAGATGAAGCCGTATGTAATAGCCGTGTCACGGGGAGACCTCATGGACAATGAGAAAACCGTCACCTGAGCTCTGCCCCTGTTCTGTGTCGTTGACACTCGGGTGCCAGTTGTCAGCTAGGTTTTCCTTTTTTATGATTTTCAAATTTCATTTAAATCTTGTTTATTTTGTATCTTGAGCTATAAATGTCCAATTCGAAAGTGATTCAAATTCCAGTAGGTTTTTGTTGATGTGTAGTATCTGCTAAAAATTTGAAATGCCCAGTTTGAGATGCTTTTGTATATAGCTTTATTTAAATAGCTTTATTCCTATAAAACCGTCAAATGCATAAGTAAATATAGGAATATCAGAAAAATGTGAAACTAGCATTGTTAGTCTCCTTGTGTCATGCTCTGTATAGGAAAAATATTAGATATGATATCTTCTATGGTGGAAAATGTCTTTGTGATTTGGGTGGTTTGTTGGCTTGTTTTGTTATTTTTTATAATAAAAGAATTATGAGGAATTTATGGTTACAAACTTTTGTACATGCCTTATGACAAAAATAGTAACCTTGAATAATCAGAAATCTGTTGTTTGACACTTTTCATAATATAAAGTAATTTATTGGCCTATATGATGTGTTTCTTTTATTTTGTGTTTTTGCCTTGATAATTTTATGATGTTCTATGTAAACCGTGCTTATGTTACTGTAGTTTTCTTGGAATTTTATGAGAAACTTGGTTATATAGCTCTGTTAAGTTGAAAGAGTAGACAACAAGAGTAATAATTAGTTTTGATACCATTTCATGTGTTTAATGATGTTGTTTTGTAACGTAATATCACATCTTGCTGATGTTCAACTTTCAGTGGATTTGGAGCTATGGTCTATAAATGGTGACTATTTTAGTGAGAGTCAAGTACAGGAAAAGTTCTCTGAAATGCTGGGGCAGTTAGTAATGTTTGATATGTTTGACCTGGTTAATGTGAGAATTTGCCTCTGATGTTTGAAGGTGTTTTGTAGCTAACTTCCTTAGCTTTCCATAGAATCTTAGTTTGTTGTGTTTGGATGTATAAAAATCTAGTTGTGATTTATTCGTGTAACTGGTTGTGTGCATCCTAGATGCTGAATGTTGCTTAGATAATTTGCTTGCATAAATTATCTTCATTTGTTGGCTTAATGTTACTAAGTTTGAGGGGTCAAGTGTTTAGTCTATTAGTTGAGGGGTCATGCAGGTGCTAGACCTTTCACTGAAGACGAGCAGTTGTTCATTAGGTTGTGTAGGAAGGGTAAGTAATGCTTGCTTGTTGAAGAAAAAAAAAAATTGACGTGAATGTTTATACTGATTAGAATAAAGTTGCAATGGCAATGGCAAAGGCCATTGGTTGGGGAGGGGCTCCCACCCGGGGTTCAAATCTTGGGTGCGACACATTATCCTGGATTAAATCTAGGATTTTTTGGCTGCACTTTAAGTGGTAGGCGACGTCCCCGTCGACAGCGAGGCGCCTGTGGTGACTTCGTGAACTTCAAGATTGCCGGCTCAGCCCTTCGAAGGTGCTCATAGGGGTAGGGTTTGCGTACATGTGTTCGTGGGGTGAGTGTGCGTGCATGTTGAGCGTTAGCATTGTACTGTGTAATCTCAAAAAAAGAATAAAGTTGTTTCTTATTCGGTCAACAAGTCCCAGTAGAATAATTGTGTTATTTTATATCATGAGCATCTCATAATATGCATCATTATCTCGTACTGCATTTGCTTATACATGACATATGCATGCAATAGGTGTTCCAGAGGGTCCGATGTTATCGGAGTTCGAGGGGACATACCTAGACGTAGAGGAGATGCCCGAGGAGTAGACGGACCAGGAGCTAGGGAGGAGTTTGTCCTTGAGTGCCCGACTCACGATCGAGCCGTCATCGTTTGTGAAAGGCAAGGCCCAGAGCATTCTCATGTCCTATGTTGTATAAACTTCACTTGAGTCATTTTATGTTGTTTATTGCATTAAGTTATAGGAATTGGTTGGAAACACTTGATGCATATTATATATATCCTTGTTCACCAAATATTACCCGGCACACTGCTTAGATTAAGCTTTAAATAGTAGAGGTCAGGGGATAATGTCTCTTGCAAGAGATAGGGAACAAATGAATTAATTGGATATGTGATCATGGATATACCATGTATGTTATAACTGAAATTAGGGACACCAGGCAGGAAAGTGGAGGCTACAGGACATGGAGGTCCTGGGAGTCGTGTAGTCCCATCTATGTCGATTAAGCACTTGACCTTGGAGCGTGTCCTAATCATGTTGAACGTAGCCTATCACTTAGTTGGCCAACCGGACGTTGTCGACCGTGAAGCCAGGTAAACCAACTGAAGCTGGGAACCCGTTCGGTTAAAGTGCGGCTCGGAAGGGAATCGCACGTGGACTGTAGGTATGGTGTTATAATTCCTACTGTTACCGGCACACCGATGGTCCCTGAGAGTGTGGTGCCGATCGGACTCGTGATTCTTGAGTTGATGAAAATTTATCTATGTTTATCTAGTTATGACTTTGTCGGGTGAGTGTTAGGAATACCATCCCCAGCTAGGTAGTAATCGATTCGAGTCGCTATCGCTCTTGGCTAGTGAGTACTTGACGGATTATCTCCATGTAGCACACTAATAATAAGTAACAAAGGAAAGGTTGTGGATTATGATCGGTATATGGGTTCCTACACTCATGATATGTTGTACCTTTCATGGTCAACCTTGTTGTTCGTTTAATTTATGGCAAGCTATGATACGATAAATGCAAATCTAGATGTTAAGTAATCATTGCTTTAAGCTTTTATGCAAAGAAACCAGCTAGCCCCACCTTTATAAATTCATGCATAATCCTTGGAGTCAATTTGTTTCTGGTTTATGACGGGTACGTCTAGCTGAGTACATCCTCATACTCAGGGTTTGTTCCCACCTATTGCAGATGACATGTTCTATACCAGGTATTTCAAGTACTACCTTCTCCCTGTCGGGGACGAAGACTGGTGTGGTCTCCATATCTCTTCTCTTATGTTGTTGTGATATATGATCTTATCTGGCTATGTAACTCTTATGTGAGAACTACACTTAGAACTACTTTGTTTCCGCTACTACAAACTGAACTTGTAATAATTTCAGTACTTCAAACTATGTTGCATCTTATGTTGGCCAATATACATGGCACGACTCCATGAGTCGTCAATGGACTCATGGGCGAGATGGCTAGGAACTTGGGCCAAGCGAGACGTGATTTCCTCTCGGCTGGCGGCGGCGCGGGCCAATTAGTGGGTCTACGAGAGCGGGCGGGCTGTGACCTAGGTGGGAGTGGGGCGAACAGGGTGGGTGCTACAGGCCATTCGGCTAGCGATGCGACTAGGCTGCACTGGGTGGAGGAGATGGCTGGGCCACGCGGGTGGCTAAAGAGGGACAAAATTAAAAGCTTGGCCTAAAGGGAGGGAAAATGGAGTAGGCCAAGCCCAGGTGCTTGATGGTGGTAGGTAGAAATCTGGACTTCTGTGACAATTAACTTTGTCAAAAGACGCTAAATTCATCATAATTTAAGTTATATGAAAAATTTATGGCGAAAACTCCTCCATTGTAGAAGTCGCGCCACATTTGTTCACTAGTGATGAATGCAAGAAGCTCATCATAGAAGTGGTCTGATCTGTGATGACGAACTGACTCCAGAGATTGCAAGTTGAGAGAACATTTTCTCTTATTTCTTCTCAGGAAATTTTAGAGAAAACAAACTCCAACCAGAGTAATGACAAAAAGTCAGGGTTTCATCTTATTGGAAATAAATAGATCATATAAGAAGGGGCTGCGCATTGAATTGGAAATGTGCATGCTTATGTTGCAAAATGCTAGCTCTATCTTATTTTAATATGCAGAATGCATCTCTATTGATCTTAAAATTACTAACTGGAGCCTCCATGTTAGTCATTAGGAGCCTCATAAGAGCAACTATAGAAGAAAACATAAATATTAGGAGTTCTCATAAAAATCTGAACCATACAATTTATGAAACTTTAATCTTGGTTGATGATAATATTGATTATTATTAGATCTATTCTATTTTCAAAACAATTGCCAAGCTCAGCCAGTATGAAAATAAAAAACATGAAGTTACCCTTGAATGATATCTAAATTACCCAGTATACCATAATGTAAATAGTATAAAATAGCCCCTAAATACATCTAAAATTTATCCATTTTATCATTACTAGGAAACATGCCCGTGCGTTGCGCCGGGATGAAAATTTTATTATCTATTATACATTTTAATTATAACTCTGTCTGTACATTATAATAGATATTGTGCGATCATCAAGCTAGCTATCTTTGTTTTGTTTAATTGAAACAACGATATTTCTGCTCGGTCGTGTCGTGTGTAAATCCATCAGCTCCAATCGGCAGAGAGCACGACTCGGCTCCGAATCACGGCATCCCGGCTTTTCCATCACAGCCTTCCTCTTAAGACCGCCGCCGCCAGAGTGCACGCGACGACCATCTCTGATCCTGTGAGTCCGCCAACACATCCCTCCTGTTCTCTGACTCCGCGCCGCCAGAGTGTCCGGGGAGGTCGGGAGCGATGACTGGGCCGCTTCGTCGAGGCGCGTCTGCTGCTCCTGCGCAGACGGACAGGGAGAGAGGGGATGGAGATGGAAGTGGCAGCGTCGGTTTGGGAGGAGCTCCAGAGGTGGCGGTGGCTGATTGGGAGGAGCACACGAGGACGTGATGGCAGCCAACTGAGCTGTGTTACCTGTTGATCAAAATCTGGTGCACGTGAATCCTGCTTGAGAGAAAAAAATGCCATGCAGACAAATTCCACCTTCTTGGCCTCTAACGTCTTCTATGGAGGCCGTTGTTTCATCCATGGAAGGTGGAAGCGACAGCACCGACATAGAACAAATCTCGACGGTCTGACACTCTGACTTCTGAGCCGATGTGAAGTGGAGTCGAGGGAGCCGAGCCTGGGATGCAGATCGCACTCGTTTCTGCGACCGCAACACCATCGATTCCCGCGGCCATCTGATGCGGGCCACGGCCACGGCCACTCGCGTCATGTCCGGGGAGGGGGCTCATCCTGGGCGCGCTGGACCGGGAGTCCATCCAATTTTTTTTTTCTGGCGGGGCCATGGAATCCTATTTCTATATACATGGGAAGGACAGAGTCCTATACGCGGACTGTACGACCGAGATTGGGAAGGGCAGAGTCCTATATGCGTACAGAAAAAACTGGCAGACCCAAAAAAAGTTGGTCAAGAAATTTTCTCTTTTTATTAGTAGGTATAGATGAAATTAGCTTAACAGTAACCAATAAATATATACCTAAATTAGCCACATCTTCCATTAAAAATGTACTCTCTAATAACCTCATAATGCTCGTCTAAATTTTTAACTATGCCATTATGAAACTATCTAATTAAATTTGTATATATGTTGTACACCCTCCTCCATTATCAAAAATAACCTAAACGAATTAGTCAATTTACATCTAATTACAAACCTAAGAGTTTATGAAAATAATAATCAATAGTAATCCTCTAATGTCCATATGTACATACTCTACATTATGGAAAATCCTAGTAAACAGCTATCCAAACATGTTTTGACGCACTAGAGTAAATGGCTGTTTCAACAAGTAAATAATTTCATCTGTTCCTCACCTCGGTGCTTGTCTCCATTGGTCCCATTGGTCCTCTGGTTATTGGCTGCGGCGAGGATGGGGCTACAGAAACAGCCATTGACTCTACCTCACTGGCTAACATGGAGACAGAACCAAGTGTCTGCAGTGAAGTTTTGGAGATCATCAATCAGCACACAACATCATCCCATAGAAAATAATAAATCTATTATTTTTCAAACACTCAATGATATTCAATGTTTCTGAATATCTAATTTGAGAAACAAGGAATTAAGATGTACACATTTGCCGTAGCTTGAAGTTAAACAAATTTGCTATTGCAGCTATAAGTCCTGCCACACACATTAATTTTTTAAACAATCTGGTAAAAAAAAAAACAGATTTGAATGATCGCGCAACATATTCCTATAATGTGTTTATATGCATTTAATATGCAGAATGCATCTCTATTGATCTTAAAATTACTAGCTGGAGCCTCGATGTTAGTCCTCATAAGAGCAACTACAGAAGAAAACATAAATATTAGGAGTTCTCATAAAAATCTGAAACATACACCATTAATTTGTGAAACTTTAATATTGATTTAAAATAATATTCATTATTAGATCTATTCTATTTTTAAAACGATTGCCAAGCTCAGCCATTATGAAAAAAAAACATGAAGTTACCCTTGAATGATATCTAAATTACCCACTATGCCATAATGTAAATAGTATCAAATAAGCCCTAAATACATCTAAAAGTTAACCATTTTATCATTATGAAAATAGCTTAATAGTAACCAACAAATATATACCTAAATTACCCACATCTTCCATTAAAAATGTACTCGATCTGTAATAACCTCATAATCCTCATCTAAATTTTTCAACTATGCCATTATGAAAATATCTAAATTAAATTCGTATATATGTTGTACACCTCCTCCATTATCAAAAATAACCTAAACGAATTAGTCAATTTACATCTAATTACAAACCTAAGAGTTTATGAAAATAATAATCAATAGTAAGCCTCTAATGTCCATATGTACATACCCTACATTATGGAAAATAACGTAAGAGACTATGAAAATAATCTAAAGCCTCTAGATTTTTTGTATATAAAGTACGAATCTGCATGATATTAAATGGTAATATAAAACAATTCATATATATGCATCTAAACTATGTTCCTCCATTATTAAAAAGAATTCACAAAGTAATCTGCATATGCTCCTAAGTTGCCGCTTTTGTCATTGCTTTTATAGAAAAGAATAACTTAATACATACATAAATGATGTGTGTGCCTGAGAGACAGACAGACAGAGAGCGAGAGAGAGAGAGAGAGAGAGAGAGAGAGAGAGAGAAGCCATTAGAAGTGAACACTCACTTTATACCCTTAGTTTCTTGAAGAATATACACAAAACCAGATAAATCAATTCTTTATGGTAAAATTTCCAAGAGGTGAATCATTAAATAGGTCTGCAATTAACCCTCATGATTAGAGTTCACATTAATCATGGAGACAAGTGATTAATATTAATGTTTTTGAACATGGAAGCTCAGATGCTAAGGCCTCTAGTTAATAGGAGACTGCCCACAATATTAAACCCAGGTACTAGCAGATCATGTGAGTACCTATAAAAATGGGTTTGATACTCTGATATCTCAAATCATATCCTGAGGATGTTCTCATGGATGAGAAAAACAATAAAACTAAAATTTGCATTTCACCACATAGTTTATCAAAGTCACTTCAAAGTTGGAAGGAAACAAGAATAACTAGGTCAATAACACTCCAACATGTAATGCTTAGTAGTCATTATTACTTGATCGGAGAGGAAAATATACTCTTGAGAGAATTGAACATTTGTGTCAATAACTCTTACCATTTTCATCTGCATCTGTTCAGTTTCATTCAGCCAATTTATGATGTCCCCTATATCAGGCCTTTTCTTTCGATCAGCATGGATGCAATCTAGTGCTATTTCAATAGTTCTCTTCACTTGATGACACTCAGCTTCTAGTGACATACAACTCGGTGTTTCCTCTAGCCTATTTCTCCAATTTTTAAGAACCTACGGGTTGGATAAATAAAATATGTTGTTAGTATCAAATAAGTATACCAGTCATAATGCAATATTGGTCAAATAAAGATATAGCTGTGGGTCATGATATATATAACTCATCTTACAAGGTTAATAAATTCTTGGGGAGACATGTCTGCACTCTGGTGGTAGCCATTTTCTCCAGAAATTATCTGTATCATTACAACACCCAAGCTAAATATATCATACTTTTTTGAGACTATATTTCTCTCAATGTATTCGGGAGGCAAGTATCCCCTGCATGAAAACATAAATGATGGATGAAAAAGTCTCACAAAAACATTCTTTATTGATTTCAAACAAAAAATAGAGAGGTAACAATTACATTGTTCCTAGATAACTCTGTGTACTTCTGGTATGGTAGTTGGAGACAAGCTTCGATAAACCGAAATCAGCAAGTTTCGGCACCATATCCTTGTCTAGTAATATATTGTCGGGCTTTAGATCCAAATGATAAATAGGATTTTCCATGCCCTCCTGAAGGTATTTCAAACCCTCACATGTTCCTTTAATAATCTTGTATCATGTTTGCCAATCAAGTCCACCACATTCATCTGCAGTATGAACAAAGGGTAGTAGATAAATCATATACAGTTGAATACTGTTGGGATATATAATAAGCACCACAGCCAATGTATGGGACAATTACCACAAAGATGCTTTCTCAGACTTCCCTTGTGCATATACTGGAAGCAGAGAGCTCTATAGATGTTTTTGGCAAAAACTGTTCTTCCACTGAGCTCAACATATTCCAGCTTAATTTCATAACAGTAGCCAAGTAGTTGCACAATATTTTGATGTCTGAGTTTCACAAGGTTTTCAAACTCTCTCTTGAATTGTTCACGATCATCATGCCCTGGCATTAGATGTAGTATTTTCACAGCAATTTGTTCCCCATTGTGCACTCCCTAATCATTATCTCTTATCAACAGTCAACATAGAAGGTTTTCCAGTATTGACAGATTAAATATTCAGGAGTAAATACCCATGCTCATATTGATCTAAATAATGCCTATATAGTCAAAACTCAAAAGAGATCACATAGATGGCTGCTGAGGAAAAAAAAAAAGGCTAGGAGTTTTCAAATATCAAATATCAGGTCCTGATTTTGGTGGAGTTGATTATGATTGAACAATTATAACCAAGAGATCCACATAGAATTTTGTGACTAAATTGTTACAAGAGGGACTCAGGCACCAACCAACGTAATCAAGGTCAACGGGATTACAAATTACCAAATACAGCCCAGGTACTTAATTATAGTCAACTTTGGCAAACAAGAATGCCCAGAAATTGTAGAAACTACCATTTTGAATCCAATAACTAACAAGCAACTCAAATAAGAAACTAATTAACATCATCTGAAGAAGTACATTTAATGAATCAAAAAAATAAAGGAAAATCTCCCGAAAGGTAGCTAGGTAATGTAAAACTCATCTGAAAGTTAAGCTGCGCAACTATATATGCAGAGGCCATATATGTTCCTTATGGAAGAATAAATTAGGATACAAAGAAATGTATATTGTCCACATTGCAGTGGTTGGGAATTAGAGCTGTCTAATGAGTTAGGATAATAAACTAGTTGAAGGACAAGTGTGCATATATTAACACCAGAAAACACAAATTCATCCTCTTTCATGCATGAAAAGTTAACCACCTGACTAGTACACAAATGGCATAGAACTACTGATGAAAATAGAACGTGCATGCCTGTATATTATAATACGTGGGTTTTTTCAGGTGTCTTTATATTGTGGTGATATACATGCTTGTACTTGTTTCACATCCAAAGACAATTACGGGTATTTAGGGCTGAAATAAGCCACAGTTGACGACATAGGTTGTAACGGATGTAAATGCTTTCAACAGATGACAGCAATACTTATATATAAGTCTAATAAGTTAAAATAAAGGAATACTTCCTTTACAGGACCAACAAACATGTTAGTTCAGTGTTTTGGTACTATAAGCCAAATAACAACTATTATCAGTAGTACTCTTCATATCACCACAGTTGGTTATTCAGCTATGCTCGTACCTTGTAAACTTTCCCAAACGTTCCACTACCAAGTTCCTGTTCCTCAGAGAAATTATTTGTAATTTGTTTCAGTAATTCCAGTGGCATGATTTTTGGTACCGATCCAGAAGGTCTAGACTCGTGTAACTTCTCCATGTTACTGTGTTCCAGGATTTATCAAACCATTTGACAAAACAGTCTGCAAGCAAAAACAATTAATTTGTTCAGCTAATATGAAAACTGAATTATATGATACAGTATTTCGCATTTGTAACGTATGAAATGCATTTTACATTTCCATGGAGATGTGAAAAAATAGCACGTTGCCTTTTGGCTCTAATTATTGCAATGACTTGTATACAGAGATGCATGCTCAGATGTACAAACTCTTAGCTTAAGTCTGAGGTCATGTAATTCTGAGTTTAATTATGTCAATAGGTTCTTCACACTGGACGCTTAGTTTGTTAATTATTGGTGTTCTTTGTCTTGTTTACTAAAGCTGCATTTGGCGCACACACACAGAGTCATTTATCACGTACTCATTTATCACGTACATGCTGAAGTCTGAAGAGCACTGGGGCCTGGTACAGCGCACTTGCAGTGCAGCGCCAACAATGTATTATCAAGAAACCGTGTTTACGCAACATTTAGTGGAAGGTGCTAGCTTTTGAGTTCATAATGCAAATAGTTTGGTCGCCTTTGGGGGTGGACACTCTAGTACACAATGGGGGTATAATCCTGCTTGGGAAACCTCCTCTAGTCTCAGATTCTCAACCAGGATTGTGAAATTCCCTGTTTGGTTTTGGCTAATTGATGTAACCCAAAGTCTAATCTATACACTTAAGTGTGTGAATTAGCTTGAGATGGTCCTATCCAAGAAGAGAAGCATGGAGATCATGGTGGATGGATGGAGTAATCCAAAAGATTGATCAAGTGCTTGAACCTGGGATCACTACCGTAAACTGAATATTTTGTGAGAGGAACGATTTTTTTCATGAGAGTGAAAAACAAACTCTCGTGAAACTAATATTTTTCATGCGAAAGTGATGCAAATCCCGCCATCTAAACATATTTTCACGAGAGTAGTCGACACAACGTCATGAAAATCAGTTGTTTTCGTGAAGGTTTACTTTCACGAACATACAAAAAGGCTCACGAAATCCATTCGTGAAGGTTTACTCTCATGAAATACCATAAAAAGTCATGAAAATACCAATGTAAACTTGGTGGAAATATACATCCGTGAAGGTGAACTATCATGAAAATAGCAAAGTCTCACGAATTCCATTCGTGAAGGTTCACTCTCATGAAATGCCACAAAAACACTTATGAAAACTCTTATGCAAACTTGGTGGCAATATCCATTCATGAAGGTGACCTCTCATGAAAATACCAGTCTCACGAAATCCATTCGTGAAGGTTAACTCTCACGAAATACCACAAAAACAGTCATGAAAACACTGATGCAAACCTAGTGGCAACATAAACTAGTGAAGGTCAACTCTCATGAAAATAGCAAAGTCTCACGAATTCCATTCGTGAAGGTTCACTCTCACGAGATACCACAAAAACAATTATGAAAACACCGATGCAAACTTGGTGGCAATATCCTTTCATGAAGGTGACCGCTCATGAAAATACCAGTCTCATGAAATCCATTCGTGAAGGTTAACTCTCACGAAATACCACAAAAACAGTCATGAAAACACCGATGCAAACCTAGTGGCAACATAAACTCGTGAAGGTCAACTCTCATAAAAATATGCGTGAGAAGTAATGTGGGACGGTGTACTCTCACGCATTATTTTCGTGAGAGTAAAACCGTTTTTCGTGACTGTTTTTCACTCTCACAAAATATCTAGTTTCTGGTAGTGGGAGAAAACAAAAGAAACAAAAGCCTCAAGGCAAAGGTATAACCAATAGGGCATTTTGTTTCGCACTCAAGACATCATAGAGGGTGTGAGTGATTTAGGATCAATAGACAAACTATTAAGAGGGAAAATACTTCGGAAACTTCAATCATCATGTGTCACTAGGTCTAACATCATGTCAATACATTTAGGATCTAGTGTGCTATCTTCTAACCCTTAAAAAAAGCTTTGAAAAATTCTAACATACGTACACATCATGGAGAACACTTGGTGTGGTTGGCAAAGAGGAAGCAAGGGCGAAGTATAACTTGGTGATTTGCAGCTACTGGTGGAGGACCGGACAATGGACCGGACGCATAGGTCGGTGCATCCGGTGCAACCACAATAAGCCTGCATCAAGGGTTTGACATCAGACGCATGGAAACTCTTGCATCTGACATGTCCGATGCAAATGTCGACAACACCATATATGTCGTTCTTTCGGGCGCAGCCAGGACTGGACGCATGGTTGCATCCGGTGAAGGCTCATGTGACACGTCCATCCCAGAAAAAACAGGTTCTGGACCGTTACTGGTGTTAGACCTAACACAACGTATTTGTGACGTCACTGCGTCCGGTCTGTGCGTCTGGTGAATAGCGAGCCAAAGTGACTGTTGGGGCATCTGACACGTCCGGTTCGAGGCACTGACATGTTTGGACCCAACTTAACGTTTTAGAAAGATCATACGCGACCGTCGGAGATCAACGGATCGCATCAGACTTTGGGCTCACTATATAAGTGAAGTGGCCGGCTCATATGTCTCTGTTTTGCACATTTGAACACTTAAGACATCCTTGAGCTTGGCAAACACCCACTCACTCACTCTCTTGCTTGCATGTGCATTTCTTGGTGAGATTTGGGAGAGATCTTAGTGCATTGCTTGCTTGTTGCATCTAGTGGCACTTGAAGATCAATGTAACCGGTGGATTTATTGTTAATCTTGGAGAGTACTAACTCCTAGGCGGCTTGGTGTTTGGTGGAGGCGTTGGCAAGAGAAGGATATTGTTCTTGCTAACCTCCCGGTGATTGTGAGGGGTTCTTGGTCTTCCCCGTTGGAGCGATGAATTGACACTCTATTAAATTGCCCGTGTCATTGAGTACCACACTTGTGAGTGGTTCCTTGGAGAGCCCGAGGGCTAGCTAGCAAGGGCACCGCCTAGTCCAAGGACCATCAAAATATTGGTCGGCACAACCGGAGACTAACTTGTCGGTGCACAAGTAAACTCCGGGTAAACAAATCATTGTGGTCCATTTCTTGATGATTAATTGGCTTCAACTGATTGATTCATCATCTACATGGTGATCACTTCATTGCCTCGACATGTCGGTATAAAAGATCAATCCTCTCTTGCAACTACATTCTATACATATTGTTCTAGTTATCTCTCTAGCTTTATTATACTATACATAATGCGTCCATGAGTATTTATTAGGGTATATGTTAGCATGACGATGAGCGCCCAAACTCAACATGCACAAAAATGCCATGGTCCATAGGGGTATGCCCCTAGGGATAATCATGGACGCATTATGTATAGTATAATAAAGTATGGACCATGGATGTACTCAATATGCACAAAAATGCCCCTATGGATGAGGCCCCCATAAGTATATGTTAGCATGTACTTCCTCCTTCCCAAATTGTAAGTCATTTGACTTTTTTTATCTCGCGTTTGACTTATCGTCTTAGTTAAAAAATTTGTGCAAACATAGTCAAATTTAAGTCACTCTTCAAGAACTTCTAATAACAAAGTAAGCCATGATAAACAAAATGACATTTTACACAATTTTTTAAATAAGATGAGTGGTCAAACTTTTTGTCTCAAAAGGGTAAGTAGTGATCACTTGGTTGCCACAAGCTTATCGGTTTGTGACACCCTTAATAGTATGACTTTTTTATATTTAAATTCAAAACAAAAATTTAATCAATACGCCACACTAATTTGAATTGGGGGTGGGGGTTCCTTGTGTTGTTATGCACTCGTGCTTGCATATAATATGTCCATATCTCACAAATACTATTACACCCTTAATTGTCCTAACATCAATGTGCCAAAGCGAACTAATCATAGATTAATTGGTTAGGTCCCTTGTGGTGGAACCTGCTCACCTAGGTTAATAAAGTCCTTGACTTGGCACGAGATCTATCAGCTCAATCCTTAGGAGGTTGCTCATAAGGGCGTCCGCAATGGCAATAGCTAGTGCTAGCTACGTGATCGGCTGACGTGGAGGTGAGACACAACAACAAAGACTATTTTATATTATTGGACCCACATGCTCCTCTTATATGTTTTTGGGCTACGTGAAATAGTCTAGCTATTTGTATGTAGGTAGTGACTACTCTTTCTCCTACTTTTTCCTTGTCACGTCATATCAAGATAGCCAAATAGCTAACCATTGCGGACGGCCTAAGGGGCCTTATGTGTATTTATTAGGGTGACTCTATGTTGTATTGTATAATTCTAAAAAAAAAATCAATATGGAAAAACCCATTAGGTTCCTAGATGCACTTTCAACCGTGCACTCCCCAAAAACTTGACTGTCTAGCACAGCCGGGCAGGAGGTTGCTCATAGGGGGGCCTTACGTGTGTTTATTGGGGTGATTCTGCGTTATACTGTATATTTTTTCTTAAAAAAAAACAATGTGGGAAAACCCATTACCGTCCTATATGCACTTTCAACTGTGCACCCACCCACCCACACACACACAAGGAACTTGACCGTCTGGCACAGCTGGGCAGATGTCGTGGTGTGGCCGGCGCGTCGCGCCCTTCAAGTTTTTGATAACAACACGCATATCTCACCTATTTAATTTGAGTATAAATTATATTGCTCTATAACATTGAACATGAGCCAAGATTTATTTGATTGCATTGAATTAAAAATGGACCAAGCCTATATTAAATCCAATGACAGATCAGACTCGCTTGCATATGAGTTATTATCCCAACGTTTTCGGCTAAGCATTGGAGAGCTAAGCACGCTATGATGCAGTGGCTCCCAATGGCATCGGACAAATGTGTTTGGACTCAATATTCATCAATGAGCAAAGTTCTCGCATATAATATAACAGAGTATAAGATGTTGGACAAAAATGCATCCACCAAGATAGTTGTTGTATTAGATTGGACAAATTATAAAATATTAGACTAACATGCACCCACTTGGATAGTTGTTGAGAAAATTAATTTATAATAAATATATTAAAAATAATAATTTCATGCTTCGAATCGTACTTAAGTATGACTCCGAAAACTGTGTTGGGATTGTACTCAAGTATAACTCCCAACAAGACGCATCAACGGCAGAATCGCAAAGATATATTATTTAGTAAATTTAGCAAGCCGAGAGTCTCTTTGTTTTCAGTCATGGGATATTTCAGGGAAATTGGTACACAGAATCGCCCACCAATGCTTAAGCACCGATGACCATACATGTAACTAGAAAACGAAGGCAGAATCAATCACGTGCACTAAACTAACCTCCAAGAATATGGAGGCTTGGATGCAGGTTGGGAAACTGCTGTCTTCCTTGACGCTTCACGTCTGAAGACAAGAACGGCCGGCCGGGGTTATTTCTGAAAATTCCGATAAGGACAGGACGGCTATGATGGATTATTAATTTGAGGATGAGGAAATTAATACACAGACCGCCATGAATCCCATGCTTAAGCACGGATCATGAGCGCGCAGGTTACTTATTTAGTTGGAAACGGCAGGCAGAATCGATGACTAACCTGTTCTCGAAGCAGGTTTCGAACGAAGCTGCTCCCTTCCCTACGCTTGAGATCCTGAGAAGAGAAGAAGGGCCGCGCGGGGCTTGCCTTTGTTGTCGTACTTAGGCATGTAGAGAATCATTGGTAGAATCGATCACTGACCTGAAATACAAGATGGATGCTTGCACGCAGGTCTCCAAGCTCTCTGCTGCCTTCAGATCCCCGGAAGAACAATGATCGCCTTGGTCGTTGACGCGGTTCAGTATGGAGGAGCTATCAGGGGCTCTATAATGCTGCAAATAAAATGTATAGAAACATGGCACGATCTCGACCTTTGTGTAATCTATGACCCGCGAGGACTGACCGACTGCATCACAGGAAGCTTCCTGTTGTGGACCGTGGGACATGTGACTCAGCTGGATGTACAGAGTCAGCCCATCAGACACCGGACTGGGCCATATACCACACACACATGAGGTGTGTATGGGCTCTACATTGAAAGTAACCAGTGCTTGAAAAAGAAAGAGAAAATCATTTTAGGTACCTCAACGCCGTCTAATTCTCTCCTCAAACTCTAGACATCTTATCTTACCTCAAAACTCTCAAAACCGTTCAAGATACCTCCCTGTCCATGTTTATGTGACTATAAAGAATGTTTTCTCTGAGACATGGATACTAAAAAGGAAGAATTAGGAATTAGGCCCTAAAAAATAAGTTGCTTTAGGAATCATGCCTCTTTTTTTGAATTTGGGAATCCGACCTCAAAACAAAATTCGTTTAGTAATCAGGCCTTCCGCCAGTTTTGAAACTGCGGGAGTAGTAACTAGTAGTACGAGTAGTTGGCTAAGATTGCGATGTCACTACCAACCATTTCTTTTCAAAAAAAAAAAAGAAATAAAAAAAAGTATGGCCATGATATAGTCGTTCAACTTAACCCTAAATAAAAAAGGTCCTTTTCACCTTTTGCCATTCATAGATCACACAAACTTTATGTGTGCCCATTTATCAAAAAAAAAAAAAAAAAAAAATTATGTGTGTCCATGTTGCCGTAGCTGATTGAGGCCCTGTTTCGAGCGCCAGAAATCTAATGATTTCTTTTTTTGATGAAACTGGACAGGCATAGATTTATTTAACAACAAGGTAAAAAGTCTTACAAAACAGGGGAGCAAGGGGGCTTCAAGATAAAAAAAAAAAGAGTGAGAGAGAAAGAAAATAAGAAAAGAGAGGCAAATTACGATAAATTCTGGATCCATAAGTCAAAAAGAAGCACTAAACTTTGCCTTAACCCTCAGGGAAAGGATTCTAATCTCCACGCCGACGCCAGGCCACTCCACTCGCACGTTGTCGAGCTACTATCATAGCCGCGCCCGCGATGAGCTACCCACCGACGGCGCGGCCGACCTAACGCTGTCGATGCCCCGAGCTCTGCGTCCACCCGTTGAAGTTGCTACCGTGCGCCAGCTGCGCCGAGCCACGCTTGCTTGCCGCCATGCCCGCCCATGCCATCCTCCCCGACTATTGCTCCACAGCCAGGTGTAACCGAGGCCATCGCCGTGCCCAATCCCTAACGCCGCCCTCGCCAAACCTCACCACCAGGCACCGCCCATGCTCTCCCTCTCCTTTTCCCTTCCCTCTCTACTTGCTCGCTTTGGGAAGGCAACCAGCACCAGTGTCCTGTGATGAGGGAATGGGATGAGGATGGGTGGGGGAGTGGGGTTGGCACGGGCGGCTTCTTGGCCGGGGTTGCCGGCGGGGTGGTGGCGAGCGGCGCAGCGGCTGGGGCTGGGGGTGGTGGATTTCTACGCCGCGACTGAGTGTGTGGCCATGAGGAAGAGCAGCGCCATGTAGAGAGCGCCGCCGCATGAAATTACTGCGGTGGCGGCAGTGTGCGGCATGTGCTCTACTTCTGCTGCCCCGAGTGCCTCTGTTTCGGCAGAGGAAGAGAGGGGAAAGTTGGGTGGGGAGAGAGACGATGGGGAAATTGTGTATGACGTTTGGGCCCCACCGATGGGTAGTTGGCATAGAGGATTATATTATATAGAGTATGCATGAGTGCGGAAGAAATTGGTATAGAGGAAAGAATCTCGATGAGCAAGACCAAAGATATCTTTTAGAGGATGAATATAGAGGATGATGAGTGTGGATAGCCTAACGCAACGAATGGAAAAGTCGAACGGAGGGAGACAATGGGAATGTTTCTGCGGCACCAATTGGCAACTGCATTGCCTTTCTTCCATGCAACACATGCAACATTGGGCTCTTGCGTAGGCCTTCCATCTTACTAATTGGGCTGCCTGTTAGCTGAGACGGGCTGCTGTTGTACGCTAGACTGCTGGGCTACCACTACTACAAAAGGGCTACTAAGGGGGCGCCTGGTATTTTGATTAGGGGCGGCTCATACTTTGAGCCGCCCCTATAGTATGCGAAAATCCTTGCGGGAGACAAGCCGCCCCTACTGATGGCACATTAGGGGCGGCTATAGTATGCGAAAATCCTTGCGGGAGACAAGCCGCCCCTACTGATGGCACATTAGGGGCGGCTCGTGTACCAGCCGCCCCTACTGTTATCAGGGGCGGTTCAATCACCAGCCGCCCCTACTGTAGTCCACAATAGGGGGCGGCTCTATATTGAGGCGCCCCTACAGTGGGTTGCCGAATTTTAAAATGAGGCACTAAAAATTAAAATTTCGTAAATGACCTTAGATGGAAAAACTTCCTAAATAACAATTGTAGATCTCGAAGAGTTATGAAACTTTGTAGTTGACCAATTTTTTTGTTTGAAATCATCTAGTCAAGCAAAAGTCGTGGTTCAAATGTCTCAAATTTAAAATTCAAATTTAAGAACGATCTCGGACGGAAAAACTTCCTAAAGATGAAATGTAAATCTCGAAAAGTTATAAAACTTTGTAGTTGACCACTTTTTAGTTTGAATCCGTTTAGGGTCTCAAATAGTCAATTTACACTCGGATTTGTATAATATGTGGGGACGCGGAATGAGATATGGACACATGCAAGTGTGTAGCGCAGTGGAGGGGAGGGTTGCGAGCGAGCTCGAGGTCGCGGGTTCGAATCTTGGCGGCCGCAACATTTGTAAAAAGCGTGAAAAAATAACCATGTGTAGGGAATGTGGGTGGCTGGCCGGTGGGGTCCTCCTCCAATTAAAAATAAATCTTTTGCTATTTTTTTTTAATTTTGAAAATGCGAAATCTGGAATTCATATTAGGGGCGGCTGGTACACGAGCCGCCCCTAATGTAGCCTCATTAGGGGCGGCTGAGGGAAACCGCCCCTAAAGTGGAAGCACATTAGGAGCGCATAGTTAGGGGCGGCTCCAAAAACCGCCCCAAATGAGCATCTGGAGCCGCCCCTAAAGAAGACGTTTGTTGTAGTGTACCTGGATCAATACATTTTCTTAATGGAGTGGGACTAAGGCTGGTGAAAATTTTTGGTATCACGTGCGATTAGTAAGTCGTCGGGGCCAGCTGACCCGGACCCTTCCACGTAGATTCCCCCTGGTCGACTCTATAGAGCTTTGGACTCCCTGAATTCACACAAAACTTCTCCGTGGCAAGTCGGCAAGATGCTCATTAGGCAGCCATCCTGAAACCAAAGGCTAGCAAGTACAGCTTCAATGATACTTGGCCTCCTACTCGGTGACGTCCAGCTAACAGGTTCGTTTTATTAGCTTATTAATGAGACTAGGAAAAGTGCCCGTGCATTGTAACGGGAGTAATAATATTAATCAGCCAAAAGCCCAAAACTATAAAAATAGCATCAGAAAATACACAATCAAAATTCAATATAATATGAAACATCCAATTATTAAGTTGATTCTACATGAAAAGCAAACTGCCACTTGATAGAGCAGAGTTACTCACATGTTAGTTTTTAGTTAACACGTGCTACACATTTCTTCTACTCATAATTTTTCTGACCCTTCTTTCTATGGTGCTTTAGCATCTATTCCCATAGTTGTCTATAGCTTTGCCTTTCTCAGTCGAAGATCTTTCAAGTCGACCCGTTCGGTATAGCTCTTTTTTTTTTTTTTTTTGGCTAAAATAACTATGGTACTCTTTTGATAGAGTAGTTTATTTGATAAAGTATTTCTAGTTTGAGAATAATATTTGGTAAAATAAGTTCTCCCGTACGGTAAAATGTATGTACATATAATACCCCTTATTCTTTTTCTTTTTTTCCTTTCTTATTTATCGTTTATTTATTTCTCCTAATTGTTTTATTATTTTTATTCCCATGACCCCATCTTATCTGTTTCTCAAACCTCCTCCCATAGACCTGCGACATATGCGCCGCCGCCCGTTTCTCTCATCGGCTTCTGCACGGACTCTTGCAACATGCGCACCGCCTCCTCCACTACTACATTGAGCAACATTAGGGGCGGCTGGTGATGGACTCTAGGGGCGGTTTTCCCAGCCGCCCCTAAACAAGCGCCTCTAATGTTCATCCACATTAGGGGCGGTTGGTTGTGAGCCGCCCCTAATGTGAACACATCAGGGGCGGCTCCTATTTGAGCCGCCCCTAATGTGAATCCCAGATTTCGTATTTTCAAAATTCAAAAAAAAAATAACAAAAGATTTTTTTTAATCGGGGTAGGACCCCACCGGCCAGCCACCCACATCCCCTACACATGGTGATTTTTTCAGGCTTTTTGCAAATGTTGCAGCCGCCAATATTCGAACCCGCGACCTCGAGCTCGCGCGCGACCCTCCCCTCCACAAGGCCACGCGCACTTGTATGTGTCCATATCCCATTCCGCGTCCTCATATATTATACAAATCCAAGTGTAAATTGACTATTTGAGGCCCTAAACGGATTCGAACTAAAAAGTGGTCAACTACAAAGTTTCATAACTTTTCGAGATCTACATTTCATATTTAGGAAGTTTTTTTCCGTCCGAGGTCAATTTATTTAAATTTGAATTTCAAATTTGAAACATTTGAACACAACTTTTGCATGACTAGATGATTTCGAACTAAAAAGTCGCCAACTACAAAGTTTCATAACTTTTCGAGATCTACATTTCATACTTAGAAAGTTTTTCCGTCCGAGGTCGTTTATTTAAATTTGAATTTCAAATTTGAGACATTTGAACACGACTTTTGCATGACTAGATGATTTCGAACTAAAAAGTGGTCAACTACAAAGTTTCATAACTTTTCGAGATCTACATTTCATATTTAGGAAGTTTTTCCGTCCGAGGTCGTTCTGAAATTTTAATTTTTAGTGCCTCATTTTAAAATTCGCAACCCTTGTAGGGGCGCCTCAATATAGAGCCGCCCCTATTGTGGACCTGATAGGGGCGGGCGGGGTGATTGAACCGCCCCGACGATACTTGATTGGGGCGGCTGGTACACGAGCCGCCCCTAATGTGTCGTTAGTAGGGGCGGTTTGTCAACAGCCAGGATTTTCGCATACATTAGCCGCCCCTAATATAAATGCGGCGCTCCCTTAGTTGGCTTTTTGTAGTAGTGCTCCTAACATAGCGACCTCCGGCCGCGCCTCCCAAAGACAGCCTCCTCCCCGCCGCCTCCCAAAGCCTTCGCTCTCTCGTCGCCATCGCCCGCCCATCTCGCCTCGGCTTCTCCAAGCCCCAAGCTCCGGCGACCCTGGGCCTGCTCGCCCCTAGGTGGATTTGCGCCCGTCGTGACCTCTCAACAAGGTGCCTAGGCCGACAATCCCTTGAAAAGCGTGATGGGAGCGGTATGGATGTCCGAGGTCGCAAGCTGTTGTTTTTATTTTTCCTCAACAATTTCGTCCTGCGGCATACGCATGTGTGGCTGCCGGTTGCTACCTCTCACGGGAGTGGAGGGTCTTTATTTCTATCTTTGCCTCTTCGTCGACCTATTAATTTGTCATCATATTTTCCTACTATCTCGTTTTGTGCATGATTTCCTTTTCTTCCTCCGTGACTGAAACATGGTATTGTACAAGGATTGGTATTATATATTGTATCTACCCTACTAATGCACCAACTTTGCTTGGTTCAAATCTATTTAAATCTACGTTCCAGATTGCTTCTTAATCTCCTCTCTCATACTCAAACACCATCCGACGACCAGGATTAAGTGTATGTGCCTTACTCATGACAAATCCCGTGCCGCGCTAATCAATACCCAAAATCACGCAGCCCTTCCTTACGGAGCGCACGCCGCGTAGGCTCCGGTGGCCTTGCTGAATCCCAGGTGGTAGTACCGCTGCGGTGGCTTAGCGCCCACGTAGGCGTTGAGGCTGTCGCCGGGCGACGGTCGTAGATCCGCTCGGGGCCCAGCTTGCCGACGGAGGAGTTGGCGACGAGGCGTGCAACGGAGCGCAGCGACCGACCGATGAGCAGCGCGCCGGTGGGGTGGTCGAACGACCGCCACACCGCCGGGCGTTTCCACGCTGGGCCGAGGAGCACCAGGTTGCCGCCGCCGCTGACCACACGACGGGCGCCGTGGAGGAGCGGAGCACGAGGTCACCGCGACGGCAATCGCTGCCACGGACCGCCCACGGTGCCCGGGACCACACGACGGCGCCCGTGGAGGAGCGGAGCACGAGGTCGCCCGCGGGCCGAGAGCTCCGCTGACGCGCCTTCACCGCCACCGCTGCAGTAGACGACGGCGACGCCGAGGAGGAACTCGGCGTAGGGCGGCGCCTGGTGGTTGGTGCAGAAGAAGCCAAGGCGCACGAGGGTCCGTACCCGCCGGGTTGAGGTGCAGCAGCGCTGCGGCGACGGAGCCGCCCGCGTGCACATGGCGGGGCGGGGGCGGTCTTGTCGGGACGAGCACCACACGGAGCGCCGGCACGGGCGGTGTTGGGCTATGCGGACGAAGCGGCGGCGCGGGTTCGCGAGCACGCGGACGCCGGGCGGTGCGGACGAAGCGACGGTCTTGGCGAAGCGGCGTCATCGCCGACTCCCACGGGTCGTCGGCGCAGCCTCGCCGCCGCGGGATTCCACCACGTCCGTGCCTGGAGCGCCGAGAGCCTGCCCGCGGCGGTCTCCGCCGTCTTCATTGCCTGGACGCTCACCCTGCTCGCCCTGGGGTATGTTTTTATATATTCATATATTGCACGTGAATCGGTCCATCCTTGATCGATTTCTTTTGGTTGTTGCTGGTTTCAGATTGGCGGTGAAGGAGATTGAGCTGCATGGCAGGAATGCCAGACTGGTAAGATCGACCTCAATGGCCCCTAGGCCCTAGGGATATGCACAGCTTATAGGCCGTGTTATCAATTAACTGTGCATGATGGCACATTATTAGTAGTTTTTAGTAACTATATGGCCTTGGACTCATGATGATCTCTTGTGCAGATATGCATCGAGTCCTTCACCATCATCCTGTAAGTGACGCAACTAGAAATCATCGCATTGGCTGGAGGCAGAGACTACTAAAGAGTGAAGATTAATTTATCGGTTCTGTTGTGTCGATCGAATTGAGTTGGAGTGCATAGGTTTCACGGCACTGGAATCTTTATCTTCCTTTTAAAGCTTGTTTTGTTGTTCTGTCTCTTTCTTATTTGAAGTTTAACTACACTCAAAGTTTTATGTCAAGTTTGCACTATTTTATTCGCATCTGGTTCAGCATGTATTATAATTATACACACTAACCTTGATTCTTTGCAAATGGATCCACCCTTGCATGTAGTGTGGGGAATTCTAAACTGACCCACTTGCTACTTATTTTGTGGTCTTTGCTTGCAGATGCATTTGGTGAACAACTTATGGAAAGCACTGAACAGTTTTTTTTTTTTTTTTTGACAACATCATATATTATATATTAAAACAGCCATAAAACAAAGAAGTCCTCAGAAGAAGACTTGTTTACATCAAGGTCCTGAGACCGGAAACAAAGACAGCTAAGGCGTGGAGTTGGACGTTCCTGCCGGCGAGGGGTATACAGGGCGTCGAGACACATGCACCCAGATGGACTGACCGCGCACTGCGACGGTGAAAGGAGGGTCGATGAAGCCGTTGAAGAAGAAACATTCCGGCAACCGAAGGATAATGTTGATGACGTTGCCAGAGGTAGAAGAAGCTCAATCCGATAACCCAGATGAAGGCGGAGTCGTCGATCCAACGCCGAAGAAGTAGCTGTCTGAACGAAACAGAGGACTCCAGGACCGAGGGCTGTTGATCAAGCACTACATAGCCACTAAACAGGAGACACACGAACCGGGTGTCTTCTTCTAGATGAAGAACTGTAGCCATGTGGGTGCGATACTGGAGAAGGACATACACTAGTAACGAATTGATTTTGCGAGCAGGGGGCTAATCTTTTCCGTGGCGGGCACAACTTGCACCCGCCACGGAAATGATCAGCACTCGCCGTCCTTCTCGGGGTCACACTCTCACGTGGCGGGGCCTTTACGCGCCCGCCACGCAAAAGATCGCCTTAACCGTGGCGGGCGCCGCAACGCCGCCACGCGAAATATGTTAACCGCGGGCGGGCGAGGGGCGCCCCGCCACGCGCCCCCGCTTCTTTTGCGTGGCGGGCAAGTTAGGGCGCCCGCCACGCAAAAGGCCGAGGCCTATAAATTTCGGGCCGCCACGCCCTTCGCCTTCCTCACGACTTCCTCTTCCAACTCTTTAGGGGAGGTTTTGATCAAAATTTTGACAAAAACTTTGATTTGGGTGTTTTGGCTTTGATTTGGGGAGGAGAAGACACTAATTGGTCGGTAAATGCCTCTTTTTCATCTTTCTTTCCCTCTTTTTCATCCCCTCTCTAGATATATAGATCCATGGAGGAGAGAGAAAACTGCCTTCTCTAGATCTAGACCTATGGTGGAACTTGTTCTTATTTTTTTTTTTTGAGTTTTTTGGAAGAGCAGGGATCAGGATGGAGAGGCACCGAGCCCACTGGATGTATGAGATGAAGAGGGTTGATGATGAATACTTTGATGAGGTGAAGAAGTTTGTTGCTCGAGTGAAGCGACACAGCGAGATAATTCAACAGAGCCTGATCATCTGTCCGTGCGCAAAATGCAAGAATCTGAAAGCGTTCTCTGACATCGTCGTGCGATCTCACCTAATCATGCATGGCTTCGTCGGTGACTATTTGGTCCGGACTTTTTCACGGCGAAGAAGTTCCACCCTTCGATCCACCGGTCGATCCATTACCGTGCAGTCCCCCTACCGATGCAAGATTAAAGAAAAGTCCACCACCCGGTCCAATTCCATCGATTTGTTCGAAAGACGGCCGACGCGTCGGCGATGACGGCGATGACGGTGGTGGTGGTGGAGGGACGGGCGAAAGCGTGAGAATCCTATGACGCAGCCCGAGGATGTCCGGGTTTTTGAAGATTTGGTCAACCGACTCGATGAGGACGACATTCTGTTTGGGTGCCCGAGATGGTTGGAGAACTTCAAACAGATGAAGCAGGCAGCAGTTGATCCACTTTACAAAGACAGTCCGGAGGGTTGCACGGCGCTGAGTTTTACCCTGAATTTGCTGATGTTGAAGTCTCGTCATGGCTGGTCTGACACTAGCTTCAATGAGCTCGTAAGTTACCTGGCCTCCACGTATCCAACGCCTAACAAGATTCCTGCTAGTACGTATCATGCTAAGAAGTTGATCCGGCCGGTGGCGATGAAAGTGAAGAAGTTCGATGCCCGCCCCAACCATCAGATCCTATATCGGGCGTCGGTACAAGAATTTGACCCGGTTGTCCGCGACCGTGGCGCTAGTCGATACAAGCGGAATGCCGGATGTCGCGTGGGACGATGACCTCGATGAGGAAGCGGGGACGGGCGAAAAAAAAAAGAAGAAGGGGGCGAAGAAAACCGGTGCGGCCGCCAAGAAGATCATGTCAACGCAGACGAGGAAGAGGAAGGTTACACGCAGAGGAAACGCCCAGCCGCTGCCAATGTGGTACCTTCCGGCCATCGACGTCAAGGGCTCTCTATGGGAACCCCGAGGATGCTAAGCACATGACCCGGCATGCATCTAGCGGTCATGTCAAGGATGACGGAAGCTACGGCACCCTTCGGATGCTAAGCGCTGGCAAGACTTCGACGCCGCCTACCCCGACTTTTTTGGAGGAGCCCGTGAACGTTCGGTTCGCATTGAGTACCGACGGAATGAACCCATTCGGTGACTGAGCAACACACACAAAGACGTGGCCGGTCGTCCTCACCATGTACAATCTACCTCCACATCTTTGTCAAAAGCGCAGGTATGTTTTGCTCACCATGCTCATATCTAGACCGGGCGCCCGAAGAACGATATAGATGTGTTCCCGCGGCCGCTCATGGAGGAGATGCGTGTATCGTTTGATGATGGGGTCGAGGATGGTTGATGCGCACCGCAAGGGAGAAGTTCACTCTTCGTGCCATCATCTTTGTCACCATCACCGATTACCCCGCCCTGTTTTCATTATCGGGCAGATTAAAGGGAAGACCGCTTGTGTAGCTTGCATCGAAGAAACCCGCTCCACTTACCCGAAGGGATCCACCAAAAGCGTGTACATGGAACACCTGACGCTTCCTCTCTGCAGCAAGCATAGGTACGTAGAGATGCAAAAATGAATGTGTACTTTGACAACAAGGGCGAAGTCGAAACCTCACCGGCACCGACTAGTTATGGTCCGAAGGTGTTTGACATGGTGAAGGACTTGGAGTGCGAGTTTGGAAAGAAGAAGAAGAAGAAGAAAGACGATGATCGGGAAGACGGCACCTCCAAGACAAAGAAGTTTAAAGAGGGATAAACCGGAGGACGAAGCGCCTCCAGCCGTTCCTTTCAAGAAGAAGTCAATCTTCTTCAAGTATCTAAAGTACTGGAAGATACTGCATACACCCCACGCGATCGATCAGATGCACCTTGAGAAAAATGTCTTCGAAAGCACGATCGGTCTCCTGATGGATATCAAGACCAAGACGAAGGATGGTGTGAAGTCGCGTCGGGATCTTGTTGACATGGGCATCCGACCGGAAATTCATGCTACACGGCTTCCGAACGGTAAAGTCCAACTCCCCAGTGCGGCCTACAACCTAACGAGAGATGAGAAGTTGGCTATGTGTCGGTTGATGCGGGGTATCAAGGTACCGACGGGTTTCTCTTCCAACATCAAGAGTCCGGTATCCATGAAAGACCTCACAATGACGAACTTCAACGCGCAAGACGATGCTCACATCATGCCGACGGTGTTCCTTCCAATTGTGATCAAAGCTATTCGGTCCAAAATACGTGAAGATGGTGGTCACAAGGATGTCATACTTCTTTAACCAAATCAACCGTAAGGTAATTGCCAAAGCAGACCTGCTGCTTTGAAAAGAGTTCATCGCGGAAACAATGTGCCGATAGAGATGTGTTTCCCACCGCCGTTCTTCGACATTATGCCACACCCGATGATGCACATGGTTGATAAGATAGAACATTTGGGACCCGTGTACCTACAAAGCGATGTGGACCATCGGCGACTAATGTCTACCCTCAATCGATTCAATCATAACCGCTTACCCGGAGGGCTCTATGATCGAGGCATACACAAGCCGGGAGGCCGTGGGCGGTGTGTGAAGTACATAAAAGATGGGAGGGCTATTGGGCTTCCGGTGCATCAACATGAAGGAAGAACCCGGGGATGGGGTGCGCGGGCCGAAAAGCATGCACCGACATACATAGGGACAAAGTGCTAGACGCTCACTACAAAGATCCTTCATCAATTGGTGATCATGGACGAGATAAGTGAAAAAGCACCTCAAAGAGCTCCGCCGTGCAAGTAGAAAGCGCAAGAACTGTCCCAAGGATTGGGCGTAGAAGGAACACAAGAACACTTTCCTCCGGTGGCTCCAAAAGCGTAACATTCCCTAGGAGATGATGCGTAGACTGTGGAAGAAGCTTGTGTCGTGGCCGCCCATGCAGGTCACCACGTGGCAAGGATACGATGTCAACGGGTACGGGTTCCACACAAAAGAAAAGGACAAGAAGAGTGCATCACGAACGGCGGTGGTGTTCGATATGAGGGCAGGAACAACGGCGTGGGAAAAAGATGACATGCTTCGCACAAGTCGAAGAAATATGGGAACTTGACTATGGCGGTAACCTACGGGTAACCGTTTTTCGTTTGCCGATGGGTCAAGCCTCGCGGTAGTTCTAGTGGACGATTTTGGGCTAACCACCGTGAACCTTCAAAGTGTCTCGTACAAAGATGATCGGTGGGTGCTTGCATCGATGCCGCACAAGTAGCCTACTACATGAACGCGGAGAACACAAATAGACATATTGTCGTGGCGGGGAAAGCAAATGGATCGTGGGAGCCGATGGGGTCCGAGAGTCCCGAAACATACAACAACTATGATGAGTTCCACCTCTTTACTGATTTTCAAAAAAGATGAAGGCACCGGAGGACGTAATCAATCCCGACAAGACTAAAATGATACCATGGACCCGCCCGATGGCGAGAAGAAGACCACCAATGCACCGGCACCAAAATGATATGTAGTTGCAAAGTTATTCCGATGATAAACAAAGTAGTCCAAAAACAAATATCTCACCGTAGTTTTAGGAAACTACTGAGGGGAGACTAGTGATTTTTGAACTACACGTTTTTTAACACTTTTTTGTATGCAAAAATGACCTATATATGAAATATAGATCTTAATGAGCTATGAACTTTCCGTATTCATGACTATTTGAATCTTGGCCGTGCGGGGCTCTGTAAATATCGTCCGAATGTGTAAAAATTCAAAATTCAAATTTCGAGGCGTGAAAAGTTCGAAAAATGAAAAGTTGACATGCCGGGCATCCTAACCATTTTATAACAATTTATAACAATTTATAACCATTTTATAACAATTTATAACATTTTATAACAATTTATAACAATTTATAACCATTTTATAACAATTTATAATTTTTTATAACAATTTATAACAATTTATAACCATTTTATAACAATTTATAACAATTTATATAAATTTATAACAATTTATAACAATTTATAACAATTTATAAGAATACTTATCTCTTTATTTCGAAAATATTACACGCTTGGGCGGGCGTCCTAACCCGCCCCGCCACGGAAAAACATTAACCGTGGCGGGCATCCTTACTCGCCCGCCACGGTTAATTTTTTCCCGTGGCGGCATCCCATCGCGCCCGCCACGTAAAACGCCGAATCTATAAAAGGCCGGCCCAAGCTCCGTGAAACGCTAAGTCCTCGGCGTTTTCAAAACGCCCCCGGCGGGCTCGCCGAATTTTTTCCCCACCGCGCCGCCGCCACCGTCCCGCCACCGCCCCCGCCACCGCCCCTCGCCAGTCCTCCTCCTCCTCCGATCCGTCCGCGCAAGGCGCTCCGTCCTCGCCCGAGTCCTCCTCCTCTCCCTCCGCCCTCCGCCGTCCGCCGTCGTCGGTGCTTGTCGGAACCCCTAACTCCGGTGCGCCGCCGCCGTCCGCCACCGTCCCTCGCCACCGCCTCGCCCGTCCTCCTCCTCCTCCGATCCGTCCGCCGCGCGACTCCGTCCTCGCCCGATCCTCCTCCTCTCCTCCGCCCTCCGCCGTCGTTGTCGTCGGTGCTCATCGAACCCCTAACTCCGGTGCGCCGCCGGCGCCCCCGCATCTTCCGGTCTTGCGCCGTGGTGCCGTCCACGGCCGGGGGTCTCCTCGCTTCCCGCCCCCGTCGGCTTTGTGTTGCGCCGTCGCGAGGGTGGAACCCTAGCTCGGCCACCGTGCCATTGCCGTGGTGCAACCCCGTGGTGCTCGTGGTGCCCGGCGTCCGTGGTGCTCGCCCGTGACCCCGTGGTGCTTCGTGGCCGCCTGCCCGCCCGCGCACCCCGCGCCATTCTTCTCCGGTGGTGCCTCGTCCGCCCGGCGTCCACCCTCGCCGCACTGTGATTTGCACCCTGCTCCATCTTCTCCCACTCCACCGAGCTCGGGTTTGAAATTTAATGGTTCCCTGCTGGTATGGTGGTGCCCTGTTGGATCCTGTGATTTTTGGTTATCTCTCTATGATTTTTGACACTGCCTGTGATGCAAATTAAAACCAATTAACTGAGTTTATGTGCCACTGCCTGTGATGCTAAGAATTTTTGGATAAACTGAGCTAGTGCCCGTGATTTAGTTGCCTCCTATGCATTTCTCACTGCTTGTCCTATTTGTTGTTTAGCTGCCTGTGATTTAGTTGATCCGGTGGTCCTAATTTCTCTACTTGCTGTCAATTTTGAGATGTTGTTGTTGCTGTTACTTGTCCTATTTACTGTTGCTGTTGCTATATATCAAGTCTTGTGTTGGTGCACTGTCATTAACTTTGAATTGGATAGTGCTCTATTTTTGAATTTTGAATTCCTATATGTGTAGCTTGAATTTTGGATGTTGCCTACCTATTCTCATATGTTGGCCTAATTAGCTTAAATTTTGGATCTTGGCCTAATTGGACATGTTGGCCTAATTAGCTTGAATTTTGGATCTTGGCCTAATTGGACATGTTACCTTTGCTGCCTATTTTGGACTCCCTATTTTTGACTTAATTTGTTGCCCATTAAGTTTAATTTTGGACATGGTTACCTCTCTGCTGCCCCTAGGTTGAATGTGATGCCCTTAAGAATGTTGGCTTCCTGTTCTCTCTACTTACTGTCAACTTTGAGTTTCTCACCCTTTTATGCAATGATGTGAACCAAAAAAAGTCAAAAGTGCTGAGGCAGTGGCATATATGCAATGAAATGAACTTAATTATTGGGGTTGAGGCAGCGGCTATGATGATTGAATGTCCCCCTACTTGGAAGCTTCTAAACTAGGACGGCTTGTACAAAGCAACCAGTTTAGAAGCGATGTGATCACAAGGGGGCTATATCTGAGCCAATCTTTTTATTTCTTTTTTTCAGCAATTTTGAATTAGTTTGTCTACTAGGCCTATATACTAGTACTAAAGCACTATATATTTGTAGCTTGAAATGTCGAATGAACAAGGTCACTGAACCGCAGCTTGAATGGGAGTCGCCTAGCTCTAGCAACAAAATCGGTAGCGACTCTAGTACTTCCCAGTACCCAAGCGGAGCCTCGTATAGCCCGTGTAAGGGTAGAAGGAAACGCGTCGAGGAGGAAGAAGATCCTAATTTCAACCCGAGGGACGAAGCACGAAGCAAGAAGCGTCGGGTTAAGGAAGTACAGCCGAACGAGTTGCCACCGCTCCCTCCACAAGCGGCTCGAGCAGCAACCCCCCTTCGTCCCCACGGCCACCTCTTCGGGCAAAGCAAAGGGAGACAAGCCGGCGGAGAAGGGGAGACCATGGGAGGCACAAGAAGCTCGATGAGGTCCTTGTCATTCAAGAGTTGGGGCCGCAGGCGAGCCACCGCCGCCTCCCGAAGTCGTCGGGAAGTATAGCACTCAAGTGTTGTGTTTCGTGAAGGAAAAGGTCTCCATTCTAATCGAAGACCGGAAAGCCGTCCCCCGACACCGACAAGTTATGGGTGTTTGGCGAGGTTTCAAACGGTTCCGGTATCCGCCCCAGGCGCCGATATGAAAAAGGTGGAGCAAAGCATGTATACGCCCTCGCGGGAAGAAGCTTCCGGAATCGGAAGTATAGGCTCAACGTAGACTTTTCAAGAAAGGACGCCTACCCTTCACCAAGTATACCATGATCTCGAAGAAGTATGGGAAGAGTTACGCAAAAAGGCTAAACACGCCCGAAGCAAAGGCGAAGAGCGAAGTTCTCGAGCTAGCCAACGGAACAAACCGCCCCACTACATGGGCGGTGTTGGGTACGCCGGACACAAGCCGGCGTGGCGGGTCAAGAAAGGAGAAGACAGAAGCCGGGGAGCCGGATCCGCACGAGGGCTGTGATGAAAGGACCCGGGACTTCCTCTACGCCCACAAGCCCAAGAAGCCAGAGGCCCAAGCCCAGATGAAGGAGGTCGAGAAGAAGGTCATAGAGGCCACTGCGGCTAAGAACAGCGGGACCCTCGAGATTCGTCGGGGACACGATCCACTGACGTTGGCCTTGGGAAACCCCGAGCATCGCGGCCGCGTCCGTGGCATGAGCTCCAGGAAGAGTTGGGCGACGGTGGGCTCGTGGCGGTCGGATCTCGCGCCTCGCATCACATGAGAAGGAGGTACAAGGAGGGTCCGAGACAGAAGGGCGTGATGAGGGCTTTGCGGCAAATGATCACCCAGTCCATCAAAGAGGCCCTCACGAGCAACGACCCCGGATGGTCAAGTCCGGAAGCGGATGTTCCGCAACGCTGGTATGCCCGTGCCCACCCCAAAGAACCCCAAGGCACCTCGCTCTTGACAGATTGGACTCCGGTGGATGATATCACCGAAGAGACACGGTGCGTATTGTTGATACCGTCGGCCAAGGTTGGGCAAGAGGAAGCCGGTGGCGAGGGGGTGGTATTTCCTCCGGATCTTGCAAAGAGTACGGCGCACGAGATCCCTCCGTAATGTCTTTGAAGTCAACATTGGGTACGTGGCGCGAGAACATGAAGACCGGGAGCCTGGACTATCCCGGCCATAACGAGGTGAACACTCTAGGAGCTGCTGCTGCGTGTTACAACGTCTTTGTGGCCGAAGGTGGACATTGAGCTGAAGATGTCGAAATTGACTCCACCTTCCTCGCCAAAGAAGACGGCAGCGGACCCGAGTACGCCACCGGACCCCTATGGTGACTCTTCCGATGATGATGAAGATGGTGGGGACGGCGGAGGCAACGACCCTCCTCATGGTTCCAGGTGCCCCCCGCTAAGGACCCGGCACAAGACGAGCCTAAGGAGCCGACACCGAAGGAGCCGACACACCGAGGAGCCTAAGGAGGCGGCGGCACCCGAGGAGCCGGCACTGAGGAGCCTCGGGAGCCGACACCTCGTGAGCCGACACATGAGGGGCAGCCGATATACGAGGAAGCAAGCGGCGAAAACACGTTGCCGTGTCCCGAGGAGAGAGTAGGGAGCGAGACACCCATCTACACTCAAGGCCTCCAATGGACAACACCTCAAGCGCCGGGGAAGCAGAAAGGACCTGGACCTAGCAAATGCCCTCCACCACCGAAGAAGCCGACATTCGATGAAGAGGAGGTCGTAGCCGACAAGTATCCTAAACCTAAGAGGCCCCCAGTAATAGATGTTCGATCCGAAAGGTATCCCCCGCTGAAACAACGAGTTGTACTATGTCATTAGCTACTTCTTTTCGCAACCGTAGCTAACATTTGTACCGCCACTTTTGCAGGCCAAAATCCCCACCTTATGTGGGGTTTGTCTCGGACGAATGCCCCGGCTCGTTCGAGTTTGGGAAGTTCATGATCCCAATGGCCCGGCTCTTCGATGCCGAGGACGGGAGACTTCGGAAGTTCCATGCGTGGTACATAGAGTGCGCAAAGCGTGGATTGCATTCCTTCAGTGTCCTTCTTCCTAAGGAGTGCTTCCACTACCACACCGATCTCCAGTTCTTGGTTACATTCGACGACATGTCGAGACTACTTCGTCGACAGGACATTGACGTTGCCCAAGTCACCTTGTTTACGATGTAAGCGCAATTTTACTTGCACATGTCCCTTGCATCCGTATATAGATTCTTTGTTTCAAAGGTACCTATGCCATGACCACATGTCCTTGTAGGTTGAGCGCCGATGCAGCCACAAGTTAAAGAATGGTATTATTTACCTCTCTCCATGGCACATCCGTGAGAGGGGTCATCGGTTATAAGCTAAGAGCGGACCATCCCGACCTGGTGAACTTGACGGACGAGGAAAGACGTAAGATCCGGGATAAGAACGAAAAGAGCTAAGAAGTTGGAAGTAGCGTAGCACGCCCTATCGGCGATGAAAAAGGTCAAGGAAAATGGATATCGATGTATTCCGGCGCCTTACCAATACGGAATGGGGCTCGTAGGACATTGGATATGTTTCATGATCTTTCCTCGGGACGGGAGGGCCGTTGTCTTTGACTCACTACGAGGCACAAAACCCGCACGACTACCGACAATTCGAAAAAATCTTGAGATTGTAAGTGATCAATGAACTCCTTATTCAATTACTAGAGTCGAATATCATATATCGTTGACAATATAGTGCATTTCGTATAGCGCTTACAAGAAGTACTTGAAGGATCCAAAACTGGCGGGATCGACGATCCCGTAGTGTAAGGAGCGCAATGGAGATACACTTAAAATCAAGCGAGATTTCCCCGATACGTAAATGAAACATAGTTTTTCTTAGTACGACTACCTAGCTATAGCTTCGATATTACTAATAACACGGTTTATTTGTGTGCGGTGCCTCAAACAACTGCACGGATCAAACTTGTGTGGATTAGATGCGTGAGTTCCTCAAGGCCCGCAAAAGTACAAATCCAGCTACCGATAGCTCAAGGACTCAAAGAACAAGTGGAAAGGGGTACTACAAAAGGCAACCGACGAGATGCGGTTCAAAGACAAGAGCGAGATATCCGCAAGTTCGTTCTAGACATGGTAGTTCACGAAAAGCGGCCCGTACTTCAACGTCGGCGGTGAGTCGGGGCTGTTTCCACAAGTATGCGCCGCTAAGGAGATGGGAAGAGCTAGGGCTTAAGGACTATCTTCATCCAGTAAACATATAGCTCGCAATTTGTGTATGGATGTTGTAATTAAAACTAGTACTTGTTGGATATGAACGAATGGATCGATCGATCGGTGAAACTTGTATATATGAATCGATGTATATATATGTATATGGTATATATTTGAGTATCTGTCTTTCTTATATATATGTGTGTATGGATTGATAGATGTATATGTATATATTTAGCCTCCGTTCCCTCCACCGGGGGTGGCCGACGGCCTTCATCTCGCTCCTTGTCGCTCCGATCCCGGGGAAGGCGGCGGATGACGACGGCCATTTGCATCTCCAAAGAACGGGCGCCTTCCACGCGGCGTGGGTCGCTCTGCGCGGACCGCAGCGCACGACGGCCGCGACGGATCTTCCCCATCCCGAAGATGACGTGGAGATCTCGCAAAGATCCGCCAGCGGCCCAACGGAAGATATCCCGGAGGGCACGCAAATGGGCGATTGACGGTGAGGTGCGTGGGAACGCGGTTGATATTTCATATTCATTTTCGACAACGATTGATTGATGATGCCGAGATTTCATATTTTTTTGGGATCTCGTCTAGAGGTAGCCGAAATAAGACATCTCCCGACTCCCCAGTCAAATCGTAGGCGGCACCTCTCTTCCCCCAACGGAATCGAGCAAGACCGCATGATTATCGCGACCGGCATCTCGCCATCGTCGCCCGCGCGCCCACCCTACGCCGACCGAGTCCGACGCCACGCGTAGCGATACCTCGTGCAATACCGAAGAAGCCGCGCTGCATGGCGGCGCGAGGCCGCTCGGGCTACGACGCCAAAGTGGGGTCACGGGTTCCGCCAGCGGCGGAGGTCGGGCGAGCTTCGCACACGTGCCAGAGGCCGAGCTCGCACCACGCCTCGCCGCCGCAGCGGCGAATGCACGGAGGAGATCCTCCCCGCCCGCGGTCGGCCGGCGCGGGGCCCTCCCGCGATCGCGTCCCGCCGCTCGCCGTGGCCATCCGGCGGCTTCGGCGACGACGCGGTCGCGGTGAGTGTCGCGTCGGCGCCCGAGCCGCGTCGACCGCGCCGCCGCCTGCTCGCCCGCCGAGGGACGGAGAGCACGGAGGGCACGGGCGATGAGAGCACGGGCGCTCGCGCCGTGCCGAAGTCGCTTCCGCCTCCGCCGCTCGAGTCAAGGACGACCGGCTATGGAGGACGCAGCCAGAGGCAAAGCTCGCGCACACGGGGGAGTTGATGTCTCCGCCGCGATTGGCGCCGTGGAGCGGTGGGATGGGTTCGCGTTATTATGCGATGCCAACGGAAAGAAAATTGGGCGAGATTCCCCACCCATGGTGGTGGATTTGGGCAGCGGGAGGTATTGCGGCATGATGAAGAACGAGAGGAGGGAGATGGATGAGGCAGAGAGAGGGAGAGAGAGCAATCGGAGGGGGAAAATGATTAGCGAGCACTTAGAGTCCATGGGGACTTAATCTGTAGTACCAAATTAAGAAGAACCCCAACCATGGCCATCGATTTGGGGCAGCTAGCTCCAACGCCATGGGAGAACGTAGGAAGGGGGAAGGAAGCAGAGCTAGAGATGGAGTACGGGAGGGAGGGGAGAGTGCGTGTGTGCGTAAGGGGGATAGAGATTGGAGTGGGAGGGAGGAAAAAAAGAAAAAAAAATCTTATATGTGGGTCCCACTTTGATATAGAGGATGACATAAAGTATGAATGGTGTAGAAGAATCGGATATAGAGGAGATAATTTTGATGACCACGAGAGAATATTTTTTTAGAGGATGCATTTAGAGTATGACAAATGCGGATAGCCTGAACACGAAAGGAACTGTGTGGTGAGTGAAAAAAAGTTTGGTGGCGCGTGGCTTTTGCGATGGGTGGCGGGGCGGCCTCCCTGGTGCCTTCTCTCCCGGAGAAGCAAGGGAAGGGTGGTTTATTTGGATGATCGGTTCTGTTGGAGGCTGAAACCGAAGTTGAAGCTGAAGACGATGACCGAATTTGAAGATGATTATATCTAATTTGAAGATGAATTGAAACACATAACGTGTTAGTTAAAATAAATATCGAGCCAAAGTTATAAAGCTAACCCTACAATTAATAGATCATGTGTCCTGTTGCAACGCACGGATATTTTTGCTAGTACCTATTAAGAAAGGGAAAAAAATTTCGGTTCACCTTTTTTTCTTCTATCGTTTTCTGTCTGCCTTGTCCGCATGATTTTTCCACCGTTTGTACAAGTCGGGCAGGCGTGTCCGTCTCGAGTCCTCAGCTGCCTCCAATACAGGATCCAATCCATCGAAGGGGCACAGTGTGGGGTCAGCGCGGAACCACGCCACGCAAGGCCGGCGGATCTCACCTCGCGATCCTTCTGCCCTCTGCCGTCTGCCTCTCTCACTTCGTCTCTGACGCGCGCAAGGCCACCGCGAGCCGCATGCTGCCATTCTCTCACTGTGTCCCCGAGCGAGTGTGGGAGATGTGTGGCCGCATGCTGCCCTTCTCTCACTCCGTCTCCTCCAGCGAGCGTGGGAGATGTGTGGCGGCGGTGGGCATATGAATCTTGCTGGCGGCAGCATCTTGCTGCTGGCCCCTACCGTCCTTCTCTCCCCGAGATATGTGGTGGCCACTGACACAGCAGCCCCTTTCTCACTTCGATCTCGAATTCTTTCGATCGACCGACACAGCAGCCACCCCGCCCCCGCACGGGAGCGACCTCCTGCCGCCCCGCGCGGCTGATGAGCCCCCCACCAATGCCCCCACACGCGAGAAAGCAATGCCGCTGTGTCTGCTTCTGAGGCAGCCTACGAATCTCGGGTAGATTGGGTATACCTGAACCTGAACCCGATATATCGGGTAGTATTTTTTTGGGTTGAATATCGGGTATTAATTTTTATTGCCTGAATTTCATAATACCCGAACTACTTGGCCCGAAAATTTTGGGTTACCCAAATACCCAGGCTGAGCTCGTTGGACTGAACAAGCACCTGACCTGATTACACGCGCTGCTCCTATATATCCCACGCGTCATCATCTACCCTGCTCCTGTCCCGATCACTGGTGACGCGTGGTGATCACTGGTGACGCCCCACGCATCACCCGTGATCATTTCTGGCCCCACGCCGCATCGGGCGACGCGTGGGATAGGAGCGGGACAATTTGTGGACTGTGGTGTTGTGCTGTGTTTGTTGTACGGGTTGGCGGATGATCAATGGTGACGCGTGGGACAGGAGCAGGGCAGATGATGACGCGTGGGATAGGAGTAGCGCAGGTAATCAGATCAGCTGCTTGTTCGGTCCAACAAGCACAGGCCACAACGTTCGAAATTTATGACACGGAAAAATTTATATAATATATTATGTATCTATACCTACTAATAAAGCGAGAAAATTTCTGGTTCACTTTCGTTTTCTGTCTGCCTGCTGTGTCCATGTCGTTCACGTTTTACCGGTTTGGGCTCCAAATCCGGTGCCATAATAAAAAGCCTAATAAAAAAGGAAAAAATTTCGGACGAACCCTCCCAGACATGGCTTTGGGCTTCCAGAAGCGTTTGCAATCCTATCGTCTCCGCTTTGGGCTGCGTTTTCACCATCGGCTGTTGTGTTGTGACACGGCCCATGAACCTGGGTGCCAGAAGCGTTTGTACTCCTGAACGAGTCAGGCCTTGCTCCCGGGCTAGGTGACGGGGCAGGCTGGCCAAGAGGATGTGGTGGGCTGTGTGGTCTGGTGGTGTGTGGCCGCGTGGGGGAATAAAATAGTGAGAGAAAATGTAGAAAGGAAAAAAGAAAAAAAGGCATAATAGACCATTCAAACTCTTTTTTTCGTGGGTACAAAATCAAAGAAAATTGCTTAATAATGTCATGCACTTTCATTAACGTGAATTATCACAGTGTCCTATACACCTGTTTCTTATTATGTTTAAGATACCCATTAATAATATTTTTCATTGCAAATACATGATATAGTTTAATATCCTCTCATCGGCTATTTAGGCAATAAAAAAAATAAAAATACAAAAAGAATCCTTCCCAAGTTTGTGCGTGTTTTGAGTTGGCGTGCACAGATGTATGGTTTGCATTAATATTTTCCATTGCAAATACATGATATAGTTTAATATCCAGGGGTCCTCATCGGCAAAGGAGGGCCAGCCCCGCGTGGAGAGGAGGTTCGCACGAGGCTGTGTTTTGAGTTGGCGTTACCGTGACCACTGCGGCACCAGCAGCGGTCCGGCGACACCTACGCGGTTATCCATACGGCCGTGTCCACAAATATCTAGGGCAGCGGCGCATTAATTATCCATGGCGAACAAAGATGCTGGAGTGGATAAATATTCTGAGGTGGGTATGAATTATCCAATGGGATGTGAAAATGCACTTGCAAAGACACAAAGCAAACAACAGCTTTTGAGCAAATGCGTTTGTGAAACATTTCTTTATTGATCGATATTATCTATCAATAATGCAACGTGAAATTATATATAAAAGTTGTAAATAGCTACCAAAGTTTTTTAGGATAAAAAGCTTAGAAAAAGCAAAGGGCAAAAATTAGCTAAAACGAACGTTAAGTTTTTACAAAGTGAGGGGGCGTAAAACGACAAAAAAAAACGAGGGTAAAATTACAATTGGTCTTCTCAACAAGGGTAGAAACGCTTAATAGCCCCTTAATATTTTTCACAAAAATGATAGCTAGCTTTAGATGACCATGATAAAAAATCGGCGAGCCCAACGTACGTGTTTTGAGTTGGCGTTAGTGACCACATGGATATCCATACCATTTAATTATCATATGAGTACCATGCAATAAATTGTATGAATTATCCAATGGGTAAGGTGCAACGTTGATGCATAAAGAACATCATTATGATTAGCCACAAGTACCATACAAAAAATGATACATCATGAAAAAATAAGTATTGTTGCGCCATACATGGATACATTTTTTATCATATGAGTAGTAAATAAATAATGCATAGCAATTAATTAGCCACAAGTATATAATATTAATGTCGTACTAAGATTTTTACAACTAAATTCAAAGAATCAAACCGATATATAATATTAATGTCGCTAAGAACAGCTTCTTGAGCTTCTCGACTCGAAAAACCGGCAATTATTTAAAATTTGGCAATTTATTGAATTATATGAGCTATAGCCACTAATTCCAAGGATTTGTACAAGATTTTTTTTTATTTGCTTCAAGCCTATTTCACACTCCCTCTGTCTCATAAAATTTGATGTTTTTGGTTTCTATGTCACAAATTTAACTTGATTTGTACACATAAAGATGTACCCCCTGTTGTAACGCACGGACATATTTTCTAGTAATAATAAAAAGCCACAGATCAAACATGGGGAAAACCGGACACGCAAAAAACTGAAAAAAAAAAAAAAGAAACTAGGAAAGGACACGACGCCTTGAAAAAAATCGATGGTCTAGACGAAAATTTATATGACCTAAAATTTTGGCTGTTTCTATTCTTATTATATTTTTCTATTTGGATTAGGATTCCTAGCTATTAAGGTTACTCAGGATCAGAGAGATCCAAAAGGATTAGAATTCCAAGCTATAAAGATTATCTTAAGTAGTCCTACACTGTTATATAAAGAGGATGTATAGGCGGTTCCCACATTGACGAAATTAGTTAAGGTTGTGCAGGACAACAAAAATGGATGAACATAATTTTTCCTTTTTGAAAAAGTACTCGTCAAAGCCATAATAGCACTTAGCTAGGTGATCCAGGAGCTACAAAAATTGCACTATAAGGCACAAGACTGTGAGTGTGACGTGGGTCGGGTTCCAAAATTCACCATTTAGAGACCAATAACAATACGCTCATCTTGCACTTTTTAGCAACCCAGAATCCATCGAGCTCTTTTTAATTGGCAAAAAAAAAAAATAAACACATGTATTTAAAACTGTAAATTGGACCAAGCATTGAGGACTAATACAATATTCAAATTACGTTGTAGAAATGTTGACTGACATACATAGATGATCACAATAGACACATACTAATTCAATTGTTAAACTCTAGTGCATATGAATCATGTCACTTAAATCAAGCTATACTTAGTGTCAAAAAAATCAAGCAATACTTGTCTCAAGATAATATATATATATTATTACTTGGAATAATGGGGGGCCGCCGCTGCACTCTCTTCTCTCTCCACACGAGGCCGGGCGCAGGCTGCTCTTCGCGCGGGCGGGCGGCAGCGTGGTGGGCCTCGTGCCACGTCGGCCTGTAGCGCACGTACTGGATCAGCGCCAGGAATACCGAACGTGCGCACGCCAGCTTGATAGCGCGCTCCGTAGCGCACTGCGCTGCGGCGATTTTTCCTGCATAGCGGTACTGGAGGAAGTCTTACCGTCTAGCGGTGCCGACAGTCTAACAGGGCGGGCTGCGCGTGCGAGGCAAGTCGTCCGGACGCGCAAGCGCTTTGACGGGGCGGGGTGCGCGTGCGCGTGCGGGGCGGGAAAAAAAAATCAGTGAACGGGGCAGGCTGCGCGGGCGTCCCGGCACTAGCACTGCCGTTTAGGATGTCGTCTGATGGGATTAGAAAGCTTTTAGGTAGGTCGCAAGTCAGATCGTAAATCTGTAATCACATGGTACATGAGTTTAGCTCCAATGGAGATTTTGGAATTACGTTGGTGCCAATAACCGGAAGGTACTCTGGCGACCATCCATGTCCAGCCAGGGTTTGGTGAGAGGAAAGTCTGGTTTGAGACTTGGGATACCGGTTAGGACTGGACAGGTAGTTCATTGGTCCCTCTCTTAGCTTGGAGATCCCAAGAAACTTCTCAAAAGCAAGAGTAATCCAAAAGATTGTGTGCGCGCGCTGTCTTCTCCATATGACCATGTGGAGAACATCTGCACATGGAATTGGTATTCATAATCATATTGACAATTGGGGTTTCCAGTTGTGCATCTTACTGCAGGAGCAGAGCAGTGATAAGTGGATGTATTATTACTTCACTAACAATGCAGGTAGATGTTGTAAAAAAAAAAAATATATGCAGGTAGCGATACTTCGAAAAACAATGCAGCCATTGAGCAGTATCGACATTCACAGAGTTTATAACAAACTGAGTAGGGAGAATCTGTTTTATTCTGCAGTGAACAAACTGGGTGCAGAGTAGGTTGGCCGCCAGATGTTCCGTGAATTTTTCAGCACACCAAGAATGCGTGTGGCTAGGGATGGTGACACATTTACGTGATAGCAACTATAGCAGCATCCTGCACGCTTGGATATTCCACTTTGGCATAATCAATCCATCAGCCGTCTTATATTTTTCTTTGCCCAAGGAAAAATAAGAAGTAGCAGCGGAAAGAGACTTTTCTTTGAGGCTGGCATATATCAGCACCAGTGGACCACCGACGCTGTGGTCTCAGAAAATTAGTACTTGTCAGGTGGCGGGAGGATTTTTCACTTTGATGTACTTTTTTTTTTTTTTTTTTTTTTTTGATATTACACTTGGATGTACTTATCATCGTGAAAAGACAGTAAAGGAGAACTAGCGCTTGGGTAACCATGTCTATCTGTGGCATCCTCTTATTGCACTAATTTATTTACCGAGAAAAAAAGGGAGATGAATTGTCGTTTGAGGAAGTAATTAAGAATCTTTTTTAAGAAGGTCTTTTTTTTGAAAAGCAAGGTCGTAGGAAGAATAAAATCGATGTATTAACTCCGACTGATGTTGTGATTCAGAAAACGAGATGGCAGGAATAGCCTTTGCAGTTACCACATCATTTCCGTGAATTTTAATTGGCACTGTGCGAACCTACCGGCAAGACTAGGGTTAACAGCAGATCATCATATAAGGTTTTTATCTATCCAACTCTAACTTTTATCTATCCACGAGAATATCCGTTAAGATTTTATGCCGTCACTCGCGTCCGACGACCGGTATCTGTTAGATATATTTAGGAGAGAGAGGTTATTAAATAATACTCTCTCCGTTCCAAATTATATCTAAGTGTATATGACCCAAATCACCGAGAAAAGTTTTGGATTCCTTTTTCTTGTTCCGGTTGATTTAATATGGGGTACTGTGTATCTATATAGCCCATAAACAGTTTTCGAGTAGACGGACTTCTTGTCAGGCCAGTTCTGGACCGAATGGGCCGACTCCTGGACCCAGCTGATCACGTCAGGAGTAGATGTATGGGCCGGCCCACTGTGGCTCTCGGAACTTCTAGCTCCACACGGGCCCACCTCCAAATGTTACTCCACTTGTTCACTGTGACTGTAGGGGACGGTGCCGTGGTGGGTTGGTGGACTCCAGCTAGCCAATATGCCAATCGACTTTGGCATTTTCACTTTTCAGCTACGATGAGCGAGCTCCGCCCCTCCGCGTCGACGACGACCAAGGAAAGGGAACGGAGCAGCTTCGTTCGAAACCTGCGTGCAAGTGCAAGCCTCCACCTTCCTTCGAGGACGGACAGGTTAGTCATCGATTCTGCCTGCCTTTTCCTATCTGACCTGCGCGTCCGTGCTTAAGCATAGGATTCATGGCGGCAGGTCTGTGTATTAATTTCCTCATCCTCAGCTGATCCCATCTTAGCTGTCCTGTCTGTATCGGAATTCAGAAATAACCGCGGCCGTTCTCGTCTTCAGACCTGAAGCCTGAAGGAAAGCAGCAGCTTTCCTAACCTGCGTCCAAGCCTCCATATTCTTTGAGGTTAGTACGTGATCGATTCTGCCTGGTTTTGCTAATAACCTGGATGGTGATCGCCTGATCGGTGCTTAAGCACGGGATGCATGGTGAGCGGTTTAATCTTATGGTCTTATGGCGGTGACTAAGTAAGAGGTCTTTTTTTCTGTCCGTGCTTATGGAAGTGACTAGGTGAGAGGTCTTTTTTAACTGAAAACAGAGAGACTGCGATTTCTGCCGTTGATGCTATAGTCTTGTTGGGAGTTGGGAGTTAAGTACAATCCCAACACATTTTTAGGAGATTCCAATGAAAGATATCAGTAAGTGCCGGCATGACAGCAGTAGAACAAACTTGACTTGATTTTTTATTTTTATTTTTTATTTTTATAACGAACTTGACTTGATTAGTTTGGCTTGAAGTGGCTGTACAATGATGTAAACATGCAGAGAGTTGACTAAGAATACGCGTCCTGCGTGTTTTTTTTCAACAACAAACCATTCAATTTCAATGGGAGTCGATTCTTCAAGGACCGAGTATGCAACCACATCAGAAAGGTCAAAGGAGAGAGTCTTTTTTTTTTTTGCCAAGTAGATAGAAGAGTAATATAGATATACTATTTCCCCAGTGGCGGAGCTAGGATTTGTTGTCAGGGTGGTCCATCGTCTAAAATTTTTTTTATCGCTATTTTTTTTTTGACAACAGTCGCTAAAAATTTAACATGTCCATACACAAGTATATAAATTGCAAAACACAGTTAAGAAAAAAAGAGAACGCTCAGAGCTTATAAAATAGATGAGTATAACTTTCTTTTATCATATAATTAAAATATTACGTACCCCATAATAGTTGAAGAACAAAATGTCACTACTTCTTCTTCTTGTCATGCCTACGCCTTCTAATAGCCATGAAAGTGTTGATGATGTCTTCTTCACTCAATTGTAAAAGATATCCCGCTCAATAAAAGTTATTAGACACTTGTCCAAAAGGCTATCACCCATCTTGTTTCTCAACTTATTCTTGATAAGGTCATTGCAGAAAATATTCTTTCAACACTTGCGGTAGCCACCGGTAGAAGCAATACTAACTTGATAAGTAAATAGACCCGATGATAAACTTTATCCCTCTTTGTTTTAACAAGTTTTACTGATAGGTCAACAAGATTGTTTATGCCTTTGAACAACTCATCTTTTTCTCATGTCACCAATAATCCAATACTGTAAAAATCATATATTCATATATGTAATAAAATAATCAGTTTAGAATTGCATACCCTATGGCTATGGCTTGTGCAATTTGCGTATCTGACTCTGACTGTCCGTCTGTACCGTTGTCCGCCTGTTCGTGGAGATCGGCAGATCACAGACGGCACTACGACAGATCACTGAACCAAATAACAAATCTATAATGGAATTCAACAAATTGGCAGGAAAAAAAAAAAACGTGTGATAATTAACGTATACTCGTATAGGGATTCAGATTACATGTCCATACACAATACCTGCTAGCCTGCTACCGCGTTAGGCACTTAGGCTGATGGCTTGATGCCGCTGCCGGTGGCAGATTGGTGATCGCCGCCAGGCAGTTCTACGATGGCCGATGCTGATGAATCGAATACGAAGGGACGAAGAGGAAGAGACGGCGGCACCACGGTGTAAACAAGCTAGATGTATATCTCAACTGGTTTCAATTTAGAACTACGAGTAGTATCAGTGGATCTCAGGCAAATTCACGAAGGAACGATACATCAGGTGAGCAAATACGCTCCCTGCCGATTCTCCGGACGCAGCCGGCCTAGAAGTGTTCTGTTTCTCGACGCCGTGAACACGATGTCCTTCTCCTCTCTTAACTGAACGCTTACGGCTTCTTCCAGCTGTCACCCGTGTACTTGGGTTTGGGCTTGGGCTCGCGCTTGGGCCTGGTAACAACATCTGGCCCATTGCTCGCTCCAGCGATCACCTTGGCGCCCGGCTTGGTGTTGACTTTCAAATCTCCCGCCAGTTGCTCCCTGCCTTGAGTTGATGACGATGCAGCATCATCTGGGGTCTTGACATTCCTCCCCACTTGAGAACCGGCTTGTCCCCAAGCCGGTGCAGCAGTGGAACTGGCGCTTCAGCTCTTCCTCGAGTTCCCAGGTAGCCATAGTTGATGGCCATGAAGACCATTTGATCAGCACTTCCAGAGACTAGAGTCGGCGTTGAAGAATCTGAACTGGGTACCTGAAAGCATCGAGTTCAAGAGACCCGGTAGAACAGCTGAAACATCAGTTAGAGGAGGTAGAGCTTTCTTGAGCTGGGAGACATGGAACACTGGATGTATGCTTGAAGAGTCCGGCAAGAGCAGTTTGTAAGCCACGGTGCCAATCTTGGCCAATACTTGGAAAGGACCAAAGTACTTGAAAGACAACTTGTGAGAGGACCTGGTGGCCACCGAAGTCGTCCGTACATAGGGCTGCAGTTTAAGAAAAACTGAATCACCAACCTCAAAAAGTTCTTTTTAGTTCGATTCTTGTCACTGAGTTTTCTGTCTCTCTTGAGCCACGATTAGTTGCTGTTTGCAGCAATCTCACCATAGTACTTCTTTGTTTAAGCCAAACTTCCACATCAGGGATGGCACATGATTCAACAATATCTACTCCAAAAATGCGGGATGTTGACCATATAGCACCTCAAAAGGAGTTGTGTTAAGAGAAGAATGATAACAGCTATTGTACTGAATTCAGCAAGAGATAGCATTGTTTCCACTAACTTGGACATGCATGCACAAGACACCTCAAATATGTTTCAAGGCATTGATTGACTCTCCAGTCTGCCCATCTGACTGAGGGTGATATGAAGTACTCATACATAAGTCAATTTTCATGAGTTTGAATAGCTGTTTCCAGACTTTACTAGTGAATACCCTATCTCTATCGAGAGACCATAGATTGAGGCAAACCATGTAACTTGAAAATATTATCCATGTATGCCATAGCTACTTGTAGAGCAGTATAAGGATGTTTCAATGGTATAAAATGAGCATATTTAGAGAACTTATCCACCACAACTAAGATGCTATCATAATTGTTGGAGAGTAAAATCCACTATAGGTCCACGAACTTGTCTCGAAGTCTCATCGAGGTCCATGTACTTAGGAAAACTAGGTAAGCGAGGTTCTTGAACGTGTTTCAATGTGTCATCAGGTCCAAAACCGGGTTTGGCAAAAGGGTTTTACTACGATAGCGCTTTTTGCTACAGTAACAACAGTTTTTGTCTTTTTTTTTTTTTCCATTTCGGTTGAATCTTTGAAAAATCATAGTAAATTATAGAAAAATCATAAAATGAAAAATCTAAGTTTTTGGACTCCACATGAGTATATCTACAAGTAAACATATAATATGATATGCTTTAGTACAAAGTTTTTTTGCTCGAAGCTTTTATCTTTTATTTTTTTATTTATTTGGCTGAATCTTTGAAAAATCATAATAAATCACAGAAAAATTATAAAATAAAAATTTAATTTTGTTAGACACCACATGAGTAGATCTACAGTGCATATATAATCAAGAAATATTATATATACACTTTGCACATATAATATTATATATGCACATATAATAATCAATAAGACACACATCTACACAATGCACATATAATCACGAAATATTATATGTGCCTTGTGTAGATCTAATCATGTGAGTCTAACAAAATTGAATTTTCTATTTTATAATTTTTCTCGTGATTTACTATGATTTTTCAAAAATTCAGCCAAATAAATAAAAAAATAAAAAAGATAAAAGCTTCAGAGCAAAAAAACTTTGTACTAAAGCATATCATATTATATGTTTACTTGTAGATATACTCATGTGGAGTCCAAAAAACTTAGATTTTTTCATTTTATGATTTTTCTATAATTTACTATGATTTTTCAAAGATTCAACCAAAATGAAAAAAGAAAAAGACAAAATCGCTGTTACTATAGCAAACTGCGGGTTACTGTAGCAAAGTCGCCGCCAAACCCGGTTTTGGACCTGGATGACACATTTAAACAAGTTCAAGGACCTGTTTACCTAGTTTTCTAAGTACATGGACTGGATGAGACTTCGGAGACAAGTTCGGGGACCTACAAAGTGGATTTTACTCATTGTTGGATTTAGGCAATCCCTCTATGAAATCAAGAGTTACCATTTGCCAAGCATATTCAGGTATAGCAAGGGGTTGAAGCAAACCTAGATACTTTACTCTTTTCTCGGCTTGGCTGGCGTACAGGACTTGACAAGTAAGCCACAAAGCTGTTTCACTTGAGATTTGAGGTTTGGCCGGTGACAGTAGTATGAATTCTTTTTTGTAAGTGATTTGGAAAACCGGAATGACCCCTAGAGGACCGGAATGCGAGAGAGTTTAAGATTTTTGTGCTGAATAGCCTCATTATTGCCCACCCAAATTCTGCCCTCAGATTTGATAATACCCTTGGACAAAGCAAAGTGGCCATAAGAATCTTGGACCCCGGATGAGCCGAGAATCTTTTGTGTAGTTGGATCAAGTATAATAAGAGTCTATCGGTTCTTGCAACCAAACGGGTTCAACTTGGAGACGAGCATAGATCTCCTGTTGTGGTGTTTGTGGTACTCTTGAAAGAGCATCCGCCACTCTATTCTCTACCCCTTTCTTATCTTTGGATCTTGTACCTCGGACCCATTAGTTTGGTCAAAGCTTTGTGTTGCCATGGTGTGGTCAACCTTTGGTCAACCAAATGAACTAAACTCTTCCGGTCAGTTTTGATGACAACCGAAAGCATTCGTAGATAAGCCCTCCCTTTGTTCTACAGCCTAACAAGATTAAGCGAAGCATTCCTTTTCATAGGTGAACAATGCTTGATTAGAAATGCCCGAGCTCTCTTGATATAAGCAATTGGATGCCTATTTTGCTAAAGGACAGCACCTATTCCTTTGTGAGGAAGCATCCGTTTCAATTTGAAAGCTGGCGATTCAAGTCGAGGCAAAGCTAGTCTTGGGGGCTGAGATTAATGCCTGCTTAAGTGCTATGAAAGAATCATCATGAGATTGAGTCCGAGAGAAAAACAATTACCCTTCTTGAGCAAAGGTTAGTTAGAGGTTTGGAAATAATACCAAAATTTCGACAAACTTTCTATAATAAACCTAAACCCAAGAAACTCTGACTTCCTTGACATTAGTAGGAGTAGGCTAGTTCTGATAGTGTCAACTTTCTTAGGGTCAGTAGCAACACCTTTGGCACTGATGACATGTCCCAAATATGACAGTTCTTGTCTAGCAAAAGAGCACTTAGCTAGTTTGACTTTGAACTGGTGTTGTTGCAAGATGGCAAACACTTGCTCAATATGATCAAGATGGTCTTCCCAAGTTTTATTGTAGATCAAGATATCATCGATAAATACTACAAACAAACTTTCTGAGAATAGAAGCCAATACAATATTCATCTTATGTTGGAAACTTGCTGGTCCACCCTGTCACACCATAAGGCATCACATTGTATTCATAATTACCATTATGGGTTTGGAAGGCTATCTTATGGACATCTTTGGATCAACAAGAATTTGATAAAAACGTAAGACATGTCCAAAGTGGTGAACCCTTGTGCTCCTACCAATTCATCAAGCAACTCATCAATTACGGGGAAGAGGGAACTTGTTCTTGACTCCGTCATTGCATTCAACTTCCTATAGTCAACACACAATCTCAATCTCGATCTTCTTCTTCTTAACAAGTAAGACAGGGTGATGCATAAGGGCTATTACTTTCGCACCCAGCCATTTTCTATCAACTGTTTGACTTGTTTTTCTATCTCATCTTTTTGAGCAGAGTTATACCTATAAGGTCCGAGCCAAAAGGTTGGGCACCGAGGGGATGAGAGGAATAGTGTGAGTAGAGGCCCTTGATGGTGGAAGACCGGAAGGTGGTTGAAAAATGTCCTCATACTAATCCACCAAATGTTGGATATCCGGGTTGTAACTTGTTTTTAGCATCGAGATGGCATTTAACTCCACCATACACCAGATTTTATCTTGCTATTCGAGTGCACACAGTTGTCTCTTTGTGATTGCTTCACAATGCATTTTCTTTGGTGAGATTCCTTGCAAGAAAATCCACGGACCCTTGATAATCAAAAGACATCCATTTCTCTTGCCGGTCAACCTCCATAGGACTGTAGACTGAGATAACTTGATCAATGCCCAAAGATAACATCATATCTATGAAGAGGTAAAATTTTGAGGGACATCCGAAAAGAATGACCAGAAATCCAGACAGGGCACACATCAATTTCATGGGTACAAGCAAGAGTTTGACCATTGGCAACCCCGATTTGCATTGGTGCCGCAAAGCAACCCAATCTCTCCATCCGGAAGCGAGACTCACCGATAAAACTGTGAGTACTGCACGAATCAATCAAGTATGACTACTTCTCCGCCACCAAGTATACCAATCATTCTAAGCGTGGTCCGTGAATCAAGCACCTTGAGCAAAGATCTAATGATATTTCCATGAGTTCATCCTGTCGTAATCATGATCATCAAAACAGGTGAGGCACATTTAGAATTATCCTCTCCACATACCATACTCCATAATTCTTCCACCATGTGCAATGGTACAGTTGTGGCACATTTGTGGCCTGGACCCCATTTCATTCCACACTTGTAACACAAACCTCTGGCCTTTCTATAGTTCATAAGTGTTGCTGCTTTTTCTTCAATGTGAGATCCTTTGCTAGAATTAGGAGACTTCTTAGAAGCAAAAGTAGATGACTCTCCTTTTGATCTTTGGTTAAAGGTGTGGCAAGGACTGAACTTGAAATTGTTATGATGTCGATTTTTTCAATTCTCTCTTATAGAAATCCTTGCCTGTTTCTTCTTGCAAATGAGCAATGTTACCAGCCGATATCTAAATCGGTGGGGTTTTGCACCAATACAACAGCCCTAATATCATCCTTCAAGCCATCAATAAATCTATTTGTAATAGTGGCGTAACCGAACTTAGGATCATGTGCTAAAATCTTGTGCACAAGAGTATCAAACCTCTCAATGAAATCAGCAACAACGTCTATTCTCGCTTTAATTTTGAAAAACTGTCGAAGCAATGAGTTGTGTTGAGCTTTATCAAATCGATCTATGACAGCTTTGCACAAGTCGGGCCGGGTAGTATCTTCAATAGCATAATCTAGAGATTGTTTCCAAAATGCAGCATTGCCAACAAAGCGCAAGGATGCTAGTTTTAGACATAATCGCATCGAGGGCGCGACATAAACATCAAAGTAATTCTCACCGTTCTTAATCCACGGCTTAGGGCTACTGCCATCAAATTCGGGGAACTCAATTGGTGGAATTGCATGAGTAAAATGGAATGGCAGAGCAAAGTAGGAACAACAGATCTAGAAGCATAACCCATAACGGATGCATGAACTGGCCGCTGAATGGTAAGTGCTGGAGTAGGAACTACCGTAGTAACAATACCATGACCAGGAGTAATAGGATGCAGAACATCAACACGAGCATGAACACTAGATTGAGACAGAATAGATTTGCCGCCACGGGAATGTGCTCGATGTCGAACACCTTGTAAGCGAGGGTTGGTTGCCTCCTGCCGCTTCAAGGATAGCAAATCAATCTTCTTCACCAACTCCTGAAACCCGCCTCGTAGTAGATCTACATCAGCTTTGCACCTTGGGCTTCCACTCCATAGCTCGTCGAGGATAGAGGTGTTCGCCTTGAGCGTGGAGCGCATCTCGTTGTCTTGGGTCATCAAGACGAGGCTGCATCGTCTTGAGGAGCGCCGAGAGTTCAACGACTTGCCCTTCCATGGCGGTCGGCTTCTTACGCTCGTGGGTGCAGTGCTTTGCGGATGAAGGAGGTAGTCCGGTGGTGAAGCCGGATCCCCAACTCGCGGGGAATCGCGAATCCGATACCAAATGTAAACAAGCTAGATGTATATCTCGATTGGTTTCAATTTAGAACTATGAGTATCGGTGGATCTCGGGCAAATTCACGAAGGAACAATACATCGGGTGAGCGGATACGCTCCTGCCGATTCTCGGGACGAGCCCGGCCTAGAAGTGTTCTGTTTCTCGGCGCGTGAACACGATGTCCTTCTCCTCTCTTAAGCTAACGCTTACGGCTTCTTCCGGTGCGCGCGTGTACTTGGGCTTGGGCTTGGGCTCGCGCTTGGGCCTGGTAACAACATCTGGCCCATTGCTCGCTCTAGCGATCACCTTGGCGCCCGGCTTGGTCTTGACTTTCAAATCTCCCGCCCGGTTGCTCCTTGTCTTAAGTTGATGACGATGCAGCATCATCTAGGGTCTTGACACCACGGCAAACCGGGCTGAACGATGCGATCGCGACTTCATGAGAGCTGAGACAGCGCACGCGGCACCTCTTCATGTTTTTAGCTGCATATTACTGTACCTATAGGCCTTGCTTGGGGCGGGCGGGTGGTGGTCAGCGGCCCACAAGGACCACCCTGTAGCTCCGCCACTGTATTTCCCAGCGGTTCACCTATGTCCCTCATCTTGTTCTCATTATTAAGATCACACAGCCATAATAATGTACCAACTAAAAAACGAAACTTAGATGATGTGGAAGTCTAATGAGCAGAAAATGATAATAAAAATAATATAATATTTAGGAAATCTGGCCAAGTCAGGGATCGAACCTGGCTTAGCTAGTATCAACTTGGCCAAGCAAGGGAAAGCGGATTAGCCTTTTGAATCCGGCCAAGCCTGTTTTGGTTGATTTCATACTAGGACATTTTTTTTTCTATTTTTGTTGGAGAAAAAAGGCAAAACTTTAAGAAACAAACTTCAAAATTCGTAAAACTTTGCACAAAACTTGTATACCCCATGGTTAACCTATAATTAATTTGGATACTTCTTTGAAGGCTACGTACCTTTATACATGACGACAAATGGACTGTGAAGCTAATATGCATGATCTCTTGGAGCGCATGCTACATGATGCCAGCGTAGAGCCGACACAGCTGCCACTGTCACTTCTAAAAGCCATCACAAATAATTTCGCTGATGGTCAACAAATTGGCATTGGTGGTTTTGCAGTTGTTTATAAGGTATCAGTATTCTAAACCCAACATATATTTGTTCGTACTGTTCTGAAAATGCTCACATAAAGAGCTCAAGTTCGTCATGCTAACAATGCAACATTTTCACTGCAGGGATTACTTCGAACGGGACATCAGTGGCTGTGAAAAAGCTGTCCCAAACGTCTGAGGTCGATGAGAAGAAATTCTGCCAAGAGCTTGACAGTCTGATGAGGGTGAAGCATAAAAATGTAGTACGATTCCTAGGCTACTGTGCTGACACACAAGGGAAGGTGTGCAAGTGGGAGGGGAAGAATGTCATGGCAGAGGAACGACAAAGGTTGCTCTGCTTTGAGTTTATGCCAAAAGGAAGTCTTGATAAGTACATTAAGGGTACATCATCCCATCTTATATGCTCCATCTTTTCTAAAATAAATCACCTTTTAATGTTATCCTAATAAAAAAACTATAAATTTAATCAACTTATATATAGAGAAGACCACACATATCTACGTGCCCTACCATAAAAGTATCTTTTTATGACTATCAAACTTTACTAATTTGGTGTCATAAATATTTGTTATTTTGTATAGAATCAGTTACACCTAAGAGAGTTTGAGTTCTTAGGAAAATTCTAGAAGTTAATTTATCTATGGAGGGAGTATGTGCAAAATATAAACCCTGCCATAAGTCATAAGCTCCCCCTTCAGTGTTCGCATGTTCTAAGTTTCTAGCAACTAATATATCATTATATAAATCATTCATAATCCAGTATAGATATAAAAAGTTCATAGTGTTCCTATCTTTTCACTTATAACCGGAGATGAAGTTGTAGCATTTTTTATATTAGGGACTTCAATTATGTTACTATCATCCCTCCAAAAAATTTACTACCATCCCACCAAAAATAGAGAAACAAATAAATCGGGTCTCCACTTTACAGATATGACACAAGGACATGATTGGAGGACAGTCTATAAAATAATCAAGGGAATTTGTGAGGGTCTACATTATCTTCACGAAAATCAAATTGTTCATCTAGATCTTAAACCTGCAAACATACTGTTGGATGATTACATGGTGCCCAAAATTGCTGATTTTGGCATCTCAAGGTGCTTTGATGAAAAGCAAACCCGGCTGCAACATCAAAGCGTGTATGGAACACTGTAAGATAGCTGCATCTATCTCTGAAAAAGCACATTTTTATATGTTGCATTCAGTTCACTCAAAGTTGCTCAGACTGCAGAGTTTTTGTGTAGGGGATACATGGCACCAGAATTCTATAACGAAGAAATTACAATTACATTCAAGTCAGACATATATAGTCTTGGCACTATAATCATAGAGATGCTGACAGGACGTAAGGGGTATCCTGACAGTGATAATGTAAGAATGGTCTCTCCTGGCAAAGGGCCATGCATTGTTAAAAGTTAACTTGGTACACTATTAGAATTTTCAGAGGTGTCTCCATTCTTTTTATATACAATTGTGATATTGAACACCACCTAGAAATAGAAGAACAGGGTAGCATACCTGCATCTAGATATGGTCCTTAAAATAGATTTTTTTTAGATACAGTTAGTAATCATAATACGAGCTATGGCTAGAGACAAACATTAGACTATACATACTACAGATCGCCCTAGAAATAGAGTCTATGGGCCTGCTGAAATAATGCAATTGAAATCACCGAGTGGCATCCACAACAACTTCCACGTGGGTCCTGCTATCTTCTCCCCACTCCTACATCCATATCTCTCTTCCTCTCTGTCTAGTGCTCTAGAAACCAATGTTGATAGCGTAAAATGTATTATGTAGTAGTGTTAGCTACTTGTGTGCATGAACTATATATCAACTTGAACTTATGTAAACGATGCTAGGAAGTAGATATTGATCTATTGGTGCAAAAACTACCAATTGGCAAAATTTGAGAACATACATTTCTCCAAACATTAGACCAGGTTGTTGTTTTTATGAACATTCTCTTAAGTGACCTATAGCAATAGTTAAGAATTATAAGGACATAAACAGAAAGAGTAGGTCATTTCCATGTCGAATGTTGAAATTCCAAAAAACAAAGAGTTTCATCTCTGCTTTTAACAAAGCAAGTGTGATACATGATTCTACATCGGGGTTACTAGCTACAAAAAAGAACCAAAAGTGCTAAGCCTATTACAACATTTAGACAAATTCAACCCTCATCTAGTGGAATTATAAATATACTTATATTGTAAGTTCATGTTTCCCTATTCAAACTTTTTCTGATGTTAATGAGTTTCATAACAATGTTGTTTTGACATTAACATTATTTTTTTATTTTATGTAATGAGTCCTACGTACCTTATGCCTGTTGCCATTTCTTAGGTACTTACAAATTGGAGTACTAGGTTCAGAAACGTACCTACAGGAGACCCACGGTTGGAACATGTAAGAGCATGCGTTGAGATGGGCATAAAGTGCATTGATCTTAATCCACAAAGGAGACCGATTACACAACATATAATTGACATGCTTGTTGACATGGACCATACATATGGTTTAAATGAAACTGACTTCTGCGCTTCATCGGCAGCACATGTAAGTTTACTCATGGCACATATAGCCTATGCTCAAATACCTTATATTTCAAAATAGAAGGAGTAGTTATTAAGTGTTTTTTTTTGGAATTAGGAGGGAATAGAGGCCCCGTGTCAGTCAAAAAATATTAGATAGTATTAGATAAGTCATAAAAAAAAGGTTTAGAAGTTCAAGAGACACGTTATCAATTAAGAAACAAAAAAAATATATAAAGAAAATAAGGTAAGTAACAAAAAGACTTTCTATGCGGATTCAATGCATATATTTGAAAATTAAATAGTAAAATTAAAATTCAGTATTGTTGTTAACTAATTGTCTCATGCGGATTCAATGCATATCTTTGAAAATCCATATTTAAATTATAAAATTAAAAGATATCGATGCCTTTTAATTATTAAGATTCTTACCAAATCTTTTGATATAAGTCATGGCTTTTATGACCAGAACGAGTATTATCATTATTTCCATCAGGTCCTATTCCTTTAATGAGACTTATCCTTATATCTATAGGGGCTGGATGTCTACCCGCTCCATATTTGGTTCCCCTTCAAGTTAGGCAAGGTCATCAAATGCCCAGTGACCCTAACCAATAAAACAAACGATCTTTTTGGTGTCTGGATTGCACCGACTAGCCTAGATGCATGTTCCAACCTTGGCTATCCATATGTGTGGGAGCAACCGGAGCATATAAAGGACGACCGTATATCATCAATTTTCGTAAGGTTGGGGCCACATTATAGCGAGACCATTTACATGACTATGAGGAATGAAGAGCAACCCCGCCAGAAGCTGCAGACAAAGGCATGTTTGACGTGGTGATGGTCGCCACAAAGTCGAAGAAAGGCTTAAAACGTTTGAATCGATATTGGAACCATGGTACACGGAAGAAGGACAAGTCTGAGGACCCATTGAAACGAGCCAAGGAGTTCGGTACTGTGGTGCATCAAGCAACGGTGAGGGCTGCTGTCACCAGTGACCGAGCAAAATGGCAGGAAGTACAGGTAAGTCGAGTTGATGGGTCATATAATTAAATTATATTTGAACTGCATACATATGTACGTACATGTGCCATTATATATAGTCAAGTAGTTGGTACCAGTGTGGTGGCGTGCAGTCGGTCTAATATATAAGGGGGTCGGTTGCTATTTGGTTGTATCAGTTAATACAAGCAACACTACCGGACGAGGAGCATAATTATATCTGCTGCATGGATGTGCACCCAACCAAAACATGGTAAATATATAGATAGATGGTCTCATTGGACAACTATCATTTCCATTCTAGTACTTGATTTGATTTAGACAGATGGACTCTAATTAATTGGGTGTGCACACCACAGGTTGTTGCTGGGCTATTATTCATGTCATGTTTCCGTTCGGAACTACGAGACAGAGGTATGGCTGCTAGTACTTGACCTCCATCATACCCTTGCTTGGTTAAGACGGTCGTCATGGGTCATTAAGGTATTTGAGTTAAAACTTGATGAACTTTTGGCATTTTTTCATTGCTAAGCAGGAAACCATCACGAAGTTCGAAGTCAAATATTTAAAAGAACACGAGTACTTTCATATTTCATCGATCAAATTTATCGCTGGAGAGCAGTGGTTCGCAGTTGGGGATAATATAGGGGGTGTCCATGTCTATGCCTACACTAGCTTCCGTGCTGCAAACGACAAGGTCAAGGAATTCAAAGCTCACGATGGCGATGGCTGTGAAGTGACCCATTTGGCTGTTAGCCCCAAACATACATTGCTGCTGACAGCGTATTCGGATGACAAAACAATCAAGCTCTGGGACTGGAGTCAGGGCTGGACATGCGCTAGAGTAATCCACACGCATGATCCTGTTTATGAACTCAGGGTTGGCCCAAGGGATGCTAGCACTTTTTCGCTAGTAGCACTGGTGCCGATAAAGTAGTAAAGGTTTGTTTGGCTCTTCATTTCTTTAAGTATAAATCATGTGCTGGTCGATGGTGATTACCGGTTAGTGACGATGATAGTCAACCAACCAAACTAATTTGATTGTAACATTCATCTTTTCTACATGAACATTGCAGGTCTGGGATATTCATTCTCCGGATGCCATCGCCACATTTGAGGGGTCGAGTCTTACTTTTTACACTGATAGTCGTTGGGACTTCCTGGCTTCTCGTTCTTATGACCGTAATACCTGCTCTTTCAATGCAAAGGTATACATATGTGTGGCATATGCTTTTCTGTAGAGTAGTATTGAACATTAATTATGTCACATGCAGCAGGGGGGCATTTTCCAGCCTCTCATGTATAGTGAATAGTGATGCTCACATGCACTATTTGTCGAATTAGGTTTGGGATTTGCAGACAAAGAAACACGTTCACACACTTTGCTCACAAACCAGGCCGTGGGACCTTCTCAGTCTTGCTTGCCACCCAACGCTTCCAATATTGGCTGGCATCATGGAGGAACGTAAAGGCAGAACTAAGGTGCATCAGATTGTCTTGTGGGATGTTAGGACCTACAGGTAATTATTATTATTATTATTAATTGCTCCTCAATCAATTCTAGGGACACGTGACCATGCACCAAATTCACCTTCTCATCCCATCCTATGCCTACAGTTCCATAGATGAAAATTGTTGTCGTTTATTGACACCTCCTATCCAAAGCATGCATACCGTTGAATTAAACTAGGACCATATACTGAATCACTTCCCATGGTATTGTTCCCAAATCTAATCCTATATATTACGATCGTATAAGGTAGCTAGGGAGGATATATGGGTATGCAGCGAGCAATCTTCCTGTAAAAAGGATAGTTGTGCACTTCTTTCTACCGATGGCTCTTTTCTAGTATCACAATATGGATGATTCATGTGCATACAAACATTACACATACACCGGCAAATTTCTTGAAGGTATCCCTTGTGACATGGACATGTTGGGATCAGATGCAGTTTGGTCATCTCCATCTATGGATTAGATTATACTAGTCCATCATCCCGTGAGATTAGAATCTTAAATACATTAGCAATAGTTACCGTTTAATACCTCTACCTAATTAAATTAGTAATATTAAAATACTTTTTTGTTATTTTGTTCGTTTCTTTAAGACAATAGATAATATGTTATCTCTATCTAGTGGTGATAAATGGTTCAATTATTAATCTAAATGTGCCCATAGTTTTTACCCATTCCACCTCTCGTATTTTTTAATATCAGTATGCATTTAGTTGAAACATTTGCTTAATCTATGATGGTCTTGTTGTGGACCATTTCTTGTGATGCTATTAATCTACAATTTAGATTTTTTTAAAAATAATTACTAAAAATTATTGTAAGTTTTTTGTCCTCAAGTTAAATTGAAAATCTTATGGTTTCTTTTTATTAACTCTCCTTTTTTGTACTTTTTAAAATAAGGTTTATGGATTGTAAAATGCTCTCTTAATTACTACAGTGGCATAAGTAGTCATCTAAAATATGCAGATCACTTAAAATCACTGATAAACCTTTGAAGTAACATGGTACATAAAGAGAATATTAACATTTTAAGTGTTATATTTATTGATTCATTACTCTAAAGTAATCCCAGAGGATATGAAGGTATAGCATGTGTCTCGTACTAATCTCCCTCACTTATGAAGATATTTAAATTTATTTATTAAGAAATCATATGTGTAGTAACAGTTATCAATAAGGGTAATATTTTTAGTTAAAATGTATAAATGTATTTAAGGTGAAAACATATATAAATTATAGGTCATTGTTATTAACATAGTTATAAATATTTTGTTAGAATTATTAGCATATGAGTTGTTGAGAAAATACTTTTCATGAATCGACAAACAAATATATATATATATATTTATTTATTTATCACTCACAGATGCATGTGTACTCAGTCTACATGATGGCACAATATGTATATTTATTTTAATCAAATTCTAATATATTAACATAATATAGCATTGTAACATAGAAACATAGATGCGCTTTAAAGGTCATTCAAACATTTTTTTGTAGTAGAAAATTATTGATAACTTAAATGTACATTTAATGAATCTTTTTTTTTTTTTTAAAAAATGTAGTAATTTATAAGCGATTCAAATGGTTATGCTAAATTATCTATCATAATAGTAGGTGGGTAATTAGTTGTAAATTTTGGTTAATTTAATTATATATATATGTGTTACCTTATATTATTTTACACAATTTTAGAGGTATTATCAATGATATTAGATTTCTTGAACTATTAGCCATACAAACAATTTGTTTTTATGAGAAGTTTTATGGTTCATCTTTTTCTTTTAGCATAATACATATTTAGTTGAAACTTAATCTTAGGTTATACAAGTTATTGTCGTGTCCCTTTCTATAACATGCCATATTTTAGCTTTCAACTTTTAATCTAGGTGATGGATTTTTTTTAACCTCTAATTCTTATTGTATATTGTGTTCAATATTTTCACTTTTTTATTTTATTTAAAAATTAATTTAGGTCCAAGGCTACCCTCTTAGTTCTTCCGATGGCATAAAAGTTGTCTAACCTTACACTATGGCACTCAAGATGTTGAATTTCTTATATCAAGTGTTTCTATGTGTACTTAGTATTGTTTTTATAAATAAATATAGAGTTCTCAAAATATAAAAACTTATTTGAAATAACAACTTATATATTTTTTATTATTATGGACTACAGATATAAATTAAAATTGCTCGTGGTTTTGTTAAGGGACAATTTTTTACAATGAGTTTTTTTTGAGTATGACACATTACAACGCGTAGACACTCACAACACGCACGCACACTCACCCCTATGAATACACGACGCAAAACCCTACCCCTATGAGCACCTCCGAAGGGGACTGGGCAGCCCGGATCTCACGGAGATTCTCGAAGTCACCGTAGGCGCCTCGTCGTCGACGAGGAACGTCGCTACCACTTAATGCATAACATAGGAAAATCTTGGGAAAATCCCAAGAAAAGGTGCGAGCACGAGGATTTGAACCCCGGTGGGTAGCGCCCCACTTGGACCGAATCCTACCATTGGACTACAACCCAATTCGCTTTACAATGAGTATTTATCCTAATGTATACATGTTTAGGTCTACATGACAGAAACATTATACATAATTTTAATGTGAGAATCTAGAAGTATATATAATATATATATATATATATATATATATATATATATATATATATATATATATATATATAATACTTTATAGATAATTATATTACTTTTCACAAAATATATTATATCCATATTTAAATCTTGACTTGGGAGAGATTTTTTATTTGTTTTTATAACCATCGAGGTGGATTACTTTGATACAAATCAAGAGGTGGATAGGTCAGCTATAGATCAGAATGCGCATAGGGTACATTGCATCAAATTTTATACTGACGAATATGGAAAATTTTCAAAAAAATATTTGAATGTTATTTTAAGTTATCTTTCATAATGGCAGAGATGGATAGTGTAGCTATAAATTTAGGGCTTTAATTTAAATCATCTTTCATATGATCGAGGTGGGTAATTTGGATGTCAATTTTGAGGTTGATGTTCAATTTTCATACTGACAAATGTGCATAACTTAAACATAAATTAGACACAAATGTGGATGAACTATAGATGAACGCCGAATGGATATATTCCTGGTTCCGCATGGTTGGTGAAATTGTCTCCTCTTTTTAGACCGTCAAACATTTGAGGTTGATTTTGAATTTTAGAATGACAAATGTAGATAATTTAGACAATTTTATATTGTCAATTATCTTTGTAGGATCTGATGGAAGCCTAGGGGGGGTTGAATAGGCTTACCCCTAAAATCGACCTGTTAAAACTTCGCACTGCCGTCGTCTGAGATAAGCGCGGCACGCTTGCGGCGTATAGTCAGCGGCACCGCCGCGTGGCCGAAGTAAAACAGATTGACTGAGGCGTGAGAAGGCACTTTCTCGGCTAGGCGGCGCGGCAATCGCCGGCGTCCTCGTCTTGGCACTTGCCGCTGGTCACTTCACGTAAGTGAACTTCGAGGTGAATCGTGAGTTGTGTCCGGTGAGATGGTGATTCTCCCTTGTTCCCGCGCACACGGTATACCACGAAAAAACTAGCCAAAGCTGGCAGAAACCCAGCAACCAAGTAGATCGGGTCGAAGCCCTTTCTCACAAGACAAATATGCAACAAAGTAAAGGGAGGACAAGTGAGACAAGGATTTGACCCGTGGTTCGCCAGCGCCACACAAAGCTGGGTTACGTCCACGTTGTTGAGGTTGCCACACAAGGCTTGGCTTGCCCACCGGCTTGCCTTTTCCCTCGTTCACAAGTCTAGGGAGTTAATCCTAGAGATGTGGGGTAATGTATTGCTGTAGAGTGAGGTTACAAACCTCCCAAGGCTGCCACACGAAGGGGGCAAGCTCAAGGGCGACGCCTAGCCGTCTAGGAGCAAGCTCCAAGAGTAAAGAACCCTAGGGTTCCGGCCAAACGTGAACCAAATGCTCTTTTGAGTGGGGAAGTAATAGATCCGGTCTCCAATCGAAGTTTGCAGCTGTTTCCCTCAAGAATCCCAGGTGGGAAGTGAGAGATTGAGTGGGGAGCTCAAAGAACTTCAATGGAGGTGAGAGAGAGAGCAAGAGGTGAGAGCTGGCTGTTCTGTCGCGAGGAAGAAGATGAAGTGAGCGGTGTAACCGTTGTGGGAGGGGTAGAATGGGTATTTATACCCCACGGACCCAACGGTAGGATTTAAATGTGGCATTGCCAAGATCGACTTGGCGTGCGGCACCATTGCGGGCAAACCTCGGGCGTGAAAAGAGTGAATCTGTGTAGAAATTTCGGGTCGGGGTTTGGAGTTGAGTGTTGTGTCCGGATTTGAGATTTAGAGCACTTGGTCCACTGGTACTCGAGAATCCTAGGATCCCTCTTAATAGTACGGCATTTCCTAAACTCAAGATTCAAAATATAAAATAATTTAAACGCCTTGATCGGAAACACCACCATCTAGCTTATTTGGTGCCTTTGGACTGTTCATCAACTCCACATTTTAATCCCCGCATGTCATCTTCGTAAATCTTATTAGTTCCCTAATTCGGTGGTCATCAACACCAAAAACCCACTTAGAGCTTGATTGCACTTACAATCTCCCCTTTTTGGTGATTGATGACAACCAAATTAGAGCTTACATAAGATGTAAAGTCAAACTTAGATTTCAAGACCAAGGATGTAGGAATCTCCCCTAAATATGTGAGTGAGTCTTGAATTCTCAATATTGACATAAAAGGTCAATTTCACATATTTAGGTGTAGTGAGGCCTCCCTAAATGTGTGAGCGAGATTTGAATTCTCATTTTGACATAAAAGTCACGTCACACATTTAGAAAGTGTGCAAGGCCTCCCCTACATCCATGGTTCTTTGTGGGGTGCTCAACGAGGGTGTCATAAAAATACAACCGTGATGCGTATGACAAATGTAAACTTATCGAGCACAAAAGGTTGTGCATGCAGACCGATGTGCGCGGCATTGCGGCAGCGGCGCCGCCCTATCACAGACGAGCCAGATTTATTTAACATCAACCACGGCATATATGACAAGATATATACTCTAAACATGTAAAGCAGGATAATTAAAACGAGTTTAAACATCCAACAACCAAATCGAGGAATAACAAGTCATAGGTGGCATTATTACATAAAATAGAGTTTCTCTCAAACTCACACCTAACTAGCTACTCTCAAAGGATCTAAACTCAAGATCACCGCCGTGCATCATCCTCGAACCAACTCGGGCGTCGAAAAAGTTTGACCCCTCTCATTTCTTCTAATTTTTCCCCCTTTGGCGTCAAGCACCAAAAAGATCATAGAAAAGAGAAGAAAACAAGCGGAGTCACTCCTCACTAGTGTCCTCGCGGCCGGAAGCGGTGTCCTCGTCCTCCTCGGAGATAGCAAAGACTGGCCTACGCGGAGCGACGAGTGGAGCGTCGAGCTGGAATCTGTTGTGCAAAAGAACCAAGCATGTCTGATAGGTCCTGATCTGAGCTGCTGGTGGCTGAAAGCTCTGGGAGGTCGTACTGAGGTGGTCTAGGGATAGAGGGAGGAACTGGGAGTCCTTGCTTCTCCCTAACACTCTTGAACGCCTGTCTCACCTCCCTGCGCAACTCATAAGTCTGCTGAGATGCATAAGAGCAATGCCCAAAGATAGCCTTGATCCACTTCTTCACCTTGGATCGAGACTTGCCATGTCTCCTGGGCCTAGAGCTGGAGGGCTCCTCCAAGTCCTCTCTACCGGTGAACCGCCTCCCCGTTGTTGGTCCGCTCGCCACTAGTTTTCCCACCATCCAAGCCATGAGTCTTCTCTATATTGTAGACAGTGTGGAAGCAATCCTTGGGATAGATGTTCCCACTGACTCTCTCAATCATGAACATAAGATAGGGGGCATATGGCAAATTTCTCCTAGCATCATCCATAGCATTGGCTAGCTGCCTCCAAATGAACTTACCCACATTGAAGGTCTCATCGTTTCTGAAGTGGGCAAGGACATTTCTAGCATAGCCGTTCACATCAGAGGCTGCCCCATCCTTGGGATCAATGGTGCATCTGCAGAGGTTGTTCATCACATAGAAGAAGTCCTTCAACCCCTTCTTTTTTCAAGTAGCGTGGATCTCGCCCAAAGAATCCCCACGATGGCCTTGGCCTCAATGGGGTCAATCTCATGAATATCCGGTAATCTCTGCGTGATCAGCCCCAAAGCCAAGTATCTGACAGAATGTGACAAAGTCAACTCTGTAGTGCCTCCTGTCAGTCATCCAGTGAATGGTGTCCGATTTACTGTCGATGATAGGTGGCATGAAACTGACTAAGGATCTCCTCATTCCAATCATGCTTGAAGGACATGATATCAGTTAGCTCAAACTTCTCACAAGCTTCAATTGCCTCATTGAAGGCATCCTCCTCCTTGTCTGCCATCCTCTCAAAGTCAATGTAGTGCATAGTTGTGATCTTGCTCTTGGAAGAGTGAAAGAGGACGATCAAGTAGAAGTTTGAGTGGAATCTTTGCCCAAAACCTCTCATCTATGCCATCGACCGCTCATCATTGTATTACACATTGTATGCTCTAGCATCCGCCACTTCTCTCGCTTCTTGAAGTAGCTCACCCTTTGGAATGGGTGGATCATTTCGCGGGCCGCCGTCTCAAAGACACCCTCCACGCCACCATATATGTGTTGTCAAACACGTAAGGGTGCGGAGTGCCTTGATCACCTGGGGGCACAATGGTGTACCCATACTGCTGCTGCTGCTCCTCAGTGAGCTCAGCTGTTCCACTTCTGCTGCCACCTGCCCTGTTCAGGTACTTTCTCCCTCTGCCTCTCTTCTCCACAACTTTGACTCTCATCTTCCTCTTGCCATGGGGATCACCTCCAAGGTCCATCTATGCAAGATTTAGAGTTTGATCGTAAACTGCCAAGAATAGGAAGTGGAATGACCAAATCTATGCAAGTGGAAGGGTTAGAAAAATAAATTTTGATGATTTTGAGCAAGCTATCGGGGATCGAGGCACGCTACGCGGCTTCGTTACCAAGATGCATGCACGGCATTGCCGTGTCATGCTCGCGGCACTGCCGCTCCCCTTGCTCAAATGTCATCTAAATTTATTTTAATAATCTTTCTAATGCATCTACTTAGCACAGATCACTTGACTATCACAATTTCAGATACAAATTCAGAGCAGGTGCAAAAATTCCATGGATTCAAAAAGATTAGTAAGAACCTAAGTGAAATTTCTCCAAAGTTTGGAGTCAATCAATTTCACAGATCAATGAGTCAAGCAATTTGAGGGATATTTGCTGTTTGAAGCAAACTAAGAACGCTTTATGTTCTATTTGGGGGGCGGCATTGCCGCGCCCTCCCCCTAAATTACCTAAACCATGGAAGAGTGAAATTGGTCGATTCCAATCATCAAAGCTACTTCCCTAGGGTTCATACAACACTTAGAAACCGAAATCCATGAAAAATTGTTGCACATTGCGTAGATCGGGCAAGAACTTTGAGGCTAGGGTTAGGTTACCTCGTTGATTGGAGAGGAAAGAAGAGAAGCTGCTCGGAGGAGAGGGAGCCGGGGGCCGGCCGGGGACGAGGAAGATGGCCGGTTTGGCGGCGGCGGCGGCCTTGCCGGGGCGCGCTTGGCCGGCCGGGAGGACGGCGGCGCGCGGCGGCGCGGCAAATGGGGTGGCCTTCCTTCGCGAGAGAGAGGGCGCGAGGGAGAGTCGGGCGGAGGAGAAGGGATAAGGACCGGGCGAGCCGGGGGTAGAAAAGGAAAGAAGAAAAGAGTTTGGCTCGGTACCGGTTCGGACATAACGGGTTTGGAAAACCTAGGCGCGCAGATCGCCGCTGAAAAGGGCGCTGAGACTGTAATCGCTGCAAGGACCAAGGCATTGCCGCTCCAACCCTTGTCCTGAGAACATATTGCCACTTCTAACTTATTTCTCCTCAACTTTGGTCACAAAGACACCAAAATTCATTGCCAGAGACAGATCATCAATACAGAGCAATGACATTGAATTTCGGATTAGAATTTGAAATTCTTTTGAACACAATATGAAAGTTTTCACAAACTTTTCCTATGTCGAACTAGTGTCTCAAACAGATTGCATGTGTGCTGGAATTCAAACCAAGTTACGAGAATCGAGAATGTTTAGCTCACTACGCAAAGCACAAAACCTTGACTCATCGAGAGGCTTGGTGAAGATATCGGCTAGTTGCTTTTCGGTGCTCACATGGCTTAATTGCGATATCTCCTTTGAGTTCGTGGTCTCTCAAGAAGTGATGACGGATGTCTATGTGTTTTGTTCTAGAGTGTGCTACCGGGTTATTTTGCGAGTTTGATGGCACTCTCGTTGTCACAAAGAAGAGGTATCTTTGTGAAATGACATCCGTAATCTTTTAAGGTTTGCTTCATCCAAAGTAGTTGAGCACAAAGATGCACCGGGCTGCAACATACTCGGCCTCGGCGGTGGAAAGGGCTACACAATTTTGCTTCTTAGAGCTCCAAGACACTAAGGACCGCCCAAGAAATTGACATGTCCCTAAGTGCTTTTTCGATCTACTTTGCAACCGGCATAGTCGAATCGAATAGCCAAGTAGATTGAACTTGGAACCCTTGGGATACCACAAGCCAAGGTTAGGAGTGAGTACTAAGTATCTCAAGATTCTCTTAACAGCCACGTTGTGACATTCCTTTGGATTGGCTTGAAAACGAGCACACATACACACACTAAGCATTATGTCCGGCCTAGATGCACAAAGGTAAAGCAAAGATCCAATCATGGAGCGATATACCTTCATGTCCACGGCTGGACCCTCCTCATCAAGATCAAGATGTCCATTGCTTGGCATTGAGTTTTGATTGGCTTTGCCTTAGCCATATCAAACTTCTTTAGCATGTCGTGGGTGTACTTGGTTTGGCAAATGAATGTCCCTTCCTCCATTTGCTTGACTTGAAACCCGAGGAAGTACTTTAGCTCACCCATCATGGACATCTCAAATCTCTTGGTCATTGTCCTACTAAATTGCTCAACATACATATTGTTAGTGCTACCAAATATTATATCATCGACATATATTTGGCATACAAAGATATCATTGCTAACTTTATGAGTGAAGAGAGTAGGATCAGCTTTGCCTATTTCAAAGCCTTGTTTGAGCAAGAATTCCTTAAGGCATTCATACCATGCTCTAGGTGCTTGCTTAAGCCCATAGAGCGCCTTATGGAGCTTGTAGACGTAGTTGGGAAACTTGGGGTCTTCAAAACCGGGTGGTTGCTCAACATACACCTCCTCTTGTAGTGGGCCATTGAGGAATGCACTCTTGACATCCATTTGGTACAGCTTGAAGTCATGATGGGCAGCAAAGGCTAGAAGAATGCTAATTGCTTCTAGTCTTGCCACCGGTGCATAGGTTTCATCAAAGTCCAAGCCCTCTACTTGAGTGAAGCCTTGAGCAACCAATCTTGCCATGTTTCTTGTTACCAACCCATCTTCATCTTGCTTGTTGCGGAAGACCCACTTGGTGCCAATGATGTTAGTCTTGGGTCTTTCCACCAACTCCCACACTTCATTTCTTTTGAAGTTGTTGAGCTCTTCTTGCATGGCCAACACCCAATCCGGATCCTTGAGAGCATCATCTACTTTCTGCGGTTCCAAAGATGAAACAAACGAGAAATGTTGGCAGAAAGCAGCTAAATGAGATCGAGTAGTAACTCCCTTTCGAAGACTCCCAAGGATGTTGTCAACGGGATGATCCCGTTGAATTGTTTGTCGTAGTCGTGGGTGATCAACGCCTTACGCATTTTCTTCTTGATCTTCATCATATTCATCATCGCCTTCAAGAATTGGAGCAAGATCAAGTGGTTGAACAAGTGATGCGAGGTGGATCGGTCCGCCGCGAGGAGGTAGGTGGCACGGCTTTGCTGCGTGATGGTGCGGCACTACCATTTGGACACTTCAAAGCAGCGTGCGCCGCACTTGGTCATGGAGTACGTCGGCGGAATCTTGTGCAAAGAACAACCGGTGGATCCTCCTCTCCATTAGCTTGATCTTCTTGAGGCCTTATGTCACCGATAGCCAATTGCTTGATTGCCTCACAAGGTGGATCCTCCTTTCCTACAACACTTTGATCAACTTGCTCTACTTGAGAGCCATTAGATTCATCAAATGTCACATCTATAGTGATTTCAACCCTACGGTGGTTTGGTTGAAAACACGATAGGCATGCTCATTTGATCCGTAACCAAGAAGAAAACCTTCATCAACTTTAGGTGCAAATTTAGAGGTTCTGGGGCCTTTTGTTCAGAATGAAACACTTGCACCCAAACACCCTAAAGTATGACACCTTAGGTTTGTTACCGGTTTAGAGCTCATATGAAGTCTTCTTGAGTTTCTTGTGTAAGTAGAGGCGGTTGATGGCATGACAAGCGGTGTTGATGGCTTCACACCAAAAGATGTCCAAGTCTTGTACTCATCAAGCATTGTCCTTGCCATCTCTATGAGTGTGCGGTTCTTCCTCTCTACTACACCATTTTGTTGAGGGGTATATGCAAATTTGAAAACTCATGCTTGATGCCCTCTTCATCAAGATACTCTTCTACTTGGGTGTTCTTGAATTCGGTCCCATTGTCACTTCTTATTCTCTTGACGGGTAGATCAAATTCTCTTTTTGTGCCCTCTTGATGAAGGTTTTCACCTTCTCTTGTACCGACACTTATCAAAGACAAAGAAAACCCAAGTGAAGCGGGAGTAATCATCAACAATAACAAGTCCATATTTGTTACCCCGATGCTAAGGTAGGCCACCGGTCCAAAAAGATCCATGTGTATCAACTCCAATGGTTGAGTAGTGGTCATCACGCTCTTTGGTGGGTGAGGTGCACCTACTTGCTTTCCGGCTTGGCAAGGTCCACATATCCCTGTCTTTGTCAAAATCAACATTTGTTAGTCCAATGATGTGGTTGTCTTTTTGCGGTTTGGCCAAGTTCCTCATGCCAACATGTGCTAGACGGCGATGCCATAACCAGCCCATGCTAGATTTTGCCATTAGACAGGTATCAAGCTTAGCTTCACTTTTGTTGAAGTCAACTAAGTAAAGCTTGTTCTTGAGTTTGCTCAGTAAAGATAACAGAGGAATCCTTTTCGCGAAAAGACTTCCACACCAACATCCGTAAAGAGACAATTGTAGCCTTTCTCACACAATTGTGAGACCGACAACAAATTGTATCCCAACGAATCAACATGCAAAACATCTGAAATATTATGCTCGGGGTTGTGATAGCAACGTTACCAAGACCGATCACACTTCCTACATCATCATTTCCAAACCTTATGTTGTTCCTCGCCGTCATTGGTTTGGGAATATGATGAGAACATACTCCTTTCTCCGGTCATATGATTTGTACAGTACTGCCAAACACCCAACTTGACCCACCGGAGGAGTATGCCCGCAAAACAAGTTTAGTTCACAAGTTTAGGTCCCCTAAGATTCTTGGGACCTTTTACCTTAGTCACAAGAACTTTGGGAACCCATATAGAGGTGTTGCAATAAAGTTTCTTTTCTTTGCCCAAGTATTTTTGCAAACACCTCCCCCTTGTTGTTTGCCTTCACTTCAAAGCAAGAATTTGAGTCTAACTTGCTTGCTTTTTGCCTTTGATTGATAGGAGTGGCCCTTAGGAACAGCCGCACAAGATTTTTCGACTTCTAGACCTTCTTCACAGGCTTTTGGACCATCTTCTTGGGTCTATTCTCGAGCCGAGGCGGTGTAGGTGACCTTCCCTTTTCTTGGGGCGCGGCACTGCCACCCGTCCTCGCGGCACTGCCGCGTGTGGCAATCAGTGCAGCTCGGGTTGGCTTGTTTCTAGCGCTCTGTGCAGGTCTCTCTGTACCTACTGTGCCTTTGCTCAAGAATTTGACACATTCAACACCATTGATCATCTTTCGACCATTGGTTTTGTTGCCATGTTTGTGTCCAAGTCCATCCTTGATTCTTGGATTTCTCCCATCAATGTAGTTGGGCCTCTTTGGAACCTCAACTTTATTGCTCCTTTGTTGCCTTCTGATTTCACCTTCTTTTCTTACCATAGCAAAGTGAGCCTAGTGATCTCTTTCTCCATTGCTTTCATGTTGGCAAGGTTAGTGGCATAAGCATTCATATCAACATTATAGCATTTTCCACAACCTTGACTAGTGGAGGGAGTAGAGGTATCCTTTGTGGCTAGGAGATGTGAGTTGCTCTCACTAAGAATGCTATGTTCATTTTCAAGCTTTTTGTGCTTGTCTTGCAAGTCACAATATTTCCCATTTAGGGTGACCATAGCCTTCTTAGTAAGAGCATGATTTCCTTGCTCATTAGCTAGGCTCTTTTGCAAGGAAGCCACCTCACTTCTCTCAGCTACAAGAGCATCCTTGTTATCAACATAGAGCTTTTCAAGTCTATCAAGTTGACTATCTCTAGTTGCTAACTCCGCTTGGGTACTCTCTAGATCCGCCATTAGTTGAGCAAGAAAGCCTCTAGTTTTGGGATCTAGGTTTTTAGTGAGTCTAACATATTCTTCATCATCACTAGATTCATCTTCACTAGAGCTTTCACTAAGATCACTAGAGTCATCACTAAGAGAAGGAGAAGGTTTGGGTTTGGATTTTACCTTCTCATGCTTGGCCATAAGACAAACATGAGTGGAGTCATTGTCCTCATCCTCATCATCGGTCATGTTGTTGAAGAACTTGGGTGTAGAGGTCTCTTGCATAGCAAATGTTGCAACATGGACTTCCTCTTCACTTGTCTCTTTTGTTGAGTCCCACTCATGGCCGATGTGAGCTTCACCCATGCTTCTTCCCTTTCTCTTGTAGTCTTGCTTCTTGTCCTTGCCATTGTCCTTCTTGTATTTGTTGTTCTTGTTCTCATAAGGACAATCGGCAACAAAATGCTCGGTGCTGCCACAATTGAAGCATGTTCTCTTTTTCTTGTTTGGGAATCTTCGTTGCACCATCTTGTAGCCATTTGCTTTCATCCCCTTCTCATACTTCTTCATGAATAGGGCCATGTCATCAATCTTCTTGTAATCAGCCCCATCATCTTCATCATCACTTGAGGAAGAGGTTGCATCAATATTTTCTTGCATCTTCTTCATTTCTTTGTCTAGACTTGTTGATGCTTGCTTGCTGCCCTTGACCTTGTTGGAGGAGCTTGGCTTGCTTGTCTTGGTTGCTTTGAGAGCCACTTCCTTGATCTTGACCCCCTCAAGCTTTGCTTGCAACTCTCCAAGCTTTCTTCTTTCATTTGCCTCCTCTCTTTGCATGTCATATGTGAGCAGCCTACCAAGCACATCATTTGGTGTGAAGTGCTCAAACCTCTTCTTGTCACGAATCAAGGTGACCACTATGTCATTTCTAGGTGTGTATGCCTCAAGCATGATCTTGACAACGGTGTGGTCATCTAGATCCTCATCTCCAAACCCTCTAATCTTGCCAACTAGCACCATCAAACCGATCAAACATCTCTTGTGCTCCTTCTCCATCAAGGATCACAAATCGGTTGAGCTTGGCCTTCAACAAGTCAATCTTGGCCTTTCTCACTTTGTCAACACCTTCATGTGCAAGTACTAGAGTGTCCCAAATCTTCTTTACTTCATTGACATTCATCACCCTATTGTACTCATTGCCTTCTAGAGCACTTAGAAGGATGCCTGTGGCTTGACCATTGATGTGGGCAGCTGCTAGCTCTTCATTTGTTGGCTCCTTGGAATTCACCGGTGGCTGAAATCCACTGCACACAACCTCCCAAAGACCGGGGTGAAGAGCGCTAAGATAGGCTCTCATCAAGTGCTTCCACTTGGCATAGTTGGTCCCATCGAACGGGCAACTTTCCCCGCGGGTACATTGATGAAAGACTTCTTATCGCGGTTAGTCAAATAAGAAGAATAGTTAAAGGATATAGCGGCAAATTTGTTGTTGTTGACGCTGCTCTCATCCTTCTTCTTTTCCTTCTTCTTCTTGTTCTTGTTGTAGGAGATGTCATCATCTCCATCTTCGGAGCTACTTGATAGCTCACTTGACTCCGCTTCCTTTTCTTGCCTTTTCTTTTCCCTTGCTGCCCTTCTAGCAGCTCTTGCCTCACTGAATCATCTTTCTTTGATCTTTTCTTTGAAGCTTCTCGGCAAGCTTGACACTAGCTTGCTCTTCAAGCTTCTTCTTTTCTCTTTCTTGCCGTCTTGTGTTTCGTCTTGCTAGTCTTGCGGCTTTTATCTTGACGTCGGTAGCATCACCCTTGATGGTGCTCTCGCCGGGCCGCATCGAGAGAAAGCTTCGCCGCCGCTGGCCTCCACATCCTCCACGGGGATGGTAGGCTTGTCTCCTCTGTTGGATCCCTCCGGTGCGTCCATACTTCACGCGGTGAAGCATATATAATGGTATCCTAGCTCCGATACCACTTGTAGGATCGGATGGAAGCCTAGAGGGGGGGTGAATAGGCTTACCCCCTAAAATCGACTGTTAGAACTTTGGCACACCGTCAAGATAGATAAGCGCGGCCTTTGCCAAGCGTATAGTCGTGAAACCGCCGCGTAAAACTGGCGGCACGTAAAATGTCCTCGCAGAGAGAAGGCACTTCTTCGGCCAGAAGGCGCGTAATCGCCAAGGCGCCTCGTGCGGCTGCATCGCCGCGGGTCACTTCATAGAAGTGAACTCGAGGTGAATCGTGAGTCGTGTCCGGTGAGATGGTGATTCTCCCTTGTTCCCGCACACGGGTATACCACGTAAAACTAGCCAAAGCCGGCAGTAAAACCCGGCAACCAAGTAGATCGGGTCGAAGCCCTTTCTCACAAGACAAATATGCAACAAAGTAAAGGGAGGACAAGTGAGACAAGGATTTGACCGTGGGTTCGCCGCGCCACACAAAGCCGGGTTACGCCCACGTTGTTGAGGTTGCCACACAAGGCTTGGCTTGCCCACCGGCTTGCCTTTTCCCTCGTTCACAAGTCTAGGGAGTTAACCCTAGAGATGTGGGGTAATGTATTGTTGTAGAGTGAGGTTACAAACCTCCCAAGGGCGCCACACGAAGGGGGCAAGCTCAAGGGCGACGCCTAGCCGTCTAGGAGCAAGCTCCAAGAGTAAAGAACCCTAGGGTTCCGGCCAAACGTGAACCAAATGCTCTTTTTGAGTGGGGGAAGTAGTAGATCCGGTCTCCAATCGAAGTTTGCGTTGTTTCCCTCAAGAATCCTGGGTGGGAAGTGAGTGATTGAGTGGGGAGCTCAAAGAACTTCAATGGAGGTGAGAGAGAGAGCAAGAGGTGAGTTCCCGGCTCGCTCGAGAGGAAGAAGATGAAGTGAGCCTGTGCAAACCGTTGTGGGAGGGGTAGAATGGGTATTTATACCCCACGGACCCAACGGTAGGATTTAAGTGTGGCACCGCCAAGATCGACACGCTGCACCGCCACCCGCGCCAACCAACTGCAAAGAAAAGAGTGAATCGTGTAGAAAAGCCGGGCCGGGTCGGGTTTGGAGTTGAGTGTTGTGTCCGGATTTGAGATTTAGAGCACTTGGTCCACAGTACCGAGAATCCTAGGATCCCTCTTAATAGTACGGCATTTCCTAAACTCAAGATTCAAAATATAAAATAATTTAAACGCCTTGATCAGGAAACACCACCATCTAGCTTATTTGGTGCCTTTGGACTGTTCATCAACTCCACATTTTAATCCCGCATGTCATCTTCGTAAATCTTATTAGTTCCCTAATTCGGTGGTCATCAACACCAAAACCCACTTAGAGCTTGATTGCACTTACAATCTTTCAATTGATGAAAAATGAATACTGACTAGACGGACATCAAACATATATATTCCTGTTTTGGCATGGTTGACGAAATTGTCTCGTCTTTTTAGACCTCGGATCTATGTAGGGCAAGTAGAGATTAATATTGTCTAATAAGGTTTTATATATTATCGCAAAATTTAAAGATAACTAATAGACAACATATACAATGTTGCTTTTTGAGTAATCTCATTGTAACTCCTGATTTTAATTTTTTGTGCATAAAAACTAAAGAAATATTGAGGGTTGTATAGCAACGACAACTCATACAATAATGCCATAGAGACCCCATAGATATAAATTTTAACTTATGATAAGGTGATATCATATTTGTTGGGTCGATAGATTATACCCTATGTTTTCACTAGTACGAGGATTTATTTTGCGTGACACACCCCCCAAATCATTCCATGGCGGGCACACCTTTTGCGCCGCCACGGTTGCTATTGGGCGGGTGGCGGCCGCCCGCCCGCCGCATGACGCCCACCACGGTTAATGTATTTTCCGTGGCGGGCACCCTAAAACGACCGCCATTAACCGTGGCGGGCATTCTAATGTGCCCACCACGGAAAATCTATTTTCCGTGGCGGGCACAATAAAAGGCCCGCCACGAAAAAGGCGAAGCCCAAATAACCCATTTTTCGCCCGATAGCAATTATATATATAGATGTTAGGGTTTGGCCACTTCACTCCACCCTTCTCTCCCTCCCGACGCCGCTCGCCCCGGCCCTCCCGACTTCACTCCACTCGCCCCCAGCCTCGACTCCGCTCGATCCCTCTCCCTCCACGCGTCCACTCCCTCTCCCTCTCCTGCGCAGCCAGGCCGGCGCGCCTCCGTTCCCCATCGATCCCTCCTAGATGCGGCGGATCCCTGCGGAGCTCGGCAGCGGGGCGCGGCGCTCCTCACCACGGCGGGCCGGATCCGGTGGTGGAGTGAGTGGATCCGGCGAGGGAGGAGCCTCCCGGTGGCGGCTCCGGTGTGGAGGAGCTCCACCACGGCGGCGGCTCCACCACGACGGGCTCCCTCGAACCGCGACGGGCTCCACCCACGGCGGCCTCTCGATCTGGCGAGAATTTTGAGGAGGAGCTTCACCACGGCGGTGGGCTCCACCATGGCGGGCTCCTTGATCCGGCGGGCTCCCACGGCGTCGGCTCTACCATGGTGGCTCCTCGATCCGGTGGCGGGGCTCCTAGATCCGCGCGCACCGTTGGCCTCCACCCTCTCCATCCCCTTCGATCCGGCGGTGGCGGGCTCCACGATGGCGAATCCGGTCCTGGCTCGTGTTGATCGGGCGGCAATGGCCTCCACAACGGCCGGAGGCTGCGCGGTGGGCCCAGGTTCAGTGCGGCCCAGATCCAAGCCCATGTGGGCTTTTTTTTTTTTTGTTTTTCCAAACTTTACCATGACCGCACCACGGTGGACGGGCATCTTTGCCCGCCACGCAAATCTAAAAAACCCTGTCACGCAAAAGATTTCTATAGTAGTGTTTATGAATAGATTAACCTTCATCTATTTTATTTTTTTTGTTAATGGATTAACTAACGGCACTGCCAATCCAGTACTTCATTGTGTATTATTTTAATGAATTTTAAATGTGAACGCTTAGCGTAATCATATATTTTAGTGGTCAACTGTAACCTCGGTATATGCATCCTATATCAAGATTTTTCCCATACCTCTCAAAAAAAAAAAACTTATTTTCCCCAATATCTCTAAAAGGGATTTTTCCACGTACCACAAAAGGTTGCTTTTTACCACAGACAAATTTCAGGCTGTTTTGTCAACTGTGAACCATGGTACGTACCTTTTAAAAAAAAATTTTTTCCATATCTCTAAAAAAATATTTTCCACATACGACAAAAGTTTTTTACCGGACAAATTCCAAGTTGTTTATTAATGTATAATTGGATGTGGATATCATTTAGAAAATAAAAATCCAATGGTTAGGGGTAGTTAGAACCTTTGGTTAATGGCTAGATGTTTTTTTTTATTATTGTTAAAATTTCTAGCATTTATCTTTTTCAATAACACGTCCGGTGTGGATTAATATGGAGACTCCATTGGGATCTCTAATTAGTAATAGTAAGTAAAAATCCAATGGCTAGGGGTAGTTAGAACCTTTGATTAATGGCCAGATGTTTTTGATTATTGTAAGAATTTCTAGCATTTATCTTTTTTTCCCATAACGCGCGTCGATGTTGATTAAGGGCATCCACAATAGTGCTAGCTATATAGCTAGCTGATGTGGAGGTGAGAGACAAAATAAATGACTATTTTATATCTTCTTATTCTAGTGGACCCACATGCTCCTCTCTCAGGTTCTTGGAATACGTAAAATAGATAGGCTATTTGTTCATCGCTAGTGACTACTCTCTCTCCTACTTTTTTTCTTGTCCATGTCATAATAGCTAGCCAAATAGCTAGCTATTGGGGATGCCCTAACGTGGAGATTCCATTGAGGCATCTAATTAGTAATAGTAAAATTTATACGAGATGCACTAGGAAGATTGACCACCTTAGATCACATGATGAGCACGGTTCATGAGTTGGCAATCACTGAAGAAAGCTAGGTAGAATGACCACTTCAATACCCAAGCCCATACCACGAGCCTATACCTAAGATGCTGATAGAGCATCAGACCTTTACATATAGGAGTATCTAATTTGCCAGTTACAGGCATGCTTTGGTTTTCAAATTGCTCCATTTATCAAGCACTTGGACACTTGATGATGGTCATGACATACCGTTCTCAAGGGATAGAAAGGACTATGCTAATAACCAAAACCATCATACTGCCTCGAGACAGGAACTGACACATGTTGCCTCCAAAACAGGGAAATAAATGCTTGCTCAAAGCAAGGAAAACTTCATTATATTATATTCTAAATGTTAACTTCACAATTCTTCTTTATTGTGGCGCGCGATGGCCATGTTTTATGCTTAATTTTCTGAAAACTAATATAACTAATGGTGGTTTCCTAATTATATAATAGGGTTGTGAAAAGTGTTGAACTTATTATGAAGGGTTTGTTTCATCAAATGGTATTCGATAGCAACACAGACATAACCAGGTAATTTTTTTTCCATACCAACTTTGTAATTGAATAACCTATATTCTAACGAAGCATGGTTTCCTGAAATAATACATTGTGTATGTGAAGTAAAGACACTAAACCCTGAAATATTCTTCTCTGATGTCATAGGTGAAGGAATAAACAGTAAACCCGTTAGCAACCAAGGCTTAGATCACTGTTCAGATACAACCCAATAAACAACAGGAACGGGTTTATGAACAGTACCGAACTGGGTTTAATGAACAGTGAAAACCCGTTATGAAACAGTACCGGAACATGAACAGCGTAAATCCGTTAGAAAATAGTACAAACCCGTTGTGAACGGCAAAAACCAGTTATGAAACAGTACAGACCCGTTAATATAAACAGTACATCCATAATTGATACGAACAGTGCCACCCGTTACTGTTTCAAAAACCGTAAAACCTATTTTCTTGCTTTCAAAAAAAAAAAAATTCAAAAAAATTCTCCAAAATTTGTTCCATATATTCGATATCGCTTTAAACTTTGAAATTCATATCTACTCCACCCAAACTATGATTAGCATAATTCCACTTCCAAAAATCTTCTAAAATCATATTCAACATTTCCATGCCATTGTTCTATTATTTAGTACCCATAAATTAATATTAACCTGCAAAAGGATTAATAACAACCCATCTTTAACTAATTATACTACTACTTTTTTTTTTTTTCTCCAAGTGTGATCATACCTACCCGTGCTTCGCACGGGGTTCCCATCTAGTTAATCTTATAGCCATACACTGCAGTACTGTAGACTTATTAAGTGGTTTGTTGCAACAGTAGAAAATTCTCAACTCAATTGTTACTATTCGATCCGTTTCTCTCTTTTTTTTTTTTTTTTCTAACTCCTCACATCTAACATTCGAACATTTGATCATGTGTAGCCTTGTGGTCGTGACTCATAATCAGATATCAATAATTAAAATCAATGTGCCTGCGCTATTGACCGAAGACTGTTGAAGGTAATTATGGGCAACATTCATGTGAGATAGGCAAGCCAAAAAAAAAAAAAAAAAAACTCAGAGCACATGGATTTTAACTATGGAGTTTATTGGAAATTTCAGATGCTCAACACAAAAATCGCTCTACGAGGATCTAGGAATCTTGAAATGCATCTCAAAAGAAGGGAGACCATAATCCATGAAATGCATCTAAAAAATGGCTCTTGTCTTCTGGATGCAATTAAGTGCTTTGGAAGCTGTGAACATCTCTTCTCGAAAAGAAGAGGAGCGAAGGTGCGGAAAAGCAGAGGAAGCCTCCAACTCCATGCCAAGTAGGCCTTGCTATCCCATCCAGGACCAACTAAGTACCAGCAGGTGTACCTGGGCCACGACGACGTCAGGTGTATCAACATAGCCGCTGGGTATACATTTGTGTTGCAGGTTAGGATCGCCTGATCGGTCAGGTGTAAGGTCGGTAGCTAGGTGTCTGACCACTACCACATCTTTGTTACCTGCCCCGGTGCCGGCAATGGCGGCGGTGCGGTCGGAGCCCATGGGCTCAGGTTCCAGACGCCACGTACTGCCGCTTCAAGGTCGACCTTCCTTCACGTGCTTTGCTTTTGCTCTGCTTCCTCTGCTCCGGCCAGGCGGCGAGGTAGGCCAGCTTGTCATGTGTGTCATGTCTGTTCATACTGCAAATGAGGTGGTGAATTGTAATAAATGGAGGGATATAATACAGAGAGAAAAAAGAGCAAGGCAGTTTAGAGAGGGTTAACTCTAGTGTTTCTTTGTGGATGCAAATGTTTGTTGTGTTGCAATCTTTGTTCGGTTCAGTGTTCAATTGTCATAACCAAATCTAAAAGTTGATTCAGTTCAGGTAAAATCCTTCTTTCTTTAGTGGTGCCTTCTTCTGCTTTTAAGTGGTGTTCATATCATATTTGACACTCGGGGTTTGCAGTTGACCATCTTACTGCAGTAGCAGAGCAGTGATAAGTGGATGGGTTACTGCCTTAACAATGCAGTAGAAAGGCACCTTAACAATGCAGTAGAGATCCTCCTAAAAAGACAATGCAGCCATTGAGCAGTTTCAACACTTTACAGAGTTCATAATAAGCTGAGTAGGCACAGTCTGATTTAGTTTGCAGTGAACAAGCTGGCTGAAGACTAGGTTGGCCGCCAGGTGTTCCATGAATTTTTGAACACAGTACTAAGGTTTCAGTAATGTAACTTTAAACTAGGGATGGTGACATTTACGTGACCGCAAATAGTGGCAGCTTGTTCAGGGCCAAGATTTCCACTAAAAAGACAGGCATCAATCCGTCACCCAGAAAGTTGAATGTTGTTTTTCTGTTCCTAGTATTCAAAATTATACATTATTCCCTGAGCTGCTGTTTATTAACAACTTGTGCAGAATGGAAGTGATCTGGTTTACAGGGAAACCATCCCTGAAAAACTATTCGGACGCACGGTCTATTAGATAAAAAACTGGTAAACATCCAACCACGACAGCCCAGACCAAACGACAATCCCTAGCAACCCACTTACACAAAAAGGACACGCGACGAAGCCCACCACATGTCATCGTTGCCGAGCTTACCACAACCAAAAGTAAGCAACTCTGACTTTCCATAGTGAACATGAGACAAGGACCTAACATACCCAATGGAACCCTCCACATTTCATCGTTGTCGAGCGTACCTCAACAACAATAAGAGCCTCCAACTTCTCATGGTGAACATCGGCCAAGGACCTTGACATGACGCCACATACTCGCAACAAGCCATGACCTCCCAAGAAGTGAACTTGGCGTGTCATTGATGTCGAGCTTCGTTGCACCCACCTTCACCAATGCAGATCGTCCCTACGAGAGCCAGAGACGCATTGTAAGCAACAAAGCCGAAAGTGCCCCATCCTCGTTAAAAACCCAAAGGCTTGTAGACAAGCAAACAAGGTTTCTGTGTAACCTACATTAGGATGGCACAGGCTTCTAGGTGACACACAGGAAGGGAACCACGTTGATCGCCGATGTTGGCGGGGGCGGATCTGGGCCACGGGCTGCCCGGGCTACATCGATCCCGGGGCATTGTCCAAAAACAGTGTGAACATGTAAGGAGCAGCAAGCACAAGGAAGAAGGGGATCGGAGCAGGGGACGGGAAGCATAGGTAGATTAGGTAAACTGTAATAATAGAGATAAAAGTTTGTTACAAGATTGTTCATACTCCTCTCAAGTCTCTCCCCTATCTTATACTCTCAGCCACTCTTCCAGAAGGAGCCAGTTACATTTGGGTTGGGCCGGCGTGTTCTTTTGGGCCTGGTAGGAGGAAGCGAGCCCAGCTGCGAGCTTGACGACGGGTCTTGATCCACAGGTGGAATGGTGCTGACACTCCCCCGGTCTTGAATGCCGCCATGTCCCCAGGCCGGCGCCCGCGGGAACTGCTGACGTAAAGCTTCCAGGGTCTCCCAAGTGGCGAGCTCCCTTGGCGATGACGACCACTGGACAAGCCCTTGTTCCACGGATGGTCACCGGGCGCCCAACGACGCTGGAGTATGCGGACCGGTACCGCAACGACGAGAGCTCAGGAAGGCAAGGCAGGAGATACCGTTGGTCGCCGGGAGAGAGCCCGAGCGGGACACGTGAAATACCGGATGAATTGCTGAACCCGGCGGCAGCTCTAGCTTGTAAGCAACAGCACCAATCTTGTCGATGATCGTGAACGGACCGAAAAACTTGAATGCCAGCTTGTTACAGGAGCGACGGGCAAGCGAGGATTGCACATAATGTTGGAGCTTCAAAAAAGACTCGTGCGCCAATAGGGAAGCGAACGTTCGACCTGCCCTTGTCGGCTTGGCGCTTCATCCTTATCTTGGCTCGTTAAGGTGCTGCTACACCGATGCTTGCATCAGTTCTCTGTTGCGCATCCAGGATTGGAGATCAGGCACAGCCTCCAAAGAATCAACATCGATCCCCAGGTGGCGAGGTGAACGACCGAACAGTACTTCAAACGGAGAACGTCCCAAGGCAGAGTGGGGAGAGGTGTTATACCAGTATTCTGCTAGGGACAGCCAAGAACTCCACTTGGAAGGACAAGAGTGAGTAAAGCAGCGAAGAAATGTCTCCAAGACCTGGTTGACCCGCTCAGTTTGCCCGTCCGACTGTGGGTGATAGGACGAACTGAGACCGACCGTAGTGCGAGTCATGGCGAAGAGGGTGCGCCAAAAGTTACTAGTGAACACTCGGTCACGGTCGGAGACTATCTTTTGGGAAGACCATGGATCCGATAAACCTGATCAAAGAATGCCTTGGCCACCGTGGAAGCACTAAATGGATGGCGGAGCGGAATGAAATGGGCAAACTTTGAAAAGGAATCCACGACCACTAGAATTGCATTTGCTGAACCAGAAGTTGGGAGGCCTTCGACAAAATCCATCGTCAGTACCTGCATGGCTCCATCAGGCACCTCCAGAGGTTGAAGCAACCCAGGATAACCAGCCCGATCGGGCTTGGCTTGCAGGCACGTGGAACAGGACTGCACGAACTGCCAGATCATCTTTTTCATCCCTTTCCAGAAGAACAACTGCTTGATACACTTGTATGTGACAGGAGCACCTGAATGGCCTCTTGTAGGTTCAGAATGAAGTGCACGAAGAATTCTGTTCTAAAGATTGGTGTTGCGGCCCGGCCGGCACGCGGCCCTTGTAACGTATGACGCCCTCTCACGCGCATCGTAGCCATCGAAGAGTTAGGTTGGACGGCCAAACGAGTTAAAAGACTTATCGCCATCGGGTCGGACCGATAACCAGCCACCAATTCATTCATCCATCGGTGTTTAACCGGCGAGATAGCGAACCTGATGCGGGTGTGCTCGGGCGAGACAGAGCATCGGCGGCGCCATTCTCCTCGCACCCTTCCCGTATATGATCTTGTATTGTAACCCCAGGAGCCGTGAAACACCTTTTGTTGCCAAGGCGTGTGTAATCGCTGCTCATTCAAGTGGATGAGACTCGATGGCTTTGTGTGTATAACGAATTCAGCAGGCATGAGGTAATGGCGCCAAGTGTCGACGGCTAGCAATATGGACAGGTATTCCTTCTCGTAGACGAGAGAGAGACCTCGATTCTGTGGGCTCAAGGGCTTACTGATGTACGCCACCGGGTGTCCTCGCTGAGAGAGCACAGCGCCAATGCCGGTACCCGAGGCGTCGGTCTCCAGGTGGAAAGGAACTGAGAAATCGGGCAGCGCAAGGACAGGAGTTTCGGACAATGCCGGCTTGAGAAGTTCGAATGCCGGCATGAGTTGGGGTCCAAACAAACAACTGGTCTTTCTTGAGTAACTCTGTTAGTGGTTTAGCCGGAACCCCGAAGTGCCTCACAAACTTCCGGTAGTATCCCGCAAGGCCGAGAAACCCACGCAACTGCTTCACAGAAACTGGTGTTGGCCATTCATGAATTGCTTGAATTTTACTAGGATCCGTCGACAGTCCATCCTTGCTCACTATATGCCCGAGATAGGATATAGACTGAAGTGCAAACTTGCACTTGGACAATTTCAGTTTCCATTGATCTGCCCGCAGCCAAGAGAGTACTTGAGCCAGGTGGCTGAGATGTTCTTCCCAGGATTTACTGAACACCAATATGTCATCGAAGAAGACGATTACAAACTTCCGAAGACCTGGTGCTAATGTTACATTCATTGCACCCTGAAATGATCCAGGAGCTCTGTTAAGCGAAGGCCATCACACAGAACTCGAACAGGCCGACGTGAGTTTGGAAGGCTGTTTTATGCTCCTCTCCCCTGATTTCAGTAGTATCTGGTGGAAACCTGCCCTCAGATCCAAAGTGGAAAACTATGATGCGCCAGCCAACTCGTCCATAAGTTGATCAAAAACGGGCCTTTGGATACTTGGACTTCTTTGTGATTGCATTCAGCTGTCTGAAGTCGACACGAAAAACGATATGAGCCATCTTTTTTCTTGACGAGCAGGACAGGCGAGGAGAATGAACTAGCACTTGGGCGGATCAGTCCCTGAGACAACATTTCCTGCACCTGACGCTCAACTTCATCCTTGAACTTGGGCGGGTAGCGATATGGGCGAATGAAAACTGGCTGTGCCCCCTCAATCAAAGGAATTTCATGATCACAAGCCCAAGAAGGTGGCAGCGAGGTAGGAGCCTGAAATAAATCCTGAAATTGATCCAATAAGCTCTGAATCTCAGGAGGAAACTGAGGCTGCTCTGTAGACCCACTATCATCGCCAGCATGCTCAATATGCAGCAAAAACTGAGAAGGATCCTCAGGTGAGATGCCCTGCAGCAACTGATACCTGTTCTCATGAGGAAGAATTATCTGCTTAAGCCGCCAATCGATCATCATGGGGCCATTCGCCTCTAACCAGTCCATGCCCATAATCACATCAAAATTAGCCAGAGGACGGGAATGCATATCAGACACAAAGGAAACACCATCAACTGACCAAGGAACCTGATGCAATGAAACAGTACTCTTGAGGAATCCCCGCCAGCTATCTGCACAGAACGATCCCTTGGTGTAGTCACCACACCTGTGATCTGGTCCACCAGTGACTCCTTGATGAAGGAGGCAGAACTACCGGAGTCGACTAGAATATGTACTGGCAACTGCTGAATCAGACCCATAAACCGGACTGTTCTGGCAGCTGGAACGCCTGACAATGCAGATTTGGAGAGAGCCAACATGACCTGCTCATTGGGTGGAGATGATGGAGGAGAATCTGCCAAGGAATCCGACGAAGAGAATGACTCCCAGAGTGCATCCACGGCCTGTAGGACCTCGGGAGAGCATCTGTGTTCCCGATGGTACTTGGCCCCGCACTTGAAGCACAATCCCAGTGCGCGGCGGTAGGTCTTGAGCGCCGCTAGCTTCGAATCACCGGCAGCCACTGGAGGAGGAACTGGTGCTTGTTTAAGCACGCCCGGCTTTGTCGATCGCGGGGAACCGGAGGCGGCGGCAAGGGCAGAGGACCCTTGGCCACCGGCGCGTTCCGGTAGGGCGAATGCCAATCACCACCACGCGCGGGCTTGGTCATCACCGGCATGGCCACCTCTTCCTGCAACAGGGCAAGATTGCAAGAAGCATCAAGTGTTTGTGGAGAATGCATGAGGACAATTGCCTTGATGTCAGGCTTTAAGCCATCTATGAAGCGTTGAGTGAAGTATAAGGGATCATTGATTTGAGAATAGGCATTTAGGTTGTCTTTGAGCTCGCAGAAGTCATTGACATAGGATGCTATGGTGGTTTGCTGACGAATGTTGAACAGTTTGCGGAGAAGGAGTTCATGCTGGTTGCAATCGAAGCGATCGTGGAGAAGACGGCAAAACTGATCCCATGAGGGCCCTCTAACTCGCTCTGAACCGATTGGTACCAGCAATCAGCAGGACCCTCCAGATACATCTCAGCAACACTCAGCCACATGGACTCCTCCACCAGGTACATACGAAAATACTTCTCAACGCCGACGCCAACGGGCGGGGTTTTCACCACTAAACTTGGGAAAAGGTAGCTGAGGAATGCGGCCAAGGTTGGCGTGAGCTTGCTGGTTGTCTGGGGGTCTTGAAGCTGTGGATTACCCAAGTAAGACTGGCTGGGTGGATTTGGGGAAAAATTATGCTGAGTAGGGCTGTTGTGAGGGTAATCGAAGTGGTAGGAAGGATGAACGAGGTATGGATCTAGTGGTTTTGGAGCAAACTGCTGAGGGTTTTGCTGAATTGGGGAATTGTGAAGATCGAATTGCAGTGCTGAAGAAACAGGAACATGAGTGGTAAGTGGTGGTGCCATACCAGATGCCGGGATATGGGTCCACGTCATGACGACGCCGACCCAGTATCCGTGTAGACATGTCGACGTGGTGCCCGTTGGCTTACGTTGTGCCGAACGGCACGACGGGCGAGGCCGATGAAGCACCCACCGAGGCCGCTGGCTGGAGACGGAATATTCCCTGCCGACGGCGCGGCAGACCCAATCACCGCCGGTCCCGGTGGTTGGTGAGCTTGGAGACCTTGAGGCGCAGGTCGCCGACGAGTCCTTCCACCGCGGGCGATGGTGCGTTCGAGCGCAGCGACGGGTCGCCGCGCTCGCCGCGATCTCCGATCAACGAAGTCGCCTCCGGTTCTCGGATGCGGCGCCGAGCTCGGGTCGACCGTGGACTTGGAGGGGCGGCGTCGGCGCGGAGGCCCTCGAAGTTCGGGCGAGGCGGCGCCGTAGTCGGGGTTGAAGGCAGGGACCGGCGAGGACTCCAGGACGGCGAAGGCGTTGGTTGTTGGAGAGGTTCGACGACTCGAGATCGGCGAAGCGCCGCTCCCAGTTGGCGTCAAGCTCATCGAACCGGCGCGCAGACTCCGCGCGGGACTTTTGGATCTCGCCGAGGACAAGCTTGTCGACGGCTCCATGGCGCCGCGGGCAGCCTGGAACCGGGTATAGTGCTCATGGGTGGGCGCCGACGTTGAATCGGGCGGCCAGGATTGGCCTAGTCCGATACCAAATGTAAGGAGCAGCAAGCACAAGGAAGAAGGGGATCGGAGCAGGGGACGGGAAGCATAGGTAGATTAGGTAGATTAGGTAAACTGTAATAATAGAGATAAAAGTTTGTTACAAGATTGTTCATACTCCTCTCAAGTCTCTCACCTATCTTATACTCTCAGTCACTCTTCCAGAAGGAGCGAGTTACATTTGGGTTGGGCCGGCGTGTTCTTTTGGGCCTGGTAGGAGGAAGCGAGCCCAACTGCGAGCTTGACGACGGGTCTTGATCCACAGATGGAATGGTGCTGACAGAACATGTTCCATAAAAAAGACAAGATAAAAAGGCCAGCACCCCGACGCCATGGCAGCCCAGCAGCCTGTCCGGCTGCACCTGCACCTTAGCCCTGGCCGGCGGCCGGGCGCAAGGACGGTGATTCCCCTCTCCACGCGGAGATCGCGAACGCCCGACGGCAGCGGTCGAGTGTCCTCCGTGCCCTTCTGCATTCTGCCCCTTGAGCTCCTCGATCATGTGCTGTGCCGTCTCGCGCAGTACGCTTCATCATCCCGCTGCCCGCTGCCCTGTGACTTGGCCAGGCAGCCACCGGTTCACCAGGCACCGGCCACGGTCCCTGGCCGCCCAGCCCGGCCGTCTTTGCCCCCCACTCCTCCAGGCGGCCAGCGGGCCAGGCCCCCACTCGGCCGTGACAGAGAGCCAGCGAGACTGCGGCAGGCAGGCAGGTGCTAGATGCCTAGATCCCTACTCGCTACTCCATAAATTTCTAATTTTTCGCTGTTCATAGATTACAGAAAGGGGAGGCATCTCGACTACGCTTGCAAGGTAGAGAACGATACCCAAAGTGTCACCGTGATCGGCTCACAGCTAACGTCGGCTGGGGTTCTTGCTTGGTGCAATCCACCGCACACTTGCACAAAGCGGTTCCACCATCCAGCAAGGCATGGATTCCACGGCCTACCACAGCAAGGGCCACGCGGCTCATAGATTACACAAAGGTTCGAGATCGTGCCTTGCTTTTATATATTTTATTTGCCCCATTATATTGGCCCTGATAGCTCCTCCATACTGTACCGCGTCAACGACGAAGGTGATCATCACTGTTCTTCTGGTTCTGGGGATCTGAAGGCAGCAGAGCTTTGAGACCTGCGTGCAAGCATCCATCTTCTATTTCAGGTCAGTGATCGATTCTACCTATAGGGGGAAGTTGGATGTCCATGGATGTCCAATGGATACCCTCTAGTTCAAAAAAATGAACTACGAAGAGATGGACCAAAATTTGAATTTCTAGTTCATTTTGCTAAAATTCATGGATGTCCAATTTTTGCTAGCCTTCCACCTCTAATTCTACCAATGATTTCTTTCCATCCATGCCTATATACGCGGAAGCGACTTTTGCTAGTAACCTGCCTTACTGATCCTGGGATTGTTCTTTCCATCCAAGCCTATGTATGCCCGAAGCTTGATCGATTGGGTATGTTGATCAACAGTTTGAAGAAACTAAAAGAAGTGACGGAATCGAGTTTTTTTCTCGCCTACAATAATCATGTACTACCCCATCTTAAAAAGAGTTTGATTGTTTTCGACTAAGTCAATTTTTGGTTGGATTTAATAGAAAATAGTATCAATGTTTATTCTCTAAATAGTTTAATATGTAAATATTTTGTAATTAATCTAAAGTACTGATTATGTATAATAAGTAATAATGATTTTTTTGTATATATTTCGTTTAAATTAAAGTTGAATGACATTTCAAAAGTTAGGAATTGTATTCTTATGGAACAGAGTAGGCACTAAATCGCACAAAAATACTTGAGTACTGAGCATGCACCAGTCTTTCTTGAATATTGATTATATGACATTCATAAACCAAGTATTTTAGTGCCGATTCTCTTTCAAGGGAACATTATTTTTCTGCTTCTTGTTTGGACAGAAGAATACGTTCATACATGATTATAAGAAATGGACTCTGAAGCTAGCATGGAACATCTCTTGGAGTGCATGCTGCTTGATCCAAGTGCAGAGCCGACAGACCTGCCAATGTCACTTCTAAAAACCATCACGAATAATTTCTCCGATCATGATAAAATTGGCCGTGGTGGGTTTGCAGATGTGTACAAGGTACGACTTACGAGTTACTCTAAACTGTCATGATTGCTGATTACCTCAGTTGATCTAATATAAAAGGCATAATGCAACTCTGTCACTCTAGGGAGAACTTCAGAATGGGACAGTCATCGCTGTGAAGAAGCTGTTCCTCAATCTTGATATGGATGAGGAGAAATTTATTAAAGAGGTTGGTTGTTTGATGAAGGCAAAGCACAAAAATATAGTGAGATTTTTGGGGTACTGTTCTGTCACACAAGGGAAAATATTGAACTACGAGAGGAAGATGATCCAGGCTGAAGAGCGACACAGATTGCTCTGCTTTGAGTTTCTGCCCAAAGGGAGTCTTGACAAGCATATCACTGGGGCGTTTCTTTTCATTTTTTTGTTGGAAGATCCAGAAACCCATGTGAGTTAATTTTTTTTTCCTCCTCACTAAACGTTCTGTTTATTGTCAACTTGTTCCTTTCCTTGATTTATTTTGAATGAGCCGGATGAAATGCCAATGATTTCAACTATCCTAATAACCATGCCCCTCCATTTAAAAAAAAAAAAAATTCTCCTCACTTTTCAGATGTATCTGAAGGACAAGAATGGAGGACGCAGCTATAAAATAATCAAGGGAATTTGTGAGGGTTTACATTATCTTCACCAAACTCACATTGTTCATTTAGACCTCAAACCTGCAAATATACTTCTGGATGGGAACATGGTACCGAAAAATTGCTGATTTTGGTCTTGCAAGGTGCTTTGATGAAAAACAAAGCATGACTATGACTTCAAAAGTGATGGGGATAGTGTAAGATAGCAAAGCATCTTTATAGAACTTTCTTTGTTTTGGGCACTATTACTCCCATTCAGACATCTAACCTGCAAAATATACTGCTGAATGACGACATGTTGCATTCCTTTTTGCATTTAAAATGAAAACCACAAAATCTCCCTCTCTGTTGCAGGGGATACATGGCACCGAATTCTGTGGTGGAGTGATCACATTCAAGTCAGACATATATATAGTCTCGGTATTATAATTATGGAGATATTGACTGGATAGAAGGGTTATTGTGACATTAAGAATGTAAGAACAGTCTCTTCCAAGATGTATAATGATAAAACTCAAAACAACATTTTCCCTGATGTTAATGAGTTGCATAATAATGATATTGTTTAGACATTAACAATATTATTCCATTTTATTAAATAAATCCTATCTTATGGTCGTTGCCTTTTCTTAGGTACTTACAAGTTGGAGTACTAGGTTTGAAAATGTACCAGGAGACCCACGGTTGGAACATGTAAAAGCATGCGTTGAGATGGGCATAAAGTGCATTGATACTAATCCACAGATGAGACCGATTACAGAACATATAATTGATATGCTTGTTGGCATGGAGCATACATATGGTTTTAATGAAACTGACTCCTGTGCTTCATTGGCAGCACATGTAAGTTTACTCATGGCACATATAGCCTATGCTTGAATACCTTATATTTCAAAATAGGAGTAGTTATTAAGTGCTTCTTTTTGGAATTCGGAGGGAGTAGAGGCCCCTGCCGGTCAAAAAAATATTAGATAAGTCATTAAAAAGGTTTAGAAGTTCAAAGAGACCCGCGATCAGTTAAGAAAACAAAAAAGTAACAAAAAGACTTTTTTTATCCATAAGGCCAGTCTCAATGTATGATTTTAAAGGGTAACTCAATATAGTTGTTAACTGATTGTCTCATGTGGATTCAGTGCATATCTTTAAAAATTCAATTAAGATTTTATTCAAGGGTAACTATTATGATTTTTATCAAATCTTTTTGGTATATGACATGGCTTTTATGACCAGGAGTGTTATCATTATTTCCATTAGGTCCTATTTTTTTTTTTTTTTTTACGAGACTATCCTTATATCTCCAGGGGCTGGATGTCTACCCGCTCCATATTTGGTTCCCCTTCAAGTCATACAAGGTCATCAAATGCCCAGTGACCCTAACCAATAAAACAGACGATCTTATTGGTGTCTTCGTTGCACCGACCAGCTTAGATGCATGTTCCAACCCTGGCTATCCATATGTGTGGGAGCAGCTGGAGCATATAAAGGATGACCGTATATCATCAATTTTCAGAAGGCTAGGGCCACATTCTAGCGAGACCATTTACATGACTATGAGGAAGCAAGCGCAACCCCCACTAGACAAAGGCATGTTTGACGTGGTGATGGTCGCCACAAAGATGATTGAAGAACTCAAACTTTTGGATTATCATTGGAGATGGAGGCAAGATAGGTATGAGGACCTGTTGAGACGGGCCAAGGAGTTGGGTACTGTAGTGCATCTAGCAACGGTGAGGGCTGTTGTTACCAATGCCCCAGCAAAATGGCAGGAAGTACAGGTAAATCGAGTTGATGGGTCATATAGTTAAATTATATATTCGAACAGCATACATATGTACGTACATGTGCCATTATATTATATATATTCAAGTCGTTTGTACCAGTGTGGTGGCGTGCAGTCGGTCTAATAAGGGGGTCGGTTGCTATTTGGTTGTATCAGGTAATACAAGCAACACTGGACGATGAGGAGCGTAATTTTATGCGCTGCATGGATGTGCACCCAACCAAAACATGGTAAATACTATATAGATATATAGATGGTCTCACGGGACTACTCTCGCATTTCCATTCTAGTACTTGATTTGATTTAGACAGACAGACTCTAACTAATAGGGTGTGCACACCACAGGTTGTTGATGTGCAGTTATACATATGTTTCCATTTGGAACTATGAGACACAGGTATGAATACTGATATATACTTATATAGTACTACACCTCTGTCATAACCTTGCTTGGTTATCAAGACGGTCGTTATGGGTCATCAAGGTATTTGAGTTGAAACTATATGAATTGGCATTTCCATTGCTATGCAGGAAAGAGTCACGAAGTTCGAAGAAGTCAAATGTTTAAAAGGAAAATCTTTTCTTAGCATTACATCGGTCAAATTTATCGCTGGGGAGCAGTGGTTCGCGGTTGGGGATGATAGAGGGGGTGTCCATGTCTATGCCTACACTAGCTTGGGTGCTCAAAAGGACAAGGTCAAGGAATTCGAAGCTCACGATGGCGAGTACAGTGAAGTGAACTGGTTGGCTGTATACCCGAAACATACACTGCTGCTGACAGCTTCTTCCCGTGGCAAATCAATCAAACTCTGGGACTGGAGTCAGGGCTGGACATGCACTCGAGTAATCGACACACACAGTCATTCCTGTGTCAAGGCTGGCCCAAGGGACGCCAGCACTTTCGCTAGTTATACTGGACACAACGTAATAAAGGTTTGTTTGCTTCTTCATTTTTTTAATATAAATCATGTGTTGGGTCGACTGTGATTACCAGTCATTGACGATGATCAACAAACCTACTAATTATATTTTCTTATGGTGGTCAGTTATCCATGCATTTTATTATAGTTACAATCTTTTTTGCATGAAAATGGTAGGTTTGGGATATTCATTATCCGGATGCCATCGCCACATTTAAGGGGTCAGAGCCTACTTTCTGCACTAATGGTCATCAGAATTTTGTGGCTACTACTCATACCTATACCTTCTCGAAGAAGGCAGAGGTATGTGCGGCATCCGCCTTTCTGTAGTATATATTGAACATTAATTTTCTCATGCAGGGTTGCAATTTCCACCTCTCTTCTGTAGTCATTCTCACTCGCTATTTCTTTGAATTAGATATGGGATTTGGAGGCAAATAAACATGTTCACACACTTTGCTCGGAAACCTGGGGGTGGCACCTTATACGTCTTGCTTCCCACCCAACGCTTCCAATACTGGCTGGCATCATGTGAAGAGAGAAGGATTTAATAATAAGGTGCATCAGATTGTCTTATGGGATGACCTACAGGTAAGATTGTCTTGTGGGACGTTAGGACCTATAGGTAATAATTGTTAATTGCTCCTCAGTTCCAGGGATGAAAAACGTTGCCGTTTATTACATCTCCTATGCAAAACATACTGCCTTGAATTAAATGGAATCATATGTTTTGTCTCAAGTCTAATCCAATTACCTAGGACCGTATATAAGTTAGGGAGTAGTACATAAATATTTATGAGTATGCACATCAGTATAAATATGAATCACCAGCAACCGTATATGAATTACAAAGTTATTTTGTAATAAAATACTCCAGCTATAGAAAAATAAAGTATTAAAGTCCTTAAAATTTGTACCATATCATAAGAAATTCCAGGTGAATTATTAACTACCTAAATAACAAATTGCATGACCTGCCATTAATGACTAGCACGATATTTAAAATGGCTAGCTAAGTATGTTGATCTATCTAGTCAGATAATTGTCGATTCTACAGGCATGCTTTGGTGTCACAAACCGGAAGGATTCCGGCAATTGTGACATGATCATCGGGCGTGCGGTTCGACGGTGGAGCAGGGGGATGCGGGCGGTGTGGAGCTGGGGGAAATTTGGGGAAGAGAAGAAGGGGGAGGGAAGGAGGGCGGCGGCGCTGTGGCGGGCCGCCGGCGGCGGCGCGTGTGGCGGGTGGGGGCGGGCGAGGGCGGCGCGGTTGGGGCAGGGAGCAAGAGACAGGGAATTATTCTTTATTGCTTGTCCCCCAAAGAGATTACATGCTCCCTATTTATATGGCCCCGCTACGGGACTTTTAATCCAAACAATCTGTCTAAAGGTTTCCTTATTGAGTTGGAATACCTTTTACAAGCAATCCTATTTATTTCCTAATAAGAGATTTCCTTATAGAATTGGAATATCCCTTGCACACGAAAAATCGACTCAAGGACGACCGGAAGTGAGGCAAAGTAGACGGCGTCAGAGGAGGTCGTTGGCTGTCTTGACGGGAGGCCCAAGCTGGGGCATTGGCACATCCACTGCGTCGACGCCGACGTTGTCGATGCGCAGAGGAACTCCCGCCCGCCGTCGAAGAGGAGCACCGTGGCGTCATCCGATCTGATGTTTGGGCGCACCATCATGAGCGGGACACTTGCTAGGAAGGCCTGCTCCTCTCTGGAATGCATCGGGAGGTGGGAGCCCACTGCAACACCATGCAGGGGGACTCCATTGTTGAAGTACGAGCTCCTGGTTTGTCGTTGCGCCCAGGTTTAGCTCGGTGAGGAGGTCGGCCTCCATGGCAGAGGCAAGGCGCGGCCGCCCCGGCGCCCTGTCTACCAAAGCCGTGTCGATGTCGGTGTCGATGTTGGCGACATTGTCGTTGTGGTTTTCGGTGACGTCCTCCGGCACTGCTGCTGGTAGCTCGTCCTCGTAGCGACGCGCGAGGTCAATGGCCTCATGCATCGTGCGTGGTTCGACCCACTCGAGTACCTGGCGAAGAGTGTCGCGATAAGCCACCGACGAAGAGGCCAACGCGGTGAACTCGGCCCTCAAGGTCCATGCGAATCGATAGGCCTCGAAGGCGTCGATGTAGTCATTCAACTTGCCCTCCCGTGCTAGAGGCGCGAACTCTCCGGTGGTGTCGGTGATGATGGGTGGTCCGAAGTCGTGCTGTAGGTAGTGGGTGAAGACATCCCACTCAACCAATAGCCTCCTCCGAGACAGTCTATGGAACCAGGCCAGCAGGACTTGTCGGATGGAAAGCGACGTATCTGGCGGTAGAACTCGATCGATCTCGTCCCTCAGCTGGAAGAGTAGCTCAATCTTGTTGATCCAGAGGTCGGGGTTGTCGCCGCTGTCGCATCTGGGTACCTCTAGGCGTCTTCGCGAGAGAGGGGCGGGGTGGTCCCGTTGGATCGAGGGGGGCACCGGCTGGTGGCGCCCCGTTTGTGCCGCTCGAGCTCCGGCTACGGTGTCGGTGGAGAGGAAGAAGCGGCCGGTGCCGAGTTGTTGTCGATGACGGGCCGGGTGTCATCCGGATGACGCCGCTGCCCTCTTCTAGCCGGGAGGATGGCGGGCTCGGCCGCCGTCGATGGTCATCGTGATGCTCGATCGCCCTCATCAACACCCCCGTGGGTGCTGCCCCGGGCGCCACCTCTGCCGCCGGCCCAGCGGGCGGCGGCCGCCGCTAGGGCTGTCCTCCAGCGCCATCGCCGTCGTCATGGAGCGTAGAGGAGGAAGCGAAACTTGGGGCTGGTGTAGAGGTACTCCATGCGGCAAAGGCGGGTCTCAATCTCGTCGAAGTGGTGACCGATCTTGGGCGCCGATTGTTGAAGCTTCTTCAATGCTTTTGGTGAACTCACGCATCTACGGCAATCGGTGGTAGGAATCGCCCCGGTCTCCGGATACCAGCTTTCACAAATCGGAAGGATTCAGCGACAGACACGATCGGGCGGCGGCTCGACGTTGGAGCAGGGGGGAGGCAGGAGGGGCGATGGGCGGGGCGGCTGGGGAAGATCGAAGGGGAGGGACGGAGGTATGTGGCATGCCCACGGTGTGCGGGCGGGCGCGCTGCGCCCAATGGGGGGGGGGCGGGAGGCGGCGACGCTTGGGGGGTAGGGAGCAAGAGACCGAGAATTATTCTTTATTGCTTGTCCCCAAAAGAGATTACATGCTCCCTATTTATATAGCCCTCCTATGTGACTTGTAATCCAAGCAATCTCTCTAAAGGTTTCCTTATAGAGTTGGAATACGTTTTACAAGCAATTTTATTTATTTGCTAATAAGAGATTTCCTTATAGAGTTAGAATATCCCTTGCACACAAAAAAAGTCCTAATTTAATCCAAACTTGATGACGCAGGCGAAGATCGAGATGATGATGACGTGGCAAAGGTGGCGGCGGCGCCGCCGCTCAAGCACGCCGCCCTCGGGCCGACCACCGCCGATTGGGCCCCTCTAGCCCGTCCCGGGCTGGCCCACTCGGCACGTGACATTTGGTTTTTCAATTGGCAACGTATTAGGGTGCAAACTAACCTCTCTGTGCAAACCATGTAAACTTCTAACTGGGCCACATGATGTTTATCAAGGAGGCGCGGAGGATTAGGTAATTTTACACTTAACCCCCCCCCTATCACACTTTTGCAAATCCCCTCCCCCCCCCACACACACACACACACACACACACACACACACTCACCCATGCGTACCCCTTGGATCAACATTCTCGTGGCTCAAATTAGAAGTTTTCACGGTTTATGCGAGGTTGGTTTGCACCCTGATACATTCCCTTTCCAATTACTCCATTATAAGAGCAAGTCCAACAAATGTGTCATTTTTTGTTATTTATGCTATTTTAGAATTTCTCCTGCAAAAATTAAGCTCCAACAACTTTGCTATCTTGTTTTGTAAAATAGCAAGCATGTTATTCCTCAAATCTCACATGTTAAATATAGCTTACATATGCCGCTAGCCATCTAGCCTCGCCTTAATAGACTTGTTGTTAGGGTTTTATGTTTTTACAGAGTTTTCTATTTTAAAGGTTGGCTAAATCATAAGTTTAGCTAACTATTTTACCAACTCTCTTGAAGTTGCTCTAAGCAGTTGGATACTTGATGATGGTCATGACATAGAGTTCTCAGCAGAAAGGAACATGCTAACCAAACCCAACACACTTCTTCAAGACAGGATAGGAACCGAGGCATTTTTCTCTCATCGAGGGGATATCCTTGTTCACATTTCAAAATTTCAAACAAAGCTAGGAAACCAAACAATCAAGCTTGATGAGCCGTTTCATTATACTCTAATTGTTAACATCGCAATTTCTTCTTTAATGTGGGGTTGGGCAAGTGTTTTTGTTATGTTTCCTAGAAGCTAATATAACTAATGCTGGTCTCCTACAATTACATAATAGGGTTATGAAATGGGTTGAACTTCTTATGAAGAGTGACCATCCTGAGATAATATTCGATTGCAACGAGGACATAACGAGGTAATATTTTTTCCTACTAACATTGTAACTAAATCAACTAAATTCTATGTAGCTTGTGTCCTGTGATACTACATTGTGTATGTGAAGTACAGACAGTAAACCCTAAAATACTCTTATGTCATGGTTTATAATTTTAAAACATCATCTTTACATTGGAATAATTCTTTATTACCTAGCAAACATTCGTGATTTATCTTTTTTAGACATATTCTGCAGATTAGAATGATTAAGTAGTGTGTTCTACAAACAGCATAAAAAAAAACTCAACTCATTGTGCCTGTTAGATCTGTTTGTTCTTTTTTTATCTAACTCCTCACTCCTGACATTTGCAATATTTAATTATTATGTGTAGACTTGTGGTCTTCTGTGGTAAAGAGATATCAATTATCGAAATCAATGTGGCTACAATATTGACCGGTCATTCATAGTAATAATGGGCAACACTCATGTGAGATATAGCCAAGACAAAAGTCCACACAGCACATGGATTGTATGTATGGAGTGTTTTTTTTTTTTTTTTTGGGTGCCACATCTCAAACGCTCAATGGCCTGGAGATCATAAAACGCATATCAAAAAGGAAGGGAGATCATGAAACTGGCCTTTTATAGCACGGTGGGTTTTTTCACAAGAACACTACTCATTGTCTTTTGATGCAAGTAGTGTTTTTGAGAGTTGTGAGCACCTCTTTGGCTCCTGACAGGCTTTAGTCGTCCTTTCCTTCAGTTATGTTGTTCCACTACCATATATTTGGATCCTATGAAGTTTTAGTCTATATAGTATATTCAGTTATATTGTTCCACTACCATATATTTGGACCCTATGAAGTTTTAGTCTATATAGTATATTCAGTTATATTGTTCCTCTACCATATATTTGGACCCTATGAAGTTTGAGTCCATGGCGCCATCATCAGCGCGTCTCCTCCCGGTCGCGGCGGCCTTCAACTAGCATGGGTCCTCCCGGAGCCTAGTCGATTGATGTTCAACAATTGGGTGAAAACCTAGCCTGGTTCTCTGGGCCGACGGTATTGGCACAGTTGGCGCATCGTCGAAGTTCTTGTTCGTCAGGGCCGGTCTTGGTCGAAAGACCTTTTGTGCTTCTTCCAGCGGTGATGGCGTTTGCGGATGTCAATTTCCTTCCTGAAGGCATCGCTGGAGCACTTCCTTGCCACCTACTGCCTGTATGGTGTCAGCTCGTTGCTGTGTCTCGCCGGCTATCTTCAGGGGAACAGCTGCAGTGTTTGAGCAAGCCAAGAGCACACTCTCCTTGATGCAATACAGCGATCAAATGGAGGGTGCAAGCATATATTTCATTTGCTTTAGTTCTTTTATCCATCTTAGGGACTGGTTCTGCTCTTTTTATCTTTTTATGCTTTATGCAATCTCTGTAATAATTGGCTGTGTACGTCCACGGACGTAGAGGCCGGATGTTCTCATCCATTATCTAAAAAAGTATATACTCCATCTGTTTTGGAATACATTCCTGTTGTAATCTGTGCCGTGTTACATCGATCTCATCGTGTGCTGCCATGGTTATAATCGTAGGTGATATGGCTAATAATGAAACTGTGTTGTTGTGTATTGTAACATGCTAACAAATATCTTTGTAACCTGCCCGGCTTACTTCATTGGTATCGGCGTCGGCAGTTTTCCCCATCCCTGTTCCTAAGCGCACAGGAATTGGGAAAAGTAGAGCCTCTGGAACGCCTGCCGTCTTTGAGTTCATCTGCCTGGGTGAAGTGCGACAATCATGTTTTTTAGGGAGTATCGCAGGCAGCACGATCCGCGTCCCGGTTCCGGCTGTTGCGTGCACAGGAATTGGGAGAGTAGAGCCTCTGGAACACCTACCATCTTCTTATCTGCTTGGGCGAAGGGAGGCAATCACAATTTTAGGGAGTGTCGCTAGCGGCATGACTCCTCGCTGTCTTCTTCTTGGAAGTGACCGTAGGGTATGATTCCGCTTAAGATAAACAGATGATCGCTGAACGTACTCTCTAGTATCTACGACTTTGTTGAAACCTAGCACACTGCCTTATTCTTCCCTTTCTGATTTTATTATACGTAAAGATGAAAAAAGATTAAATAAAAGCTGCAAGCATCTCACAATTGTGTATTGGGAAACAAACAATAATTTTGTGACAGGAAGGTCGGTAGCTGGGTGTCTGGTCACTACCATATCTTTGTAACCTGCCCGGCTTACTTCATTAGCGTCGGCGTCGGCGCCGGCACCGGCAGCGGGTACCACGCCGTGCAGTTGCGGCGCATGAGCTCAAGGTTCCAGACCGCCACGTACTGCAGCGTCGAGGTATAGCCGCCGAGCGAGGAGCCGAGGACCTTGCTTCACGTGCTCTGCTTTTGCTCTGTTTCCTCTGCTCCCCCCAGCCGGCGAGGCATTAGGCCATCTTGTGACATGTGTTATGTGTATGCACTGCGTACTGGAGAGTGACGAGATCCCAAGAAACTTGTCAAAAACAAAGAGTAATCCAAATGATTGATGAGTGTGCATGTGCTGTCTTCTCCATCTGCACATGGAATTGGTGTTCATATGATACTGACAACTGGGGTTTCCAATTGTCCATCTTACTGCAGTAGCAGATCAGTGACAAGTGGATGTGTTACTTCATTAACACTGCAGGTAGAGGTAGAGATCCTCCTGAAAAGACACTGCAGCCATTGAGCAGTTTCAAGTTTTACAGGGATTATTATAAGCTGAGTAGGCAGAATCTGGTTTAGTTTGCAGTGAATCAACTGGGTGCAGAGTAGCTTGGCCTCCAGGTGTTCCTTGAACTCTTCAACACACTATGTGTTCACTGATGTAATTATGAGCTAGGGATGGTAACCAATTTACGTCATAACAACTAGCAGCAGCGTGTGGCCCAGATAATCCACTAAAACGATATGCATCAATCCATCGGCCGTCTTATATTTTTCTTTACCCAAGGAAAAGAAGAAGAGGAGGAGGAGGAGGAGGAAAGAGACTTTGTTTGAGGCTGGCATCAACCTGAGTGCAAGCCTCAACCTCCTTCTGATCCGAGCTTAAGCATGGCATTCATGGCAGTCTGTCTATTAATTTCCTCATCCTCAACTAATCCCATCTTAGCTGTCCTGTCCCTATCGGAATTCAGAAATAACCGCGGCCGGCCGTTCTTGTCTTCAGACCTGAACCCTGAAGCGGCCCTCACCAATGCAGATCATACCTAGGAGAGCCAGAGACGCATTGCAAGCAAGTAACAAAGTCGGAAGAGCCCAGCCTAGCTTGTCTAAAACCCAAAGGCTTTGCAGACAAGCAAACAGCGTCCTGTGCGAAACGACCTCCATTTGGATGGCGCAGGCCTTCTATAGGTGACACCTCCAGGAAGGGAACCATGTTGATCGCCGGTGTTACCTTCCTAGAAATCCTAGGCGGAGTTGCCTCAGAACAACCCAGGGGCTCAACTAAAAAATGTTTTAAATTTGAATGACCAATTATATTTGAAGAAATAAAGGAAAACTATTTCATGTGAACATTAAATACTCTGTAGGTTTCTTAAATCACTTGCTAGATCAGGCAAACGGATCTGAGACACATCTTTGCATACAGAGCTAACAGACTTGCAGATCTATATTTTCAGTAGTGCAGTAAGTTTTTTTTCAAAGGGAATTGAGTTATATATTAATGAGTAAATCCGTTGGCGGCGGTCCCTTAACTTGCATATAGCTGTGTCAAGCCGCTCCCTAAAGCTGTAAAATGGGTATTTAGGTGCCTTATCTTTGTTTGGGTTTCAATCTAGTCCAATCGGACGCGGGCGCATGTGCACATGACAGTGCAGCCAGCACGAGTGATGCATTGCCGACCACCTTTCGGTTTCAGAAGATTTAAAACGATAAAGCTCTAATGTTTTTGTCGTCGTGGTGCGTTGTGGAGCCATCGATGCAATGGATCAGCACACCAAGGCTTGGTCAGTTGACTTGCAACCGTGTCAACGACCTTGGCAGCCAAATCCCATAGGGCATTTAACGTATCAAAGTGGTCCATACCAGCGTCGGGCCCCGAGCCGGCGAGCCATGTGCGCGCGAGCCGCGACGACTTTGGTGCTCGCTCTTTCCTAGTGAATTATCAAAGTCTATGGTCACTCGCAATGTACACTCTATCATAGAGTCTAAGACTATTTATTATCTCGAATAACGTGGACTTGGAGTCTAAATAAGACTTAGAGTCTTATTTTTCCCATCTCTCCTCCATATATATACTGCCACGTCAGCACTATATCAGTAAATTACAATAAATATGAAGATATAATAAATGTGCTTAGACTCTATGGTAGAGTCTGCATTGTGAGTACCCTAATTTAATTTGGTTTCATATCTTGAGATCTGCGCCTCATCAAAGGTCAACGACGACGAAGGCTTCTTAATTGGAGGCCCTAGCTCCCTTAACCAGCCCAGCGCTATGTTAACGACGAGAAAGCGAAGCTAACCCTCTTCTCCGGAAGCAAGCAGCTCCTGAGTACAGGCCAGCCTCCATCTTACAGGTTAGGGACGCTCCTTTCTTCTTGCACTAACCTCTGTCTAACCATGGTCTTTTTGTTGGCTCCTACCTCCTACTATGACGGGATGGTGCCTTTTTCTCTAGTAGTCAGTTTTGTCAAGTTTAATTGGCTTGTAGTCCAATAATAGAACGGTCCAAGGTGAGATCCTACCCACCGTAGAGTTTAAATCCTAATGCCGCGCACTTTTTCTAGGATTTTTCGGGATTTACCGCGTTATGCATTCAGTGGCTGCCGGGTAAATTCTCCAAAAAAACAAATCCTGTCAAGATATATATATAATAAACTCTGGCAAGATGGATATTTGGCGGCCGGTCTGGCAGGTGCAGACCCGACCATCACTTCACTCCTCTCTAGCTTCTCTGCTCTCTTGCTCCGGTTGGGTTTCCAGCTTGTGAGGGACTGCGCTCACCTTAGATCTGCACCACCCTGGGCATTTTAACCGAAAACCCGAAACCGAACCGAACGAAACCGAACCGAAATCTCGGTTTTCGGTTTTTCGTTCGGTGTCGGTTTCGTTTTTGCCTACTTCGGTTTTCGGTGTTTTCTTCGGTTTCGGGCGTACCAAACCGAAATACCGAGTAACGAAACAATTCGTGATTCCGCCGATCCCAAGTTCCCAGTCCCAACCAGCCCACTGCTCGCCAACCGGCCGGCCAGCCAAAGAAGACACCGACGCGCTGTGACTCACCCGACCAAGACCCGCGGCGGCAGCGGCGCAGCCACGCGACGCGGCCGATCGCACTTCACGCACGAGACACACCTAACCCTAGCGGTGGCGGCGTGACTTGGCGACAGCGGCGAAAGGCGAAAAGGTGAGGGCGCAAGCAGATCGCTGCGAAGCTGCGGCGGCGCGCAGCGAAAGGAAAGCGGGCGCGAGCGCTGGGCGCTGGCGGAGGCGTAGGCGCTCGGTGGTGGCGGCGCAGCGTGCGCGGCCGCTTCTGCATCCTCCCGCTTCCCGGCCGGCGCAGCGGCGTCGTTGAAGCGAAGCGGCGGCGCCGTGGCGGCGGTGCTCAATGGAAATGGAAGGTGACGCCCGGCCCGGCAAGATCTCGCTGCTCGAGGCGTGCGCTACTCCGATTCGCTTGCGATTTTTTCGCTTTCTCGGTTTAAACCCGAACAACTGGAAGTGAAAAACCGAAACCAAATTGGTCGGTTTCTATGATTTTGCCAAACCGATCGGTTTGATTTTTTAGGAACCGAACTATTTTTAACCGAACCGAACCGATTTTTTCGGGTTTTTACCGAACGCCCAGGGTGATGTGTAATACCCCAAAAATGCATGCATTAATTTGTATTTTCGATACAGATCAATTATTTTTAGCAATGGTTGACTGCACTTGCGATTGAAAATTTGGCTTTTGATCCATTGCTCGGATGGATAAAAAGGATATGGTAAAAGGAGAATAATAATGCGTAGAGCTGATTGAGTTTGGATCCTGAAGTTTTGCATGTTGGAGGTTTCAAGGTGACTTTTTTATAAAAAAATTAAATTAATCACATGCAATCTTCTACCTTTTTTCTTGGCCGAGAGTCCTCCTTGGTGGCAACCGTGGCCTTTTCTTTTTGCTATCCACGACATGGCTGTCCTAAATTTAGCCAACCCTTTGCATATGGAAGCCATCACATTTTATTTTCTCTTTTCCTCTTCCACCGTGACCCACTAGCAGCCGCCACCCTCTTCTTGCACGGGAACAGAGAGAAGGAAAGGGAGGAGGAAAGGGAGGTTAGGGTTTGCTGCCGTCTTTGTCCATCGCCGCCGTCGTCGTCGCGCTGCCGTTCCTTCTCTGATTCTAATCGGAATGGTGAGGCGGTCAATACCGGTGTAGATCGCCATGAGGAGAAGAGGAAGATGTGGATTGACGAGGGTTTGTCATTCTTGCTGTCCTTGCCCTAGGTAAGATGCCAAATCATGATTCAATTCTTTAGATCAAGTTTCTTATATTAAATCGCTAGTTTAGATGAGGTTCGATTAGAGGAATTCCCGAAATTAATCTTGTCCATGTTTGAAAAATTGTCAGACTGACCAGTTTCTGTTCGTCGCTGTTTTAGAGCATCTTAGTGGCCTTAATAAATTTTGGCCATGTAGAAACATTTGTAGAGGACTTCAATACCTTTCTTTTGACGTCAATATCACCCTTATAGCCTCTGTAGTTTTGGAGATATAGTCTTTCTTAGATGGCTGTTTTGCAGTGATGAAAATCTGGACAGTTTTAGATCTACCCAAATTATGACCCTCGTAATGGAAGAATTTGAACTTATGATCTAAATACGAATTGTAGAGTTTTTCGTAAGCTTTCCAGATTGTTAGAGAATATAATTTTGAATGTATATATCTCCAATTTTGAATTTTATAAGGCTGCTATCTTGTTTTGACTGACAGAGAGTTCAGTTAAGATGCAAAAGATGTTTATGCTATTTTCGAGACTTCTTATGACAAATTTCATAATACGGAAGTGGTAGATAAATGAATTTTCTATGATCCTATAGATTTTGGGAATTTATTATGGTATGGTTATTTGCCTATGAAAAAGATAAGGAATAGTGCTGCTGTCATGAACTGAAGCAAACCGGTAGATACTTAAACAATGTGTTTGAGGCCTATTGTGTGTTAATCACTGTTGTACTTGTTTGTATGATGATATTAGTACTGAGAGTTGCTTGTAATCAGGTGGTTGTTGCCTTCGAAGAGTGTCTAGCTCATTCGCTTGATCATCGGTAAAGGCAAGTAAACGTGGCGCCGTGGTCCACATGCTTCAGCTTTGTTGTTTGAATTGCCTCCATTAAATTTCAGTTTCTCACACTAGCCAGATAATATGAAATTGAAGTTATTGATTTACTTTGAAGTATGATATTATATCTTGTGGTATTACTTCCTAAATTATGAATTGTGAGGTGTATATGAAGTATGGGAAGTGCATACATTGCAACATTTGCATTTGCACTCCTTTCGTTGGTATGCATTGGAAGAAACCGTAGCCAAATTGGTGCGGTAAGTACCGGTACAGCAACGCACATTGATGAGCATTGTGGTTGCAGCCCTCACTCCCTCTTGTTGGGTTGTGTGGGTAGAAGTGAAGTTATGCATTGCATTGCATCATTTGCATTGCACTTGTAAGTATATTTATATTTCTTTGAAGCAGCTTGCATTATGCTTGGAAGTATTTTGATATTTATATAAAGCATTGGATGTTTCTATTATTATGAAATTTAAATCTGATGCTTAATCAAACTGTGATTTAAATAACTTGGTTGAAGTAGTTTGCTTGCTGAGGTTTTCCATAAACCTCATACGCTTGTTCCCCCATCTCAGGTACTTGAGCTTCGAGGATGCTTGGCGGGATGGGAGTAGCATGCACATATGTCGTACACTTTGAACAATCACTTGTCTGTAATATGATAGTCCGTTGTACAATCAGTTTGTATCTGGTAGTAAATAGCTGAGGTTTGTTGGTTAGGTTTGATGATCCTTCATATGTAATTGTAGAAGACTTATTTTTATGCTCAATCTAGATGTCGAGATTTTGCTTCCGCGTACTCTGTAGTTCTATAGTGTGGTAATCCTCCGGAGGATTGTTGTTTTTTTCTTCTGGGGTGTTACATGATGCACCATGGCGAATAGGCTTCATGCATGGTATAATTTTGGAAGAAAAAATAGATCTCTTTTCCCCATTAGCTCCTTCAGACTTCAGTTTAATGAGATGCGTACGTGTAAATTGCTGATAATAAGCTAAATAAGTCATCCTTATCACCTTTCCACTCGCTTAGGAGTTAGGATCGGACACCATCGCAGGAGACATTGTGGGGACCAATGCCAAAAAAAAAAAAAAAAAAAATACAAATGAAACTAGGGAAATAGTTGAACAAAAAATGTAAGGGGCTTTTGATATGGGTAATGTGACATCTCTTTAATTTGCTTTTAGATCTACTTTAATAATTTTTTGTTTTCAACGTCTGTTATGAATGTTACGTAATCCTTTTCCCCCTTCTTATATGATGCAGATGCACACAGTTACACTGAAGAGTACACGCTATGGCATGTAGCATGGATAAGTCAGACCATTCTATGAATGAACCAAAAGTCATGTCGTTGCACATGTTGAAGGAAATCACATATAATTTCTCCGAGGAATTGGGTGTTGGCTACTTTGGAAGAGTATACAAGGCAAGATTTCTAGTTCGCCGCTATTAGCTGATTACATCATACTACTGTTACCAACTTCTTTTACGACATTTACAAAGCAAGTTCCCATTCCAAACGAATTATACCTAGGGGCTGTTTGGTTTAGGGATTTTTTAATCCTTAGAACTAAAAAAATCTCTTTTATTTCCTACCAAACTAAATAGGGAGGGAGTTTTTCAGACTTTCCCTCTGTTAATCCCTAAAAGATTATCTTCCCTATGATTAAAAAAAAGTTTAGTCAACCAGGGAGAAACCAAACAGCACCCTAGACAAAAGGATGATAGGAAGGTGATTGAAGGCCGCCTGATGAAAAGAGTGAAGAAGCGATAGATTCACTCATTTGCGGCCATAATAAAGAACTAACACTACTATTGAAAATCTTAGAGACGACTGGCCTAGAAATCACAAATCAGGCCTAGAAAAAGTTTTTTATTTTAATTTTATAATCCAGGGGAACCCACCAGCCAGTTACAACGGCCTTTTTCACGTTTTTTCATAAATCAAGCGATGATGTGGCGTCAAATCTGAGACCTATGGTCTCGTGCGTGCCTCTCCAGCTCTCCTCTAACAACTCCAGCTAAGTAAATCGTGTATATATGAGATATACATTCCCCTCATATTCACTTTACCCGATATTAAAATGACTATTTGGGACCCTAAACGAATTCAAATGAAAAGGGTTTTACCTACAAAGTTGTTGATATCATTGAGTACTACAACTTTGATTTGAGTCTTCTCAAAAAAAAAAAAAAACAACTTTGATTTGAGTACTACAACTTTGATTTTGGTCATTTTTCCATCAATGGTTATTTGAAAATTTTCAATTTCAAACTAGAGAAATTCAAGCATAATTTTACTTAGATAAATGATTTCAAATGAAAAGGTTGTCAACGACAAAGTTGTATAACTCTTCAATATATAACTTTGTGTTTTTTTTCATTTCTCCATCCCAGGCCATTTAAAAAATCTATTTTACTATGCTTCACCTATTTTTAGTGACCACTCTATAAATCCATTTGCAAAGACAATCACATCTTGAGAGCTTTGTGTTTTTTCATTTCTCCATCCCAGGACATTTAAAAATTCTAATTTTACTATGCTTCACCTATTTTTAGCAACCACTCTATAAATCCATTTGTAAAGACAGTCACATCTTGAGAGCTGCCTCTAAAAAAATAGGGGCCATTTTATAGAGGCGACTGAAAATACTAGCGGCTTCCACAAATTCATTTCTAGATTTGGCTAATTTCGGGAACCATTTTTAGAGGCACTTGCTTGTTGGTTGAGTCGCTTCTGTTGAAAAAATGAGGTGTCTGTACACCATTTTTTGTATTAGTGTAATTAACCTGGTATGGTATAGCTTAGTATATTTTTTAAAAAATGAGCATGCAGGAAAAACAATTTCCCATGGGTGTTTAATTTGGCCATATACTGTCATAACATGATGTTTATGTAGTTTTTGAAACAACCCTGATAAACTGAAACTATGTAAAACAGAGTTGTATATTATACACAACTCCCACCTTCAAACCTGCAGAAGCTGACCAGCAGAACCACACTCTAAGTTCATAACTGAATGTGGGTGGTCCTTAGCTCATTTTATCTGCGATCTCCTAATTCTTCATATTGCAATTAGCTTAGCTGTGATCCCACCTAACTTAGTCATTGGCATGTGAACCCCAAATTGGTCCGCAAGTAGCTTTAGCCGAGGTAACCCACTGATTTTCTTCTATCACGTTAGCAAAAGAGCTGCCCTCGCCATTTGACAATACAGGATGCCTTTTTTTTCATGCTAAAAAAAAAATCAATGTTACATTTGGCGCTTTTTGCAATAAAAGTCGCCTTTATAACTTAGAATGCCAAATTCTAAGTGAATATAGGATTCCTTTTTTCTTCTAAATTCCCCTCTTTCCCTTCACTATGAAATAGTGCCACAATTGCAAGAATAACGTACTCAGCTCCACACCACAATATATATAAGACACTGCAAGATCTCTTGACATTTCTGAGAGTTATTTATATGCAATGCACAGGTAGTATTACTTTTAATATGTTTTCATCAAGTAAACTGAGAGATTATATTCCTAGAGTAACTTCTCTTATATTCCTCGGAAAAGTAAGTCACCGACTTTCTTCAAAAAAAAAAAAAAAAAAAAAAAAGAGCAAGTCACCGACAAAAAGAACTGTACACCAGTATTTCCTACCCAGAATTCTTAATACAAAATCTTTTATAACAAATGAAGTATGTGGCCACGTAATAATAATTAATAAAATCAAAAGGAATAATTTATTCCATTTTGTATTTTTCTGTGCTTTTCAAAATGTTAGTAGTAATGCAGAATAATTAATCTATTTACGTTCATGAGTGTTAATAGTAAGACATGTTGACAGGGCAAGCAAAATGGGATAGACATAGCTGTGAAAATGCTTCGTTTGATACAAGGCATTGATGATTATGAGCAATTCAAGAAAGAGTTTGAAAATCTCTACAGACTCAGGCATCCAAATATTGTACAACTACTTGGGTATTGCTATGAAATAAACCGTGAATATGTCGATTCTGGTAATGGGAGATTTGTTTTCGCTGATCGCATTTATAGAGCTCTCACCTTTGAGTATATGTACAATGGAAATCTCCGAAAGTATATTTCTGGTAAGAAGGTCTTAAACATTGACTTTTGACAATTCGACTCTTTCTTAATAGAACATAGGTAGTGGATTACGTTTTAAATATTTGCTATGTTGTTTAATATTGACTCTTTTTTTTTGTTGTTGCTTTAGGGAATTTGAAGGACTTGACTGGCAGGCACGGTACAAGATTATTAAGGGGATCTGTGAGGGTTTGAAATACCTTCATAAAGTAGTGGAGATTTACCATTTGGATCTAAAGCCTGAAAAATATATTACTTGACGAGAATATGATGCCAAAACTTGCTGATTTTGGTTTATCGAGGCTGGTTGACAATGAACATACCCGAGCTACCGAGTGTCTTGTAGGAACAAAGTATATATCTGCCAATGCCTCCTTGAACTCATTTTAAGTTAAGCCTTTTTTTTTCTAAACTCTATTGTATCTGTAATTTGTGATGCCATGCAGTGGATACACGCCTCCAGAATACGTTGAGAACAAGTTAATCTCCCAAAAGTTTGACATTTTCAGCTTAGGTGTCGTAATAATAGAGATAATGGCAGGACATGAAGGCTACATCCAGAAGGCTAGGATGTCTCCGCAAGAATTTATTGACCTTGTAAGAAAGTTCCTACATCCGTAGATGTATTTAGTTTTGAAAATAAAAACTGATGCCATACTGATACACATTGGGTTTCAATCCCGTATATAGGTACATGTAAACTGGAGGAAAAGGCTAGAAAAAGCACCAGGGAGTAGTACATCGCCGGTAGATGTTAATCAAATGATGAATCAAGTGAAGAGATGCATTCAGATAGCATCAGAATGTGTCAGAACTGACCGAACACAGAGGCATGAAATAGGGACTATCATATGTTGGCTGAATGAAACGGGACATTTGACAAATAAAATGGTGGCGGTGTTTGACGAATCAACAAATGACCAACAGCGAGAAATAGAAAAGGTAAGAAGCTAGGGAGCTCTCTATTAATTTTCAATAATTACATCAAACTGGCACAACCGTACTACGAGCACTCCTGGCCTCTGCATAGCTGAAACACACACACAACTTACAAAAATAGAAGGAAAACAAGAAAAACATGACAACAAATATCATGTCACAACGGACTAAAAAAAAAACGTACAACTTGATCTTTAGTTCATTGCAACAACATAGAAATACTCGGATCATAAAGAGGCTCCCTGAAATAACACCTCCAAGAAAGACATGACCTGTGAAGGCTAGACCATAAATTTTCACGTTATAGAGAGAAAATTCTTCAAACTCCCAACAATGCGATACATTTTCTGTTTTAGGTTATCGAAGGGACCAATGAATGAGTCAGTTCACATGCATATCTATCTCTAGCTAGTCGGCTCAGCCCACCCATGTTCAATGGGCCATTTTTTTGCTTCTGTGAGATTTCCTTGGGCCCATGTATTCATCACCGGGGTTGTGGTGCTCGTGTGTGTGAAGAACAATGTTATGAGAAGCGTGCAGCTCAGACTTTCTTCACTCTGTCTTGGTTTTGTAGAAAATACGAGCAATATTTATATCTTCAAATAAATTTATTATGAAAGTATATTCAACTATTTGTCTAATGCTACTAATTATGTGTAATAAAAATAATATTTTTATAGAATTGGTCGAAGTTTGAAAAGGTTGACTTCTCGTGGACGTGAGAATGACTTCTATTTTGGGTTGAGAGAGTATATTTGATGACTTCTATTTTGGGATATGGAGTATGTTTGGTCGTGGTGCACATGGTGATTAATTATTCAATGGTGGTGTAAATTTATCAATGGGTGTTAGCTAGCTACTCCCTCCGTCCCATTGAGTTTGTCACCCTGAATTCCGTGTCATCTTTTTTCGATGATTCGTCTTATTCAAATTTTTTTGCACAAATATAATTTATTTTGTTATGACTTATTTTATCAATTAAGATACTTGAATATTAATTATTTTATTTTATTATTTACATAAATATTTTGAATAAGACAGGATGGTCAAACATGAAGTTCAAAAGTCAAAAACGACAAACTTCATGGGATAGAGGGAGTAGAAGCGATGATGGAGTTAGGTGTACGTTCATAGGGTCGAGATGTAGAGTATGGCCAATGTTTGTGTGCGTGGATATTAGTGGACAACTTGATGCTATGATGGCTAATATTTATTTGCCATTGTCTAGCTTTTTCCAACTTATGAACTACTCCCTCCGTCTCAATTATAAGTCATTCCATCTTTCTTTACTGTTTCTTTGTTCCAAACAAGTCTTCTTAATTATTTACGGCGACCTAACGTAAGATTAAATTGCGAGTTATGGTTTTCAAAGCCAATAGTTAGGATTGAGTTGACCTAAACCTGCTTGTTGATCACATGCATTGTTCTTGTTTAACAATTTTTTGTGTTCCTTTGTATTTTCTACTTCTTCTCTACTCTAATCTCCCAATGCCTTTCTATTAACTAAGTTAATGTTGAGATATCTAGTGTTATATATATAAAGGCATCTGCCCCACATACAAGCTAGTTAAGCTGGTTGACTTCTCTGTCATGTATACCAATGCAGTTGCAAACATAACAACTTAACTACAAGTGTGATTGTTTGTTGGAAAATTTGCAGCCGTCGGATATGTCTACAGCGGCATCCCCGCTTCAGCGAACAAGTGAAAGTCATGGATACGTCTACATGGATCGAAAGTATATGGCACGTCAGTTCCAGCTGTCGGGCTCGGACCTCGGCATGACGCCCCGCCCAGTCCAGCTGTTGGGTTCGACTTGTTCGAACCCCGACGTGGTGAGCCAGCTTCAGGAGCTAGCGCTGCAGCCTGGTGACAAAGACGAGGGCCAGCCCAAAGAGGCAGGAGGCAAAGGTGGCAAGGATGGATCCTGCAGCAGCCTTGGTGGAGAAGGTGGCAGCGAAAACACAGAGACGGTGCTGTCTCACTCAACTGCTCAGCCGCAGCAGTTTCAGCAGCGGCAACTGCTGATGCAGATGAAGGGGCTGAAGCAGCCACCTAAGCTTGATGAAGATCATTCCGAGGACGAGAGCAGCGAGTTCGAGGATGACTTTGACGACGACTTTGGTGATGAAGATCATTCCGAGGACGAGGCCATCGAGTTCGATGATGACTTGTACGACAATCCTAGGGCTCTGACGTCGCCCACTCGGCCCACCGGTGGTCGTGGTGATAGGAATGGTGGCAACGTGGGCAGCAACATTATGGGCATGCTACAACAGCAGATGCCCATGATGATGCCTAATATAAGAAGACCTGCTGCTATCCCCGGTGTGGGGCAGGTAGCCATGCCACTGCCTCCAGCACAACAGGTGAGCATGGAGAGGAGGCCGCCAAACACAAGAAGCCCAGGCATCCCCCAATGTTACAGATAAGTGACATGCCATCACAGCAGTACGGCGCCATTTTCCCTAATACCGGGCAGATGGGTCGCATGCCGCCACCACAGCACAATGGCATGAACATGATGAGGCCTAACATGTTTCCCGGTGCCAGTTTCCCCGGTATGGAGCAGAAGGTAGGTATCATGCCGCCACAGCAGCACGTTGCTACGGTGAGGCCTACCATGATGGACAGTGCCGGTTTCCCTAGAATGGGGAATCACATGAGCAGCACTCCCATGAGCCACCACTTCCCCATGGGCACAATGCAAGCGCCCGGGTTCTACGCCCCCGGGACGGAGAAGTTGCAGGTGCAGGCTGCCGCGACGACCGGGAACCTGATGGCGCAGCAGCAGACCATGGCCCTGATACAGCGCCAACAACAGCAGCAGCAGCAACAGCAACAGGTGATCTTGAATGGGCATGCGCATGGCCACGGTGGGCCCCCGTCGCGTCGTTCTTGCAGCTGTGTTTTCTCATTTTTCTGCTGTTCGTAGCTTCTTATTAGGACTACTTATTTTACTGTTATATCTTTTGCTTGTACTTTATTCACTGAACTTAGCACTTTGAGGTGTGCTTTTGTATCCGTTTGGTCTGATGCTTCTTTGAAGAAGTGTCCGAAGCCTGAACTCTTTCCATTATAAGACTAGCAAATATGCTCGTGCATTCCAACGGGAGGGAAAAAATATTATCGAACATCAAACTCCAATAAGTATCATCTTGCACAACAAATGTTATAATTGAAGAGCCAAATTGGAATACAGTTCTTATAGAGATTACGGCTCCAAAATTACACCTCAATAGAGATTCTAGGAAATTTGCGATCTTAAAAACTAGCAAATATGCCCGTGTGTTGCAATCGGAGGAAAACATTATTAGCAAATTTAGCACACATATTGAGTAATAGTCACATCGATCGACGATTGCACTAATATACATGTACAATTTATAGATAACAAACTACTCATGATTTTAGTTTTAGTTTTATGACTTGATTGGTGGAATCATTGATTGATCTTGTTTCTAATAAAAAATAGGTTTTATTAATCAAAAACTCAAAATATCATGAGCAGCTTATTGGAAGGGTCAAGATTCAAATACATGATAATATTAATTTTATCATCTATTTTTTTATGTTTATATAGAGAATATGGGATATGTACAAATATGAAAATAAAAAGCAAAAAGGCCAGCAAAAAAAAAAAAAAAAAAAAAGTCGCAAAAAAAAAAAAGAAGGGAAACCCCTTCATGAAAACCTGTGCAAACCATGGCAAAAAATCTTTCTAAATTCACTAAAAAATCGCACATGTAGATGATATGATGATACACAATCTTGTAAAATATCTTGTTCAAATTCGACTTCGTTTGTGAGATATAAAAATAACAATTTTCAAGAAATTTGTTATTTTTATATCTCACAAACGAAGTCAAGTTCGACACAATATTTTACAAGGCTGTGCATCATCATATCATCTATATGTGCGATGTTTTTGGTGAATTTAGATGACCCTTTTGCCAAGGTTTGCATGGGACGGACCAGAGTGGGGATATGAGTTGCTTGTGGCAGTTTTGATCATACGTATATAGGTTGATTTTACATGTGTTTCAATATGGATTGGATTGCATTTGGATTACCAAAAGATCAAGGAGGTCTTGGTATCATGAATCTTCAAAGAATGTTGGCCTACTTAGCAAATGGTTGTACACAATGCATGTTCTTAAAGGCTTCCAGAGCACACAAATTTATGGCAAGTTTTGCATGTTCTTAAAGGCTTCCAGAACACACAAATTTATGGCCTGAAAGCTTTGCATGTTCTTAAAGGCTTCCTGAACACAGATTTGTTGGCTGAAAGTATTGTAGCTACAAATTTTTGTCAGGGGCAGCAAAGAGTATTTTACATTAGGCATATTGTTTGGTAAATTAGTAGATCCTGGAGCATTGACTGAAATTACTTCTACCCAGACCAGATTATGATCTCTTTAATTATCCTTATGTGGTGTTGTTTGGTCAATAGTTTGCCAAAAGTATAACATGTGGTGCAAAAACACAATGCCTGGATCATGGACCTAATTTACTACCATTCACTTTAGACTACTGACCGTAGATTGGATGGAGGCGTGGAAGGAACGAAATTCCGAACTTTTGGTGGCAGCACTAGAACGGGCGATAGAGTTGGCTAATGACATCAAGGAGGAAGGCACCGCTGGTGTGTGGCGGGCTTCAGGACGTCTCGAGGCGCCGACGGCTTGTGCGCCTGATTCTTTGTGTGTTTTTCTATTCTTAGTCGCACTAATCCACAGTATGTAATTTCCTTTCATGTATCCAGAAGAATGTAGGTGCGGCTGGTAACCTAGGTTACCTAGCTTCCTTCGTCTGAACTGCCGAAGGGCGTGATCTCGAAAAAAAAACTACTGACTGTAGAGGCTTCTGTTTTATACCCCCAGCTCTAAAGCTGAAAAAAGTGCACTAATATCGTATCTTTTTTTTTAGATAATGGATCATACAATCCGGCCTCTACATCCATGGATGTACACAGCCAATTATTATAAAGTTCGGTACGCAAAAAGGCCATGCCTATTAAAAAAGACATAAGAATTATAACAAACGAAAAAGATGTTTCCACCCTCTATTCGAGATTTCTAAAGCAACCATCTCTAAACGCTTGCTCAAAACCACGAGGGCGTCCTTTGTTTGCTCAAGACGCCTGTATTTGGGCCCGAGAACGTAGCCAATATGCTCCCCTGAAGATAACCTGCATAATAGAGTTAGTTTTCAATTTTTTGAAAATAACGTCGTTACGACATCTCCAGATGGCCCAGAAAAGAGCAGCCACACCAACCCAAATCAAAGGCTTAGTCTGTTTATGTTGATTACTAAGCCAAGTACCAAACATATGGTTAACAGAAACAGGTTATGTTATATTAGTAGCATAGAAAATAATCCTCCAAATCATTTTGGCAAATGGACAAAAAAAAGAGATGTTGAATAGTCTCATTCAAATTACAACATTCGCATTTTTCGACTCCCCTTCCAATTTTTCCTCGCAAAATTGTCTTTTGTCAAAACGACACCTTTTGGACAAACCAGAGGAAAATTTTTATCTTTAGAGGTATTTTCCATTTCCAAATCCTCCTATGTTGGAAGGGTGGATTTGTATCTATAGCATCAAGATACATAGTCCGGACTGAGAAAACTCCAGACTTAGATAAAGACCATTTAAAGGAGTCTTTTCCATCCACCAGAGCCACATTGGAGGTCTGTGCTACAAGGCTAAGCCAATCTAACAGGTTATTATCCACCAAAGATCTCCTAAAAGAAATATTGATAGGATTAGAGGACATAACTTTCAAAACTGTTGCATGTCGATCCCTAGCAATATTATATAAGCTCGGTATCTATGTTTTAGAGGCTTATCACCTAACCAAGTATCCTCCAGAACCTTGTACTTTGGTTCCATCTTTAATCGAAAAACAGCCTTTAGCAAGCACCTCATCTTTGATATGCATGAGGCCTCTCCAAAAATGAGAGTCATTTGGTTTGGCTGATACTTGGGTTAGGGTCTTAGAATGCAAATATTTATTCCTTAGCAATGATTGCCAGGTGCCATCAGTGTTTATAAGATTAACAATCCATTTGGCCAATAAACATTTGTTTTGAATCTGCAAATCAAGAATTCCAAGGCCACCTTGATCCTTGGGGCGACATAGAATATCCCACTTAGCGAGTCTATATTTGTGTTTATCTGTAGACCCTTGCCAGAAGAATCTTGATCTGAATTTATCAAGACTCTTGAGGACTCCTTTTGGAACCTCAAAAAAGGACATCATGAACATTGGGAGACTGCTTAAGACTGAATTTAGTAAACCGAGTCTCCCCCCATAGGATAGGTACTTAGCTTTCCAGCAAGAAAGTTTTAGTTCAAAGCGTTCTTCCACTTTTCTCTATTCAGAATTTAGGAGTTGTCTATGGTGCATAGGGATAGCTAAATATCTGAACGTATAGGTCCCCGCATTACAGCCAAAGAGTGATGTATAATAATGTTCCATCTCTTTGGCAGCACCGTAGCAGAAGATTTCGCTTTTGTGGAAATTGATCTTGAGCCCCGAGAGTTGTTCAAAAGCGCAAAGCAAAAGTTTTAAATTTTTTGCTTGTTCGGGGTCATGATCTAAAAAGATAATGGTATCATCTGCATATTGTAAAATAGATAAGCCATCATCGACCAGGTGTGGAATAACCCCTCTTATTTGTCCATCGGCCTTTGCTCTATTAATAAGAAGAGCTAACATATTAGCAACGATGTTAAACAAGATAGGCGACAACGGATCTCCTTGTCTAAGACCCCGTTTGGTCTGGAAGTAGGGGCCAATGTCGTCATTAACTTTGACCCCTACACTCCCCCCGTGACCATGTTTTGAACCCAGCTACACCATTTGGGGGAGAAACCCTTCATGCGTAGAGTTTGTTGTAGGAAGGACCATTTGACCTTGTCATAGGCCTTTTCAAAATCAATTTTGAAAATGACTCCATTCCTTTTTTTGGTATGTAATTCATGGATAGTTTCGTGTAGGATAACTACTCCTTCCATGATATTCCTACCTGGCATGAAAGCAGTCTGTGTTGGACTCACAACTATCTTAGCTACTTTATTAAGTCCGTTAGTTCCCACTTTTATGAAAATTTTGAAACTAACATTAAGGACACAAATCGGTCTATCTTGTTGAATAGTAGTAGCATTCTCGAGTTTTAGGGATAAAGAGATTATTCTAAAATTTAGACTAAAAAGATCTAAATTCTCATTGTGGAATTCATAGAACATGGACATGAGATCATCCTTGATAACCTCCCAAAAGACCTGATAGAATTCGGCGGGAAAACCATCCGGTCCTGGAGCTTTATTGTGTTCCATTTGGAAAATGGCTTCCTTCACTTCAGATTCTGTGAAGTCAGCGGTGAGGATATCATTTTCCTTAGGGGAAACTTGTGGAATATCCGTAATTTGATCTTCCAACAAGGTTACTTCGGTCTGCACTTTGGAGGACCAAAGAGATTTTTATAATAATTTGTAATGTGGCTCTTAAGGCGGTCAACACCAATAACAACTCCTTGATCATTTTCAAGTCTATAGATATGTTGTTTTCGATGTTTCCCATTAGCCACTAAGTGAAAGAACCTAGTGTTAGCATCTCCCTCTAATAAGGTTTTAACTTTGGCTCTCTCGTACCATTTTAATTCCTCTTCTCTCAAAAGAGAAACTAAACGTTCTTTAAGGTAGTGCTTAAAATTGATCTCTTGATCAGAAAGACAAAAGGTCTCAGCTTTTTTATCCAGCTCTTGTAAAAGGGCTAGAAGTGTTTTCTTCTCTTTCTTATAAGTTCCTGCAATATTTGCAGCCCACCCTCTGAGATATTGTCTTAGTTTCCGAATTTTGCCTTGCCATCGTTCTAAGGGATTGGTTCCGGAGGTTTCCGATTGCCAAACATTTGCAACCATGTCATAAAAACCCTCCCTAATTAACCACCCCCTTTCAAACCGGAAGGGTCTAATCCTGGTCTGATGGGTCGAGGCACCAGTATTAATAACTAGGGGAGTATGGTCGGAGATGTTCCGATCTCTAGACTCCACCAGAGTTAGAGGGAATTGAAACTCCCAATCCGCACTTCGACTAAGACTCTATCAAGCTTTTCAAGAGTAGGATTATCACCGTGTCCGGCCCCAAGTGAATTGGCAGCCTGACATGGCAATTTCTCTGAGGTCAAGAGAATCAATGACCGCATTAAAAAGGTTCGGCCATTTAGGGTCAAAGTCCCCGGTGCTCTTGTCGTCAGGATTTCGCATAATATTAAAATCCCCTCCAATAAGATACGGTAAATTCTCTTTGGAGCAGGTATTAGCTAGCTCTGCAAGAAAAGCACTTTTATTTTGGTATTGTGCTGGTCCATAAATAGAATAAAGGACAAACTTGAAGTCATTTGCTTTATAACGCAAGGTGAATTTCACAAAGAAATCTCCCTCGTCAATGGCTCTAATGTCAAAAAGCGATGTGTCAGCTCCCAGTAGAATACCCTCGGATCTACCATGAGGAGCCATAGCGTGCCAAAGAAAATCACGCCCTCCACAAAGGTTTTAAGAATGTGATCGGGAAGGAGTCCCTACCAGTTTCGTAAAAGAGCAATAAAATTTATTTGCTCCTCTTTAACAAGTTACGCTAAAAATCTGTGTTTAGCCAAGTCAGCAAGACCTCTCGCTATTCGAAAAAACTCCTTTCATTTTAAACTTATTTTAGATGGAGTTTTAGGCCTTTTTGGGAAGTTGGACTTATTATATTTTTTCCTACGCCGATAGGAGATGAATTTATAATATGCTCATTCTCCGTAACCGGCAAGTTCTCATTAGAATTCCCACAAACGTGGTCGAGAACTGCATCCAGGCGTTCTTCCCTTTCATCATCGCTATCAATAATATTAATTCTAGATTTCGAGTTCTTCAAATTTGCACTAAGAACTATTCTATCAACCTCTAAGTTTTTAATAGCAACAACATCGAGAGGAAGTAAGGTCGATGCCTACCCTACCAAGTTTTGAAAAAATACTTGAGAATCGAAAAGCTAGAGAAAGAGGTACCGAACATTCGAGGTTCTTTTTCTTTGCCATCCGCCTCTGTCTTGCATAGGGTGTGCTCGTCCGCTCTTGGTGCATTTCTTTGGCTCCGTCGAAGATGTGGAATTGGGTTAGCCGCCGCCCCAACCACTGCAAGGTTGGTGCCCAAGGCAACCTCAGAGGCCGCAACAGCCAGCTGTACATCGGCAGCGTTGCCACCATCGGTGACAACTACCGTCGAGTCTACAGCAAGCAATAGCAGCCGGCTCGGCCATCCCTTTAACAACAAGGGTGGCATTGTCACGCTCCTCCTTGACGCCGCCCGCTACCCCCGCCACCATGTCGGCCCGGGCTCCTGCCCAACAATGGCACAAGCGGCCGCCACCATGTCGCCGGGCTCCTGCCCAACAATGGCATAAGCGGCTACCAGCTGCCCACCATCATTTGTCGTCGGAGGGATCACAGCCGGCTGCTCATCAACCGGCGTCGGTCGCCGAGGGAAGCACAGCCCGGCTGCTCGTTGTCATCAACCACATCAATGTCGGCGACGGGGAGCATGGCGGCTGCTCATCGACCACGGGCGTAAATCACCGAGGGAAGCACGCCCACCTGCTCGTTGCCATCGACCACGCCGTTTGTCGCCGAGGGGAGCACGGCTGGCTGCTCATCGACCACGGCGTAAATCACCGAGGGAAGCACAGCCAGCTGCTCGTTGCCATCGACCACGTCGTTTGTCGCCGAGGGGAGCACGGTCGGCTGCTCATCGACCCACGGCGTAAGTCGCTGAGGGAAGCACGATCGGCTGCTCAAAGCCAACAAAAACGTCGTTTGTCCCCGAGGAGAGCACAGCCGATGCTCATCGACCACGCGGCGCAAGTCACCGAGGGAAGCACAGGCGGCTGCTCGTTGTCATCGACAACGTCAAAAAGCAAAGCCGGCTGCTCATCGACCACGCTGAAAGACGCCGAGGGAAGCACACGGCCCGCTATTCGTTGCCATCAGCAGCCCCTTCCATCGTTGCATAGGCTCCCCATCCTTGGTAATCGGTGGCGACACGAAAGTAAGAGAGCAAAGGTAACCCGCCACCACACCGGGATCAATCGACAAAATTCACCGTCAAGGACACCATCTCCCGTAAAAAGGATGTTGTTTAATTGGAGGAGCTATAAGAGAATTATAGATGGCTAAATCATCCTCGGAACAAGGTGCATTCAGCTTCATATCAAAATTCTTCTCCATCTTCGGAGATTTAATACTAACGACTTCACCGAGCTTGTCACCTGCCAAGGTAGCCTGCTTATGGGGGGCACTACCATGAGACTGTGAGGGTAGCGAGCTAGATGAAGAAGAAGTGCCCTTCATATGGCCTTTTTGCTTTGGATCAGAATCCTCCGCTTCTTTCATCTTCTTATCACCATCTATGTCTCTATCCTCATCACCCAAAAGGTCATCATCATCAAGATTAAAAATCAGGTGCTTTGATTCATCCGGGTTTGAAATACTGAGGCGATCTACAGGTCCCCTTTGACACGTAGACATGACCAAATGGTGGTATTTTTTGGCATCCAAAACTGCCACCAAGATTCTAATTTCTCCAACCGGGCGAAGCTGCTGAATGTCCACCTTTTGAGTCGCCCCAATCATTGTTCCAACAGCCCATAACGGTAAAAAAGAGCGGAGTAAACGAGGAACATTAGTTACCGTCACCCAAACTTTATCAAGCACTTTCATAGGCTTAACATCATCCACATATTCTTGATTCAAAACAGTACCCTCCTTGTTTTTTGTGGTGACTGTCGAAATGGCCACCATGCGGTCTAACTCCTCCTTGCTCGGAAAAGGAACAATGTATGATCGGCCCCTTACTTCCTGCACTTCCCATTGCCAACGGACAGGAATAATTCTTGATAATTCGGATAGCGGAAGAGTAGGCGGAACCTCACCAGATTGCACCGTAATTAAAGCTGCAATAGATTTCTGATTGGAGGATACAATGTCATTGTGGTTGGCGGCTTGAATCTCGAAGAAACCCATTCCATCTTCAAGGGCACCGCAGTAGGCAACCGAAGGTTTTGGGCGCGCAGCGGCGGACATTGGTTTTGCGTAGTGGTCTTGCAAGCAAATGGCGCATTCCAAAATCGCGGGACGTTTCCTCTTAGGCTGCCACGATCTTCGATTGCATGATCACGATGCCATCACAGCCCGCGCCATGGGTTGCAGCATGAGGGTCGAGGGGGTTCCCTACCGCCCAACACCCAAGGCTGGAGCCTCGATAGCGATGTTCCCAGCCGGGGCACCATCACCGCGCCCACTGCGGGGCCACGATCAAGACGCCCATGAACAGCGGTGCCTCGCCCATGCGCTGGCTAGCGGCACCCCGCCCTCGATCCGCAGCCTTCCCGCGACCACGATCGGCCAGCGGCTCCACGACCGATCCCGCGACCACGATCCGCGGCCGACTTCGCCAATGCGCCTCGACTTCGCCAGCGTTACGCCATGATCGGGATCACTGCGCCCGCCCATCTTGTCCCGCTCCAGCCTGGTGGTCGATCACCTCCATCACCGCGACCGGTGAAACCCCGCCCGGTGGAAGCGGCGACCTTGTCCTCCGGCCATCAGAACTTGGCTTTGGCGAGAGGGTCTGGCGGCGGCAAAACGGGATCACGAGCGGCGCCCTAGGGTTGCCTCTCCTTGGAGACGAGACAAGGCTCGGTGGTTTTTCCCTGCACGGTCCAGTTACCGGTCGAACACAAAGGAGGAAATTGGTCCGGCTCAACCGGATGTAGGATGTGATCCAAACTCTCCCGACCCGGCTTGTTTGAAATTCGAACAGCCACGAAATCAGGATCTGAACTTGCGGAAAAAAAGTTCCCGAAGCGTCGCCCGGTGGTGTGTTCCTCGGCGGCGGAAGCGGTCCTCTCGAGAGAGATTTCCATGGAGCTTTTGCTGGCCTTGGAGACATTGCTGGCTTTGGGGGCACCTTCTTCAACTTGCCCACACCTTCACCATCAACCCACTTGGCTCCACCTACATCGGCCGCCGATCGAATTCCGATGGCTGATCGCGTAGAGAAGGACCAAGCGCCAGAGCTGTCCACCACCTGATCCTTGAAACTCTTGGCCAGAAAATCCGCATCCCCCAGGTGCTCACACTTCGAATTGGACTCGAATCCCAGAACTTACCAAACATAGGCTTCGGATTCATCGAGGAGACCTGATGGAAATCGAGAGAGATGCGTCGACGCACCACTTCAAGATCGAGATGTTGAGGGGATTCTTTTCGCCGTGATCCGCCCGCAACGCCGACTTGACTGACCGCGCCAAGGTGACCGCCGGCATCACCCATCGAAGAGTAGATGTCGACCGCCCCGGGAGATCACCCGGCCGTTGAAGAGAGGCCGGTGCCGAGTGCGCGCGATGGAGCGGTCGTCGCGTCGAGGGCGGACCGCAGGCGAAGCGTTCTTGCGCTGATCGGGCGCTGACGGGCGTCGCGTCGGGATCACCGCGACCGGCGATCGGGCGTCGGGACCTGCGCGCGATGGAGCGGGGATTGGGCAATGAGATTTAAGCATTGCACTAATATGCTTAGTTTCTTAGATGTATCATTGGTCATCATTTTTTTCTCATATCATTGTAGGGCGCCCAAAGGGTGCTTGATGTTCTAGTAGATTTGATTTGGGGTAGGAATCCTTGGAGAGCCCAGCCATGGTTGATTTGGAGAAGGGGGAAAGGAAGGCGGCACACCCATGAGAGTCGATCTAGAGGAGGTGGAGTATCCGGAGCCGGACATCATGGTGTCAAGTTGCGGGAGTGGCCCCACCACCGAGAGGCCGACGACGGCGAGGCGAGGAGCTCCGCGGGCAGCGCCACGAGGCGGGGAGGAAGACATGTGTAGAGCTCGGCGAGGTGGGAGGCTGGCGACACTCCCAGACCTGCATGGACGGCGATGACGAGGCAGCCCGACGACGGCGGCGGGAGAGGCGTGTGGTGGCGCTAGGCCGAGAGGGAGGCAGGCGGCGGCGCCAGCCGGGAGCTGTCAGCGGTGCGGTGCTTGGGCATGATAAGTTTGGGTATTGGGGCTCTGTTGGAGAGGGTAGTTTTTGGGCGCTTGGCCCATTTACTGTGGAGCACCTAAATTGTTGAATGGGTCTTCAATTTAGGTTCTTATTGTTGGAGTTAGTCTAAAAGCATGCATGAACCACAACTTGAAGTCCCTAATTCTTTCCTTTATTCATCCCATTCCTCCTGGTAGCTGGCGGCTAACAACTCACTTGCGGTAGCGCACAACTTGTTCTCGCACCCGGCTATGGGGCACCCCCATGTTCGTCTCCTCCCACCTTCGGTAAATTCTCTTTGAGCCGACACACTAGCTGTGTACAGAATGCTGGGTGGCACACTGCAGCAGTGCCCACGCCGACGGTCAAGAAATCAGTAGTAGCATCTCACTCAGTCGAAGGACGTGCAGATTACCGACCGGCCCTAGATGGATGTGTTGGCCTCAGTGCTGCTGGAGATGCCATGGTTATGAAATGCCATCAAATTTTTGGTAAAATGTTATCAAAACATGAATTTTGACTAGTCAATAGTTGAATCCCGGGTTGAATTTGTCAAATTTTTTGGAACATGTCCATCTCGAGAGACACCAATTTTTTTTTTCTGCTTTTGGATCTTTGGAACCTTGATTACAACTCCATCATCGTGTGAGCGCCTAGAGCACACCGCACTATCTGAGTAGCATCTTGCGAGCAGCACGGCTCATGGTGCGTTTTTTTTTGCGGGAAAGAATTATATTATTGATAATTGGGTATATTTGCATGTTATAAGCACTTTAGATTACAAAATAGTATGCACACTGAATAACTCAAAACCTAACCTATCGTTACGGACCAGCCGTGCCCTGTTCTTCAATATGCTGACGACACCCTGATTTTTATTAGTTGCTCTCTAGATGCCATCTTAGCCACTAAAGAGATTCTTCAGATGTTTGAACGGGCGACCGGTCTCTCTATTAACTACCACAAAACTACCTTCCTCCCTATTGCTGTCCCTGATAACATTGCTGCTGATCTTGCTGCTACCTTTGGCACCACTGTTTCCTCCTTTCCCCAAACCTATCTTGGTCTTCCACTGTCCCCACACAAGGTTTCTGTGGCCGACTGTCTCCCACTAATCTCCTCTTGCGACAAGTATCTCTCGGGATGGCGTGCCTCCCTTCTTAACAGAGCCGGGCGTCTCACTCTTTGCACTACTGTGCTTAGCTCACTCCCCCTCCACTACATGTCCGCTATCAATGTGCCGAAAACTGTTATCAAGGCCATTGACCGCCGTTGTCGTGCTTTCTTCTGGACCGGTGATGATGTGTGCCACGGGTCCAAATGCTTAGTCGCATGGGACAATGTGCAAGCCAGCAAGGATAATGGGGGGCTTGGTGTTAAAGACCTGGAGCTACAAAACCGTTGCTTGCTTATGAAGTTTATTAACAAGTTGTTCTCCAACGAACCAGCCAGCTGGAAGGACTGGCTGCTTCGGGATGCTGCCTCCTTTGATACTCCTTCTGCTGGATCCCATAGCTATCTTTGGAGAATCATTACTGACGAGCTAAACACCTATCGTTCGATTACCTATGTCAACATCAGCAGTGGCACGTCTACTTCTTTTTGGTTCGACCATTGGCTGCCTGACGGCCCTCTTTGTTCCACTCATGCTGCTTTGTTCACCCACACCACTAGGCCTAATGTATCCGTGCAAAATGTTTTTCAAGAAGGGTTTGATTTGCGGCTTAGGCCCCGACTCACTAAAGCTGCTAGCGACCAGCTGGACAGCCTAATATCTTGCTTGCAGGGAATCAGCCTTGGTGACGGCCCAGATACAAGACTGCTCAAGCTGAATGGGAAGCCATACAACGTTAGAGATGCCTATGCAGCGCTTGATACATCTGGTGACTCCACTGACCACCATGGCAGGCGTATATGGGGGACGCGGCTCCCCAACAAAGTAAAGATCTTCGCTTGGCTTTTTTTCAAAGATCGATTAAGTACAAGAGTCAATCTCCATGCAAAACATGTGGTGGAAAACGGTGGGTGTCAGCGATGTGTGGGCTCAATGGAAGACCGACGCCATGTCTTCTTCGGGTGCCCAAGTAGCTCGGAGTTATGGAGAGTGACTGGGCTCAGCCATGTCAGCTTACTGCCTCGATGATGACATCTGGAACGCCAACGCCCCCTGGCCTAGATGCTTCAGTTTGGCCTTCCGTTCTTCCGACAATACTCTGGAGGCTTTGGGATAGCAGAAATGGTGAAGTCTTCGGAATGAGGTCTCTCATCATAGAGCAGTGTTGTCTCGGGTCTGTGATGACCTTGTAACCTGGCGCAAGCGCCTTCCATGTAATCTTGTAAACAGCCTAGATGGCTGGCATAGTTTTCTCCTAAACTGTAATGCTACAGCTGTAACTCACTCCAGGCAACTGGTGTGATTTTCCTTTTGGAATGAAGAAGGTGGGGAAGCTCTCCCCCCCGTTTTAGTTTCAAAAAAAAAAGGTGCTTTGCAGTGTGGATGACCGTATAGTCAAACATTTGGCAAATGGTTTGAGACTAAATGTCCAACGAACGACGGCTGACATTCCTGTAGACGAAATCAAAACGAACTTCTTTTTTTCGGTGCCTTCCTCCTTATTTCTACCAACAAAGTGTAGTGCGAGATCGCAGGACAACAGAGGCTGGATGGGGTCCGAGCCTGAAGGCGGAAGTGTGGTGCAGTCAGCCCAGTGCTCATGCGTGTGAGCATGACCATGGCGCCACCATGCTGGAGAGATATCTTGCGTTGTCATGAGAGAGAATTGAGGTAGTATGTAGGCCATGATTGTGGTGACGGACCAACAAAAGCTAGATCGCCCAAGACCGCACATAACCAAGACGCTGTGGAGAGAAGGTCCAAACAACAAGGCCAATCATCAAGTCAATAATTCACTGCCAGGTGTGCACTGATTTGGCATTAGTGTCATGGGTGCTGCCGGGTCATGACCGGCAGTGACACTTAACATATCATTGCCAGTTCATGCGCCAATCTGGCAATGCTAACCGTACCATAGATACCGCTCCCGGTTGATATGTTGACTTGACGATAATAGCCTATTATCATTGCCTGAGTGGTTGAACCGGTAGTGATTGACAACCCACATCATTTCCGATTAATCTTTACCAGCATGAATTTCAGCGGTGTGTTGCATGGTGGGTTCCGACCCAGCAGTGATTATTAGTTCTGACATAGTGCAACATAACTGAGTTTTATGGTGTACTTTGAGACTTTTTTAGACACACAGATGTAGCTCTACAATTTTTTCTCTAGATCTAGCGAAAAAAAAGAAGGAGTTGTGACAGCATCCAAAAGAAGCACTAAAACATCTAGTAGTGTTTTTTAGAGCTGCTCTATAGTGGACTTTGCAATGTATAGTGGCAGGGCTATACCCCCTCAAAAAACGAAAGTGCCAGGGCTATATACCAAAATAAGTGGTCCAATAATGTCCACAAAGTCAACTTCGATTGTTTGTTTCTTCTAAACACAACTGGGCCACAAGGTCCAACTAAACAGCTGTGAACAAAAACAAATAACCGAGATCTCCAGTCCTGGCCCCAATGACGACCAAACTGTTCGCATTAAAAGCTAGCTCCTTCTACTGACTGCTGCGTAAACGCGGTTTCTTCTTCTCGGGAAGGCACTAGGCAGCAGCCAAGCCTTCGACCTTCGTGCGTCCAGGCAGGCACCATTCCGGCCATCTTCTTCCAGGTTAGTGATCAGTAGTCATCCTCTTGAGTCCTACTACCATTCTAGCTATCACCTATGGAGTACTGCTTTTGCTAGCTAGGCAATTGCTTCTGGATCATCGAACCCTTGCCATTGTTATAGTCACAGTAGTAGTTTCTTTAACCATTTGTGGGCGATCGAGGCTTTGCAGGCGGCGGTGGCGGCTTCTCATGGAAGAATTGAGACGACGCCGGCTGCCTGCTGTCCTGTTGTAGATCGGTGAGATGAACTGACATTAAAACAATCAATGGGGAATTTGATGGGTTGATTTTACAGAAATTGTTGGGGTACTGTATATTTGTCACGCCGCAGATCAGCGAGATGAACTAAAATTGGAATAATCTTCTAGGGTCCACTGAATCATTACTAAAAATTGTTGGGGCTGCAATGCAAGTGCACTGTACCGAACTCCAGTGCTCTAAATACAGCTTTAATCTACTGCACCTATATGGGAATCCCCCACTAGGGACTTATTTAGGAGTTCTCGAGGGGTTTCGACTGGTTTCCCATCCCTCGTAACAGCAACATAGCAGCGTGGCGCTGCCCTCGCCCCTTCGCGACCCCTAGCGTCGTCGTTCCGCCCGGCCTCCATCCCGCCCGTGTGCCTCTCTTCCTTCACCTCCCAGGCGTTTCTATCGGTTTCCGCATCCACAAAGCCACGAGCACGCCTTTAAATCTCCGAAGCTATGCCCGACGGCGGCGGGCTCTGGCCGGAGCTTCGCATGGCGGTGGAGTACCCAGCGCGATGGGAGCTCCACCGAACCGACGCGGTCTGGCCCCCTCCAAGTTGCCCCAGCCCCTACCCGGCATGGTTGCCGGTCACCGCCGCCCAGGGCAGTCCTCCTGCGGCCTCGCGAGCTGAGGCGCACGGAGTGCAGCTGCCCCGTTCAGATCCCCCCGCTGCAGCTCCCCTGCTTCCCCGTGCTCGAGGCCACCTGCCCTGCTTCCCGTACAGCAGCGTGCCGGAGTCGTGCCGTTGTCGTCATTCCACGAAGCTCCCTCCACGGCGGCGGGCGGAGCCCCCTATTGCGACAGTCGAGGCTGGCCGCAGAGGTTGATGGCGGGACGTCGCGCTGGGGGGGAGCAGCGCGCGCCGGGAGCACGCCCCGCTCGAACCAGATGCGCCGGTCACCGTCGCCTCTACGCCGGTCTCTGCATTGCATCCATGGCGATGGCTCCACGCCTTCATCAGGTTGTTCTGCCTCGATGCCAGCCAGATCCACATCTATGCTGCCCTTCAATCGCCTAGGAAAGGGACGACTGGGAGCCCGCCGCCCATCGTTGGGAGAAGCCGGGGTGGAGATTTCGCGGCCAACAAGTCCGACCGACCCACGATTTTTTTTTTCAATATATAATACACTGCAGGGCAGTAATGTCTCCCCTAGCCATCGGTAGACTTTTTTACTATTTTTCTTTTCTTAGTGAACGACCGTGAGTTGATGGCTGAGATTGAGAGTTATTTTTTATTTTACTAAAGCTACATGTATTTGGAGGCTCTCAAATTATACATCGTCACATCGAATCTCACAATTATGCGTATACCAATTACAATGAATTTGGCCCTCTATCATTTGTCCTGCCTAAATTAAATAGTTGACTTCATATATCATTAGTAATATCTTACACACATTTTTCTATCGATCTCCAAACATGTTACCTAAACTATAACCTCAAACTGTCAGCTAAACTATTACATCAAATCCAGCGGCAGCGTGCGATACATTTATACGGAGTAAATATAATATATACACATCTCTTAATCCTTATTGATTAGTATCATTCTAATACATCTAAATTTTTTTCTTCGTACCCACGGCAACGCATACGGGAATTTTTCTAGTAAACAAGACAAAGAGCACCAATAACTAAACTAAGCGTCTAGTGTGAACAACCTGTTGACATAATTAAACTTAGAATTACATGATCTTAGACTTAGCCTAAACGTTTCTGCAAAAGACTTAGCCTAAACATAATCACTAACTTAATCTTGTATAAAATTGATCTTAGTGACTAACAAGAGTATGTAGATTGAGCATCTCTGTATGTAAGCCATTGCAATACTTAGAGCCAAAAGGCAACATGCTCTTTTTTCACGTATCCATGGTAATGTAGAATGCATTTCGTATTTACAGTTTTACAATACTGAATCATATAATTTAGTTTTCCTATTAGCTGAACAAATTCATTTTTTTTTTACTTGCAGACTGATTTGTTAAATGGTTTGATAATTCCTGGAACATAGTAGCATGGAGAAGTTACACGAGTCTGGACCTTCTAGAGTGGTACCCAAAATCATGCCACTGGAATTATTAAAACATATTACAGATAATTTCTCGGAGGAACTGAAACTTGGTAGTGGAACATTTGGGAATGTTTATAAGGTATGAATATAGCTGAAGGACTAACTATGGTGTGTGTAATTATAGTACTGCTGGTAATTGTTATTTGACTTATAGTAGCAAAACTGAACTGACATGTTCGTTGGTCCTGTAAAGTCAGGTTTCCTTTATTTTAACTAACTAGGAGTATGCCCACAGCGTTGTTGCGGGATTCTCTTAAATAATACTTTTTATATAGAATACTATGTATGCATATATAAGAACTTGTCTGGAAGTTATTTTAACTGATTAGATCTCGTAAAAAATAGTATAGAATATTTGATTACATTATAGTGGAATAGGTGATGAAGCAAATATTGTATGTTGGTTATGTTAATAGATTAAATATTTAAATCATTTTACATGATAGAGATGACATGATTTTTTTTTTTTTTGTAATTATAATAAGGGATGACATGGATATAGTGTGTAATGATGTGTACACTTTTGCATAAAAAGATAGAACATGTAGTGGGTTCACTTAGTGGAGAATGATGTGGATACCTTGCATGTAGAGAGAACTCATCTAGTGGGTTTTATCTTTATAAGAGTTATAGATAGATAGATAAATAGATAGATTATAGATTAGACTTATATGTAAGTACTGCTCTGTTGAAACCAAGCACATCTGTTACAACCTATGTCACCTATTTCATCCCTAAACACCCATAATTATCTTCGGATGTAAAACAAGTACAAGCATGTATATCACCACAATATTCACCTGAAGAAACCCACTTATTAAAAGATAGGCATGTGCGTTCTATTTTTGTCAGTAGTTCTATGTTGTTTGTGTAAAAATTAGGTGGTTAACTTTTCATAGATGAATGAACACGAATTGGTGTTTTCTGGTGTTAATGTGCACAATTGTCCTTCAACTAGCTTATTATCCAACCTAATTTAGTAATCAGATATGATTATTATATAATTTCATTAGATAACTCTAATTCCCAACCACTGCAATGTGGACTATATGCATTTCTTTGTATCCTAATTTATTCTTCCGTAATTAACGAATATGGGATCTGCATATATAGTTGTGCAGTTTAATATTCAGTTGAATTTTACATTACCAAACTTTTGGGAGTTTTTCCTTTAATTTTGTTGATTCATTAAATGTCCTTCACTTTGTTCCTGGTATATGCATAGATAACGTTAATTAGTTACTTGTTTGAGTGGTGTATGGTTATTTGATTCAAAATGGTACATCCTCCATGCCAAATTGTGAGCAATTCAATAATCTTGGTGAGTCAAAGTATTTTAAGTTTGACCAAAATTATAAAAAGATCACAAATATTTATGACATCAAATAGGTATATTATGACAATATTTTGGAAATGGATATTATGACAATATAACTGATAAAGAATCTAATAATAATTAGTTGGCATCATGAATGTTATTATCTTATCATATATATTTGATCAAATTTAAGAAGTTTTGACTTTCCAAGATTCTTGGAATGACTTACAATTTGGGATAGAGTGAGTAGTTTCTACAATTTCTGGGCACTTGTTTGCTAAAGCTGACAGTAACTAATAAGAGTACCTGGGCTCTTGGCAATTTGTAATCCCCTTGATCTTGATTACATTGGTTGGTGCCTGAGTCCCTCTTGTAACAATTTATTCACAAAATTATATGTGAATCTCTTGGTTGTAGTTGTTCAATATTAATCACGACCCCACCAAAATCAAGACCCGTGTTCAATCTTAATCTCTAGGTTCTGGAGAACTTCTAGCCTTATCTTTTTTTTTCCTCGGCAGCAATCTGTGTGATCTCTTTTGACTATATAGTAGAGTTAGACACATATTATTGAGATCAATATGAGCATGAGTATTTACCCCTTAACATTTAATCTGTCGATACTGGAAATCCTTCTATGATGAGTGTTAATAAGACATGATGATTAGGGAGTGCACAAAGGGGAAGAAATTGCTGTGAAAATGCTACATCTAATGCCACAATATAATGATCGTGAGCAATTCAAGAGAGAGTTTGAAAACCTTAGGAGACTCAGACACCAAAATATTGTGCAACTACTTGGCTACTGTTATGAAATTAAGCTGGAGTGTGTTGAGCTCAGTGATGGAAGAACAGTTTTTGGCGAAAACATCTATAGAGCTCTCTGCTTTCAATACATGCACAATGGAAGTCTGCAAAAGCATCTTTCTGGTAAGTTGTCCAATACATGGCTACAGTGCTCATTATATACCCTTACAGTATTCAACTGTAATATAAATGCTTTATCTACTACCCTTTGTTTATGTTGCAGATGCATGTGATGGACTTGGTTGGCAAACACGATACAAGATTATTAAAGGAACATGTGAGGGTTTGAAATACCTTCACGAGGGTTTGGAAAATCCTATTTATCATTTGGATCTAAAGCCTGATAATATATTACTAGACAAGGATATGGTGCGAAACTTTCTGATTTCGGTTTATCCAAGCTTGTCTCCAACGACCATACCAAAACTACACAGAGTTTCATAGGAACAATGTAACCATTACCTCTCTATTTTTTTAAATCAATAAAGAATGTTTTTGTAACACTTCTGCATCTATCATTTATGTTTTCATGCAGTGGATACATGCCTCCCGAATTCATTGAGAGAAAGTTAGTCTCAAAAAAGTTTGATATATTTAGCTTGGGTGTTGTAATGATAAAGATAATTTCTGGAGAAAATGGCTACCGCCAGATTCCATGCATGTCTTCCCAAGAATTTATTAACCTTGTAAGATGAGTTATATCATGACCCACAAATATATTTTTATTTGACAAATATTGCATTATGCATGGTATACTTATTTGACACTGACAACATATTTTATTTATCCAACCCGTAGATTCTTGAAGATTGGAGAAATAGGCTAGAGGATACATCGAGGTGTACATCACTAGAAGCTGAGTGTCATCAAGTGAAGAGAGCTATTGAAATAGCACTAGATTGCATCAATGCTGACCGAAAGAAAAGGCCTCAAATAGGCGACATCGTAGATTGGCTGAATGAAACTGAACAGATGATTAAGAAACTGGTAAGAGTTATTGACACAAAAGTTCAATTCTCCCTGCAAGAATATATTTTCATCTCCATTCAAGTAAGAACTAGGCAGCGTTACACGTTGGATGTTATTGACATATATAGTTATTCTTGTTTCCTTCCAATTTTGAAGTCACTTTGGGAAACTATGTGGTGAAATACAAATTTTAATTTTCTTGTTTTTTCTCATCCATGAGAACATCCCAGGATATGTTTTGAGATATCAGAGTATCAAATTAACCCATTTAAGAGAGGTACTCACATGCTCTGCAAACCTTAGCTTAAGATTGTGGCTCTTAACTAGTAGCATCTGAGTTACCATTTTCAATAACATTACTATTAATCACTTGCCTCCATGATTAATGCAAAATCTATTCATGAGGGTTAATTGTAGACGTATTTAGTGATTCACCTCTTGGAAGTTTTACCATAAAGAATTGTTTTATATGGTTTTGCATATATTTTTCAAGAAACTATCACCCTGTGTGTGGGATATATACTTAGTATGCATGATCAAACAAACACACAATCTGCATATCTAGATTACTTTGTGAATTCTTTTAATAATGATGGAGGAAGATAGTTTAGATGCATATATATGGATTGTTTTAATATATTACCATTTAAAAATAATGATGCAGATTGGTACTTCATATATGCAAATCTAGAGGCTTTAGATTATTTTCATAGTCTATTAGGTTTGTAATTTGATGTAAATCTATTGGTTCTTTTGGGTTATTTTTCATAATGTAGGGTATTCACATATGCAAATTTAGAGGCTTACTATTGATTGTATTCATAATCACTTAGTTTTGTAATTTTATGTAAATTTACTAAATCGTTTAGGTTATTTTTTATAGCGAAGGAGATACATACAAATTTAATTTAGATTTTTATAATGGCAGAGTTGAAAAAATAGATGACGGTTATGAGGTTACTATAGAGTACACTTTTTAATGGAAAATACGGGTAATTTAGGTACATATTTGTTTGTTACTTCTTAATGGAAAATACGGTTATGACAGTAATTTAGGCTACTTTCATAATGATAAAATGGTTAAATTTTAGATGGTATTAGGGGTTATTTTATACTATTTAAATTATAGTATGTTGGATAACTTAGATATCATTCAATGGTAACATTGAAATTATTTTAATTCTCATAATGGCTGAGCTGTGAAATTGTTTTTAGAAATAGAATAGATCCAGTAATGAATATTATTATCAACCAGGATTAAAGTTTCCCAAATTAATGGTTGCATGCATGTTTCAGATTTTTAGGAGAATTTCTAATATTTATGTTTTCTTCTATAGTTCTTGTGGGGGTTAACATGGAGGCTCAGTTAGTAATTTGAAGATCAATAGATATGCATTCTGCATATAGAATATGTTGGGATCATTCAAATATGATTTTTTTACCAGATTGCTAAAATTTATTGTGTGTGGTAGTACTTAGCTGCAATAGCTTATTTCTTTAACTTCAAGCTGGGGCAAATCTGTACATCTTAATTCCTTGTGTCACAACCCATATCGACCGGGGCGTGACCGTGGCTTTGCTGCGCCCGGCGTTGGCTGGGTTGGCGGCGCGGCGAAGGCGGTGGAGGTGGCGGCGTTGGCGGCGGTGGTGGTGGTGGCGGCAAGGGGGGTGGTAATGCGTGGGGTGAGGGCGGCGGTGGCGGTGAGAGAGAGATAGAGAGAAGGGAAATAATTTCTTTATTGCTTGTTACCACGAAAGATTCTGAGCCCTTACTTTTATAGCCCGACTAGTTGGACTTGTATCGCAAGCAATCTCTCTAAAAGGTTTCGTTATAGATTGGAATACCTTTTTACATGCAAATCCTATTTATTTTCCTAATAAGGGTCTTCCTTATAGATGGAATATTCTCTTGCACACCAAAAAGCCTATGATAATCCTAATCAATTTCCTCCTTCATCCCGAATTAATTGCTGAAGAATCGGTGGAAGGGGGAAGCGGCGGCGGCGGCGCCTTTGCCGGGCGGCGGCGCTCGCCCCCCCCTCGGGCCTCGTGGGCCTGTCCATACGGGCCCTATTTCTTGGGTCATGACATCTCCCCCCTTCTCCGACCGGGCGTCCTTGCCCTTATTTGGATGAATGTCCATTCGGTGACACACAGGGAAAGGTCGGTCGCACCCGGCATGATGAGCTCAACTTTGTAGAATCAGCTTGCCATGCACCGGATTCACGAGGATCATGTTCTCTCGGGTTCGCTATGGTGCGAACTCCATGAGGTAGTGGAGGTTGCCGATGTAGCCATGGTAGATGTACTTGGTGGGCGGCGCGACCGGCTGCGGCGCCCGTCTGTCGATGAGTCTGTGAGCAAGAGCTCCCTTGGAACTCCCGCCTCAAGGTGCTGATGCACCATGTCGCGAGGCGAGCTCTCTAGGAAGAAGCGCTTCGTTGGGCGGGCGTTGAAGCCGGAAGAAGGTGCCAAATGGTGATGTCGCGGCGAGTGGGGGTGTAGCAGACCAAATTTAACATCGTACCGCATACATGAAGGAGCCGGCGTCGAACATGGATGGAGATAGCCGATGTGTGCCCGTTCCGCATCGTAGGCGATGTGGGCGTTGTCGATGGTGAGGAAGAGGCGATCCATGCCGCCGAGGAAGACGACTCGAGCCGGGCCGGCGTGGTGGCGCCTCGGCCAGATGCCGCCCAACAGGATGGCGGTCGGCGCTGCTGATGTTGGTGTGGTCGTGTAGGCACCCAGGGAGAGGAAGTTCGTCCTGCGAACTCCTCCCCGGGCGGGGGCCTCTAGTAGGTCCGGCAACAACATTGAAGAAGCGAGGGAAGGTAGAAGCGGTCGTTGAAGAGGAGGAGGCCGTGCCGCACCGTCGAGCGGCAGCGGTGGCGCCGTGTAGACGTCGAGGCGATCCGTCCGCAGTGCTGGTCCTCAAGGTCGCTTTGTCGCGGTGGATGTAGACACCGGTCGGCGTGTCGTAAAGGTCCAAAGGCGATTTGCGTCCCTTGAACGTTTCCCCAGCCTGGAGGGAAAGGTCCGAATCCCCGTGAAGATCACGACTGAAAGCAGGCCAGGTGCGGGGCGCCCCCATCCGTGTGCGGGGGGTGGTGACGATGTGAGCGTAGTCGGGTGGCCGTCGCGGTAGTCTTGGAGCTCGTTGCGGGCGAAGTCCCATGTCACTCGTCCCGGGCTTGCCGGCCAAGGCATGCCAAGGATGACGTCGGCGTCGTTGCCACGTGCATGACATAGGCGTCGATGTCGAAGACGCCCGGCGTCGATCGCGGGCGATACGTTGAAGGTGGCCGCCCGGCATGTCAAAGTAGCGCCCGTGCAGTGATAATCAGCACACGACCGGCTGAGTCTATAGTCTGCCGTGGTCACCACACGGTGGTTGATGTAGTTGTGCGTCGCTCGAGTCGGCGGCGATGCCGGCGCCCGTTCACGAGATGATCTTGGCGAGGTATAAAGAGTGTCGCCCACGCACGGGGAGTTGGGGTCCCCGAATAGGACGAGGTCGGCGTCTTCAGCGGCGGCGTTGGCCTCGGTGGCGCCCTCCTTGTCGTCATTTGTAGTCGTTGAAGATTGTGATGTCGAAGGGGTGCTTGCACTTGTGACCGCATGTGAACGGCTCGTCACGGTTGAAGCACTGTGAGCCGGCCTTACGTCGTTCCGTCATCTCCTCGGTGTCGGCCGTTTAAGCGGCCGAGTCGATTGGAATACCTTTTTATAGCCTGACTAGTGGGACTTGTATCGCAAGCAATCTCTCTAAAATGTTTCCTTATAAATTGGAATACCTTTTTACAAGCAAATCCTATTTATTTTTTTCTAATAAGGGCCTTCCTTATAGATGGAATATTCCCTTGCACACCAAAAAGCCTAAGATAATCCTAATCAATTTCCTCCTTCATCCCGAATTAATTGCGAAGAATCCACGGAACGGAGGTGGAGGCGGCGGCCTTAGCGCCTGCCCGGGCGGCGCCTGGCTGGCCCCTCGGGCCTCGTGGGCCTGTCCTTACGGGCCCTATTTCTTGGGTCATGACACCTTGTTTCTCAGATTAGATATTCAGAAATATTAAATATCATTAATTCCTTGAAAAATAATAGATTTAAATCTTCACTGCAGACACTTGGTTCTGTCTCCAAGTTAGTCAGTGAGGTAGAGTCAATGGCTGTTTCTGTAGCATCATCCACGCCACAGCTAACCAGAATGGAGAAAAGCACCGAGGTGAGGAAGTTATTTACTTGTTCAAACAGTCATTTACTTTGGCGAGGCAAAACATGTTTGCCTAGTTGTTTTACTAGGATTTAATGGAAACAAAATATAAATGGTTGTCACTTCTGCAGATAAGCTCTATCAGGTCAACTGAGCCAGTAGATATCCACCCGCAGGAGCTCCGTTTTCCTTGGCAGCTAAACAGGCGTATCAGATGCCCTGTGAACATAACCAACAGGACAGACCAGTACATTGGTGCCTGTATTAGACCCTGCTGCCCTGATGCAACCCCTGACCTTCATTCTCTAGCTTTCTGGGATGGCAAGCGCCAGAAGGACCCGTGTAAACCCTTTTTATGGTTGGTGGAACCGCATTCCACTTTGGTCGTGACATTGATGGTGGAAGAGACACAACTACCACCGCCTCCGCAAGAAATAGGCAGCTATATGGTGACGTTGCTCGAAATGGGATCAGAGGAAGTACTAAATGTGAAATCATCTAATTTTGACCTCTTCAGAGAGTTTAAGAAGTTATATAGTATGGGGAACAACTGGTACATTTCATTTCTTAAGGCTTACATTTGCGACCCATCAACTTTCCAACAGACTGTAATCCACCAGGTGAGCTTGCCATATTTAATGCCATATCCAGCATGGGAATCAATCCTGTGCTATATATGGATGTATGCTGAGGCGTGTGTGGTCAGTTGATTAGTTATGACTGCTTTTTTCTTTTATAACAGTTGATTCCAGAAACATCGAAAGAAGGGTACATGACAGACATGGATGTACACCCCACAGAGACATGGTAAGTAGATGGTTTTAGAGGCACCCTATTTGTCTGCACCATCCTTGTCTTTCTATGTTTCTATAATTTGATTGACACTTGCATGACAGGATCTTGGTGGGTGACACAAAAGGATGGGTTTCTATTTGGAACTACCAGACAAAGGTATATCAGCACATACTATTGCCTCCCTCAACCATAGAAATAGTATTCACTCCATTTCAAATACAGATCCCTAATTCATTTCGTTAGTAGAAACATTTGACTAATATTTACTCTATCAGTTGACATCTTTAACTTCACGTCAAAATATTTATCATTATATATACTTTTGTATATGTGAAATATTTACACAGTAAACACTATGCCACAAATGCTTATCACCGACACCTTTATTAGTCACGTAGAAAGAAAACGCGTCACTAACTAATATTAGTGACGCGGGTTAACTAGACACATCACTGATTAGCTGTTGCCCATGCTATGGGAACAATACATATCACTAATAGCAACATATCAGTGATGCGGGTTAACTAGACACACACGTATTGTCTAGGTGCGTCACAGAAAAATGGCCCTATTAGTGACGTGGGTCGAAAAGATGCATCCCTGATGAGGATAGTGATGTGTTTTTTGTAGACAAGTCACTGATATATATAGATATAGGAATATCGTTGAGTCTTCCTGATGGAGCCGCGTCAATGCCTGGTGTTGGCCCAAAACTGTACGCCCTTTCAACCCAAACAAGGCCCATTCAGCCAAACAAGGCCCAAATAGCCGGTTCGAGACACTAGGGCTTCTTGTTTCACTTTTTCCCCACTCATGAAACCCAGTGCGGCCGACGCTCCTCTGTCCCTCTCCACTCTGCCCGATCCGGTGGTGCCCTCTCCCGCCGCTCGATCTAGCGGCGCACTTTTTCAACTCCGCCTCCCTCACCCTCTCTACCCCGGCTCCCTCGGTGGCGTGCACTTGGGTTCGGCGGTCAGGTGCGGAGGCTACCCGGACCTCGGCGTGGCGTGGCCGTGAATGCGGCACGACGGCGGCGGGATCCATTCCCGGCGGCAGCGTTTGGTGTGGTGGTGGCGAGGTGGCGTGGTGTAGCCTCTCCCTCCTCCCTGAGTGGCGCACGACAGGAGAACTCCACCTTCCTTGCCATGATGCTGACCACCATAGAAGACTGAATAAGCACAATCTTTCAAAACAACACCTCCAAGGAGGAACATGATGCCACTGGCACCGTCGTCGCCTGACCAGGTCTAGGTTTCCACCTAGGGAAGACAAACCACTCAAAAGGAAGAGTTTCGATCGATTGACGCTTCCAAGGAAGAAAACGGTTGAGACATCATCGTCATTGGCCCAAGAGGGGCAAAGTTTTCACCATGGCACCTTAACCCTATGCAAAACATTGGACATAGCTTGTCTCCTGCGCTAGCCGCCGCCCTACCTGACTGATTCACCAACTATTGTTGATACTGATAGCCACTCTGGCCACCGGCCAACAGCTCTGTACACGGTCATGCTAATGACTCCCCACGTCGATGACTCCGGCCACCAGGGCACCGGATCCAATAAGGGAGGCCTCTCCACCAGATCGGCCTAAAGAGCACTGGATCCGATGGCCAAGACCTGAAACCAGTATATCTGTCAAGCCGAAAACGAGCCTGGCGTTGTAGGATGGAAAGCAGCCCGCGGTGACCTCCCTCGCCACCACATGGTGGAGGCGAGCCCACCGTGTTGCAGGCTGCCCGAATCCAGCCCTAGGGACACCGAATCCAGCCTCCAGACCACTAGATCCGCCGTCATGAGGCCCACCATCACCGGCGCCATGGCCAGCGGCCACACGTGCTAGGGGAAACTCCACCGGCCCCCACTTTCCTTGTGCCCGCGCGGGCTTCCCTGTGGAGTACTCAAGCGGTGGTGACAGGTGCGGGTGGATGGGAGTTAGAGGTGTGGGGTGGGTTATGAGATTTTCATGGTGTATTGCCTACAAAATTTGCCTACACATATTTCTATTGTATTGCCTTCGTTCAAAAAATATAAAAGATTATGAGTTTTCCATAATCTATCTCTACAAACTTATTTGCCCAACTTAATTTGACATAGAATAAAATTATAGTGCCCTTATATTTCAGGTAGTACACCCACACTACACTAGTTCGTTGACTAATGTATGACATATGAAAAAAGGCCAAAATTTTAATGTTATGAAACTAAGATAAATTTACTTAAATTTTGTATGCGTGGAACGAGAGTACACCTTTAAGTATTTAACTTCCTTTAACATATGACAATGAAACAGAGCATTGATCGAACTGTTTATTGTTTGGTATAGGAAAGAATAATGGTCTTGAAGGTCACCAAAGTTGATACCAATGACGCCTGTTGGGTTTATTCCGCCAAATTCGTTGCTAGGGAGCAATGGTTTGTAACTGGGGATGACAACGGATGGGTCCATGTCTACTCCTACACTACAAAGGAAAAGATGACGGAATTCGAAGCACACCATGGCACATTTCTTGATTCAATGGCTGTTCACCCAACAGAGCCGTTCTTGCTCACATCAACTCCTAATGTCACCTCGATCAAGCTTTGGGACTGGAGTAAAGGAGTGGATGTGCGTACGAACATTTGATGTGCCCAACAAGCAAGTGTTCCGCCTCTTGTGGAACCCAAGACATGCCAACACCTTTACTAGTGTTTCATTGGATAAAAAAGTTAAGGTTTGGTTGCCTATCTCTGTTTCCTAAATTGCATGGACATTGATGAGAGATTTTTTGACAAGTCCTCTCTGCAGTACTGTAGAGGGACTTCTTAATTTCCTTAGAATTTGTGTGATGGTTGCTGCTGAAATTTGCAGGTCTGGTATATTGATTCTTCATATCCTACCACATTACCAGTGGAGTCCTACAGTGCTGCCTATCTTTCCTTTGGTAGTTATGGGAACCTCATGGCTACTGCTTGTTATCAAGAGGCCTTCGTAGAAGGTTCTGATTGTGCATGGGTATGTAACGCATTCACTTCAGTAGTTGAACCAAAAAAAAAACTAATAACCTGATGTAGTAGAAATAATAATAGTTTTCCCTTTCATGTTGACTACGCAGATATGGGATTTGATTGAGGAGAAACGTGTTTGCAAACTTGGCGTGCGGGGGAACACCAGTTATGTTGCTTGCCACCCAACGCTTCCAATAATGGTCACCATATTAGATTACAATGTTGTTTGCATATGGGATACCAGGACGTACAGGTAATAAGCATGCTCTAGTTATTTCACCATTATACTACAAGTAGAAAATAATTTTATCTTAAAAATGGTAGGTTGAATTGATACCAAGAGTCCACTTTCTTAGAGGAGTCCTATTCAGCCCCGCCTAGTGCTAAAATTCCATAGATAAAAAATGCTGCAACCCTTCCTTTAAAGAGGAAGATGCAGATGGTTCTATTCACGATTAGAATGACCTAATGTTTGTGCATACCATGCATACTCAAACTTTCGTGCACACCATCGAGATGTGATGTACTAATATTGTAAAAGCTAGTTGGTTGAGGTGTGACTTTTGCAAAAGCTTTTGTGAGCAAAGCCAAAAGCCATTTGGTTGTGAAGATGTGGCTTTTAGAAAAAGTCGTTGTCATCTTTTCTCACTAACAAATGGAGCCCACTTATCAGCCTCACAACCTCCATTACTCTCGATAGAAGCCTAGAACACAGTAGTTGGGTGCATGGGGGCTTGGCGGCCTAGGCCACCCCACTCTCACCGATAAGGGCTGACGCAAGGCGCTCTGGCTGGGGCTGGTCACGACGCCCAAGGCAGGCCGCGCCTCACCCAGCCAGCGTGGGGCTTGCCAGTTGGACCGAGGCCGGGGCTGACTCCTCTGCTCCCACCGGGGCAGACCGCGATGGCCAAGGCAGGCTACACGCTTCTCCCGCTAGGGTTGGCCGTTGGGATCGAGGCCGAGGAAGCTCTGCTCTGGAGATCTTGACTGATGTCGGCTCTACTCTGTGAGATCTCCTCACCCATTTTGGCTATGGGTTCCATGGAGGACACGAGGAGGAGGAGGTGCACCGGATGCCAACCATGGAGGGACGAGGTGAGTCCGACTTGGAGGTGGTTAGGTACGCCGGACATGGAGGAGGACGAGGTGTGCCGAACACAATCTTGTTTCGAGCTAGTCGAGGAGGAGGAGGAGGAGCCCTAGAGGGTTCTGCCGGTTCATTTTCCTGCAGTGAGGGGGTTTGAACCGGCAATGATGTAATGATCTCGGGTAGTGAGAGGAACAAACTAACAAAGAGTATCACACTGCTTTGGGACAAGAGCTCAATGCAACAATAATATGGATATTTGTTTGATGTTGAGAACAATTCTTGAATCAATCTTTCCATTTTGTTAATTTGGGGTTTGGTTGGTAAGTAGCTAACTAGGCATCATTTCATTGAATTTTACAATTCTTTGTCTTTAACGAAGTGATTGGTGAATTTGTTGTGTCGTCAAAAATGACTTAACTAATAATGATACTCTAATTATACAGGCTTGAAAAAATGGTTCAACTTGTGGAAGCTCCCCTTACTCCCGGCGTTATATTCACTAGCACAAAGGACATGATAAGGTCATTATTTTCCTCTTATAACTTTATAACTGAATCATGGAATTCTAATTAATCATGGCTGAATTTCAGTGTTACATTGCTGATATGCAAGTATTGATATGAGCTTTAGAAATATTCTCACTTGCGAAATTTACTTGTGTAATATAATTGTTCCAATATTGGGACAGCTAACTTTATTATTATTTTTTAGATAATAGATAATAAAATCTGGCCTCTACATCCGGGGATGTACACAGCTAATTATTACAGAGTTTGAAATAGACAAATCAAAAGCATGCCTAGTGTCTACGTAACATAGACATAGGAACTAAAGCAAACGGAAAAGATGCTTCCACCCTCTATTGGAAATTTCTAGAGCAACCATCTCCAATTGCTTCTCAACACAACGAGGGCGTCCCTTTGCTTACTCAAACTTATGCTGTAATCTTGGGCCCGAAGCGTAGCCAATAAGCTCCCCGAAGATAACCTGCATAATTGAGTTAGTTTTCAATTTTTTAAAAATCATGTCATTACGACATCTCCAGATGGCCCAGAATAAGGCAGCCACACCCACCCAAATCAGATGCTTAGATTGTTTATGTTGATTATTGAGCCAAGTACCAAACATATGGTCGGTGGAGACGGGTTGGGTGAGGTTAGTAGCATAGAAAATAATCCTCCAAATCATCTTTGCAAAAGGGCAGTCAAAAAAGAGGTGTTGAATAGTTTCATTCATGTTACAACACTCGCATTTTTGACTCCCTTTCCAATTTTTCCTGGCAAGGTTGTCTTTCGTCAAAACGACACCTCTTTGAATAAACCAAAGGAAAATTTTTATTTTTAGAGGTATTTTCCATTTCGGATCCTCTTGTGATGGAAGGGTGGATTTGTATCTATAGCATCGGGATACATAGACCGACGAGAGAATACTCAGATTTGGATAAAAGCCATTTAAAATAGTCTTTACCATCCACAAGAGCCACATCGGAGATCCGGGCTACTAGGTTAAGCCACTCCAACAGATTATTGTCCACTAAAGATCTCCTAAATGAAATATTAAGAGGATTAGAGGACATAACTTTCGAAACCGTTGCATGTCGATCCCTAGCTATATTATATAAGCTCGGGTATTTAAGTTTGAAGGGCTTATCACCTACCCAAGTATCTTCCCAAAACCTTGTGCTAGTTCCATCTTTGATTAGGAAACATCCTTTGGCAAGCACCTCATCTTTGATATGCATGAGGCCCTCCAAAATGATGAGAGTCATTGGGTTTGGCCGACACTTGGGTAAGCGTCTTGGAACTCAAGTATTTATTCCTTAGCAAAGATTGCCAAGAGCCATCGGTGTTTATAAGATTGACAATCCATTTGGCCAATAAACATCTGTTTTGTAATTGCAGATCTAGAATTCCAAGACCACCTTGGTCCTTAGGGCGACATAGGATGTCCCACTTAGCGAGTCTATATTTGTGTTTTTCTGTAGACCCATGCCAAAAGAATCTTGATCTAAATTTATCAAGATTTTTAAGTACTCCTTTTGGAATCTCAAAAAAGGACATCATAAACATTAGAGACTGCTTAAGACAGAGTTTAACAAAACAAGTCTCCCCATAGGATAGGTATCTAGCTTTCCAAAGAAGAAAGTTTTTGTTCAAAGCGTTCTTCCGGCCTCCTCCATTCAGAATTTAGGAGTTGTCTATGGCGCATTGGGATTCCTAAATATCTGAAAGGATAGGTCTTAGCATTACAACCAAAGAGTATTGTATAATAATGTTCCATCTCTTTGGCATCACCATAACAGAAGATTTCGCTTTTGTGGAAATTAATCTTGAGACCCGATAATTGTTCAAAGACGCACAGCAAAATTTTAGATTTTTTGCTTGCTCTGGGTCATGATCTAAGAAGATAATGGTATCATGCATATTGTAAAATGGATAAACCATCATCAATTAGGTGTGGAATAACCCCTCTAATTTGTCCATCGGCTTTTGCTCTATTAATGAGAAGAGCTAACTTTATTATTTAAAGAGTAAATCTAATCTCATTCATTATGTTTGGAAAAACTGTAGAATTATATGGAGTAATTCTTATAAACTTTAGATAAAGATCGACTCCCCAACTCAATTGTTCTTGCCCATAGCTTGTGTTCTATTCTGTTTGTGTTGTTATAATTCTTGTTCCATTTTTTCATTTCTTATCTCCACACTTACTAATGTTGTAGGCTCATTCTCAAATCCGTCAGTGGGATATCAATCATGGATATTGATTTGCCAACAGTATGAACAGACATGTATCTATCGGTTGGTGATGGGCATTAAGGACACAAATCCTCATAAGAAACGAGTTTTTATCATGGAGCCTAGATATATTATTATATATATTAAATCCAAAATGGCATATGGAGATCTGAACCTATGAATTCGATCTCTTCGTCAAGATATCTCTATGCAATCCAACTCGGCCAACTTAGGAGATCTTGAGTGAAATTGGTGACTCAAAATACATTTGGTATTGTTAGAACTAATGGTTCTTATGCCTTTTGGGATGGAACCAAATGGACATCGCTTTTGCTCCAGATATTCTTTTGAAAGAATGCCGCTGAAAATAACTCTTTGTTTACATTTTCTATGTGTGTATACTATGTTTGAACCTATGAATGTAACCATACCTCACATCTGCGCTGCATTATAGGTTCAATTTGTATCATTTCATATACAAGTATGTTTGAACCCGATAGGCATCAACTCACTCTTGCTGGCGGTCTTCATTTCGATGTAACTGGGCCCATTGACGGAGTCCCTTTGAATGATACCTAGAAAAAAGTTTTATGTCTACATTTATCAATCGCGACATGCTCCATCAGCACCTAGAAGCTGGAATTTCAAGGGAGCTGCTCCTCGCCGCTCGCCAAGAGACAGCCGCATCACAGGGACGTGTAGTGCATCAGTACATCTACCATGGCTACATCGGTAATCTTCACTATTTCCCGGAGTTTGTGCCGATCCGTACCAGGGAAAACATGATCCTCGCCAACCCGGTGCATGGGAAATTGATCCTACGCGTGGAGCTCATCATGCCAGGTACTCCAGAGTTTGCTCCTAGTGTCACAGAATGGACTTTTATCTAGCACGAGAATGCGCCGGTCGGAGAAGGGGGGAGATGTCACACCCCAGGCAAGGGCCTAGAGGGAATGTTACACTTAGGCTCTACTTACCAACAGCCCTACGAAGTAACTATAACCTCCTGGAGTGTATTACCACACTACACTATACATAATCAGAGAATGTGGAAACATCAACGACCAAATAGATTAACGGTAAAGACAGACTTTACAACTTACAAGTCTAACCTAACTCAAACCAAACAAACCATAAGCTCCAACATATGGGGAAAAAATATCCAACTAAAACAATCATAATTATTACAACACATATGTCTAGATATCTATAACTCAAATGTGATATGGACACGTCCAGTTACTCCCATCCCAAAGACATCCTCAAAGCTCATGTACCAGAGACAGAGGAAATAAGCTTACGAGGTTTATGAAAACCTTAGCAAGCAAACCACTTTACAAAGTTATTCTCCTGGTTGTCGGTGATACAAACAACGACGTAACAGCGGTGTTAATTGACGAGGGGGTGTTGACACCTGTTATAGCATAATTTTATAAGTCAATTAACATGAAATAAGGGCTTAAGTCAAAGACCAAACATAAGTCTAGGGGTCTAACTAACATAATTCCACGAGTTTTGGTATTCTGAGACTTTCCGGGGACTTGATAGATAAATACCGAGAAGAATGGAGAAAGTTTCGGAATATACAAGACATATGATGACAAGACTTGACCGTGAAGTAACTCAACCCGAAAAGTGGACTAAAACATTCTAGAAGATACCAAAGGACACCAGAACAAACGGGATGCCAAGGTGGCACTCCACCCTGGCGGCCGCTAGTGCCACATAGGCCGGTCGCCAGGTGGGGTCGGCCTGTCAGCCTCAGCTTTCTAGGTCGGTTTACTACTGACTTTGAGGTTGTATCTACACCGTTGTTGAAGGTCGGTTTGATCCAGGGTTCACGTTCATCACCAAGTACTATATAAGAAGACCGGTGACCCGTGGTGATAACAATTTCATTATCATACTCATTCATCAACTCATACCCATCTAGTCCAGCCAAGTCTAGACCTAAGCCCTAGTTCATACTAGAAGTAGTTAGCTATCTAGCTAGTTCTAGTTGAAGATCAAGTTCATCTTGAGTTTCGATAGTCAAGAAGTAGCAAGGATCATCGTTCTTGAGACTTCTCTCTTGTATTCAATACGTAAGTATTATTATATTCAGAATACAATTGTTATGGCTTTGATCTTTATAATTATTATATTCTTATTGATATGTGTTTATGCTTGCTATGATTATATGTTTAGTTTAGTAAGATTGCTTTATATTTTATGCATGGAATTGTATAGCATCCATATAGATGATCACTATGTGGGTGATAAGCAATGTGTAAACGTGGTGTTTACACAACAATTATCCGCAATTGCACCCTACATTCTCGGGGACGTGTGGTAGATCGCGGGAGCATCTGTTGAGTCCTTTGGAGTCCACCATCAGGAATGTTAGGACACGTTGAGCTTTAATTACGGTGATGATCAAGTTTCTCGTCCCTTGGTTGTCATTAGTAATGCTTACCTTGTGTAGAAGTAATCCAACCTTGCCATGATAGCTAGATGTGTTGCACTAATTGTAGTATTCATTTGACATATATGAGTAGGAGTATCTTAGGAATATTCATTCTATTCTTTCTATAACATGTTAATAGCTCGTATGATACTAGTGGCATATGATGATCATAGATCGACTTGGGTATTTATCATTTATATATTTATCTTTATCCTGTTACTTATCCTGTTGAGTAATGTTAGATGCATATGGCTACTACGCATTACAATATTGTAAGGTGGATCTCATAAATAAATCACAATATAAATCATTAGATGTCCTTTTCTCTCTACTTTCCATAGACTCCCTTCCCTATGGTAAAATATAAATACGATACCTGGATTACTCCCGGTGAAGTGCTACAATTGGTATTTCTATCTGTGCGCTTGTAGATATCATGTTCATTCTTTTATCAAGGCCAATCAACAAATACCATGCCCCGCATTTCTTTGGCGTTATTGCTAGGGTATTGAGACTAAAATGCGTAGGTAATGTTTAGAAATGAGTGGTATACCTTGAGTACATATCCTGGTGAGATTAACTCCACTATGGATAATGATCTTTGAAGTTTACATCCCACTACTAACACCGCCTAACTCCGCTTTGTTGGATCATGAGGTTAATCCCATATCCAAGCTAACATGATTAGATAGATATCCCATATATATTTCTTTTCGCCTTCCTAATTGGGATCGTGTAAGAAATATCAACAAGCATTTCGCGCGTCGTTCTTGGGGAAGGCGTAGTCTATCGAGAAAAACACATTTTAAAAATTTTGAAAAGATGTTTTCTAATTTCAAAAGTTTTTCTAGTGCTTCTTTCCAGCTTTCTTTAGTTTGGAAGGGTATTAGCCAAAACTTAGAAAGTATTATTCCTATTAAGTTGGTATTGTTTCGACTTTACTAGTTAGAAAGGGTGCTAGCCAAAAATCTTATGAACACATCATATAAGGAGGAAGAGAGATCCCTTACACTACATAATGCATTGAGAACCCATTATCACATACTCAAACAGGTCCAACCCCATTTTTCTATTTGTTTTTGATCTTATGCGGGGAATTGTATGAATTGGAACCTTCGAGTAAAAATTATATTGAAGATCCCTGAAAAGTTAATCAGGCAGGCAAGAGCAAAACTCAAACAAACTCCAGCACCTTCATCATCATCATCATCATCCGAGACACCAAGACCTCTTGATTTGGAAGTTGATCAAACAAGGCGAAATTTAACACCTGAATTTGAAGCTATGGCAACCAAGACACTGCCGTGAATTCTCGGCTCCTACCACGGACAACATTCTCGTTGGTTAGAAGGTAGAGGTTGGAGACAAAGGCTTTGAGCTTAAGCCGGGGCTCATCAACATGGTGCAAGCAAGTCAATTTTGTGGAAAGGCACATGAAGATGCTAGTGCTCATCTCCAACACTTCACGGAGATTTGCGGCACATTTACTATGAAGGACGTATCCGAAGATGCAATCTTGCTCCGTCTCTTTTCATTCTCACTTTTTGGGAAGGGCTAAGCAATGGTTCTATGCTACAAAAAGATAAGAATACAACATGGGATATATGTTCCACAGCCTTTCTTGCTAAGTTCTTCCCTGTAGGCAAGACAAATGCCTTAAGAGGAAAGATATCAAATTTTCAACAACAAAGATGATGAATCAGTCCTAAGCACTTGGGGGCGTTTCCAAGAATACATTTGAGTGTCCACACTATGGGATGGAGAAGTGGTTTGTTGATGCGGACTTTCTATCATGGGCTTGTTCGGTGCTCGTGAAACTATGGATCTTTGCGGTGGTGGTGCTTTCTTATCACTTACATTAACTCATGCCACGAGCTTGTGGAGAAGATGGCTTCCAACCAAGGTTGGAGTGAAGAACGTCAATCCCGCAAGAGAGGAATGCACCGGTGAAAAGAGGTAGATATGCTATCTGCTAAGATGGACCTTATAATGAAGAAGCTCGAGGATAGAGATCCTCAACCCAAGGCAGTCATGCAAATTCAAGACTCCCGCATGACATGTGAAGAATGTGGAAACACAGGCCACACTGGCAGGAATTGCCCAGAGATCCTGGAGGACATCAACTTCATCAATAACAACAATAATTTCCGTCCTCAACGAGAATCAAGGTTGGAACCAACAGAGGCCCAACTATCAAGGAAACTACCAAGGAAACAATCCGGTAACAACTTTAATACTTATCAACCTTCTTTGAGAGACCTTGTTGTTAACCAAGGTAAAACCATGGAGAATCTGTCAAGAAAGATAGCAACTAATGATAAAGCTTTAGAACTTATCAATACTCGTTTAGAAAGCTTTTCTTCAGCTATAAAGAATCAGCATAGCTTTAATAAAATGATAGAATCTCAGATTTCTCAGTTATCTATTCCACTAACCACACAGGTAAGATTAGGGGCAGCCGGAAGAATTAGAAACCGCAAACCTTGTCGATATTTATAATGCGGTCGTTACTATAGAGAGACATCGGGGAAGCTGTTGGTTGGATGACTCGATGCCACCTAAAAAGGAAGATCGGGGAGGCCAGTCATTACAATCAAGATTGGACAACACACATTCGACAATGCTCTCTATGATTTTGGCTCAAGCGTGAACATACTACCAAAGGTAATTTATGAAAAGATTTATAGTGAACCACTTTGGAAAGCGAATATGTGCTTGCGCTTGCGAGATCAATCATTTCGTTATCCCGGGGGATCCTTGAAGACGTGTGTGTGGGAATCAGAGGCTCTTACGTGCGGCCGGACTTCGCATTGGTAGACACCTTTGGAAGAAATGAAAGAGCAACAATCATACTCGATTCGACCATTCTTATTCTCGGCTAAAAGCTGTCATCTGTGATAAAGTCGCGAAGATTGTTTTCAACATCAAAGGGAAAAGGAGAAATTCACTTTCAAGAACCGGTACACACCTCTCTTACTTATATTCCCAAAATACCAATCATTATGTTCTAGAACCGAAGATAGAAAGTTACAAACCGTAAGCGAAGGAGGAATCGAGAATCGAACAAGAACAAGACGGCCTGACCTACAAAGGTAATGGTAGTAAATAAAACCACATCTTATAATGACCATTTACTTCAATCTCCAATGCTTCGTAAACAAGATGATCCGGTACTCCTACCATCGCATGCTCTATCAATGTTTAACTTTTTATAATACATTTTGTGATACGGGATCCGGCATTAATTTAATGGCAAAGGTTACATATGAATTATTATTTGGAAAATTGTCGTTGCAACCAACGTATGTGTGTAGCTGCAGATGGCGGACCAATCTTATAGAGTTCTGAAGGAATTGCCAAAGATGTACCAGATCAAGATTATGGACCACTATGTTCTCACCGACTTTGTAGTCATGGACATGGGGAAGGAAGAAGATCCTCCACTAGTGCTTGGGAGACCATTCCTCAACACTACTCATGCAATCATCTACATCCATACGGGAGAGATACATTTCCACTTCCCTAAAGAGAAGGTAATGCGTGTTTACTTTAATAGCTATAATTATCATGAATTTCCTAGAAACAGGTCAGCTCGTCGCCGCCATAATAGACGATGGATCAAGAATCTAAAAGAAGATAAGGTAAGTGAAGAGGTTAAAACTATTACACCTAATACATCCACGGAGAAAGGAGAATCAACTACTCCAAAGAAGAGTACATCATCCAAAAGATGGAGGAAGAAGAAGACATCTCCCAGAACATCATCAGAAAAGACCATAGAATCATCAGTGCCACCGATTGTGACAACCGATATACCATGGGAGTAAAGAGCTGAACTTGAAATCTTGTTGGGAGGACTCTAAATACCGAATCCTCGCCGAAAGGTAAGTCGGTAAGTTATCCATATTTAAATCCCCCGCATTGCATATTTTATTCTTTCTCTATCATATATATCTTTTAGTATCTTATATATGCATTTGAAAACAACAAAAATATTTTGAGCTTTGTTTTGTGAAAACCTTTAAGCCCCATGTTAATGTCAGGCTTAACACCTCTAGGCTATTTCTTTGTGGTGGCATAAAAAAATAAAATAAAAGTAAAGTACTTATGCACAAATTATACTTTATTTTCCTTACATATAAAAATAAAATAAAAATTTATAAAAATAAAAATCTAAAAAATATATCCTAGGAAACCTAAAGCAAAGTGGTTAATCCCTAATGCTTAATCAAGTTCCACTAGCTTTGTTGTCTATTTAAGATCAACAGAGATTTCAAGAGGAGAAGAGATATGTTAGGCGCCATCCTTGTTGCCAACTACCTCAACTTCTACATCATTGAAGATTACACTCCAATCTAGCTTGGGGAGTGCAACCCCTAGTTATCCAGATAAGTATCTTACTATCTATCTATACTATATTATATTATATTATATTATTAATAAAATATTTTATTTGCTAGAAAGTTTGTTAAGAGTCTAGTTTTATAAAGTCTAGTTGTTTAAAAAGTCTTTTTGTTAGAGTGTGAATAAAAGGATCAAGAGAGAGTGCTCACTAAGTTTACTTTGCTCAACTAAAAGGAACCCCAAAATCTGCCAACATGGAGATGATGAATAGTTGCTCCGTTGTTATACTTTTCTAGTACCTAGCTTTTCAAGCTTAATTTCTCTTGAGCTCCATTTGCAAAAATTACTTTGATTTGATATTTACTCTAAACCTGAAACCTATGGGTTGCAAATGCTTGCTCTAAAGTCTAGGTAATTGACGGATATGATATATGATAGTCCTGAGTGCTATTTGATCTTACTCCTAGTGATACTAGATTTACGGAGATTTATATTTCAAAAATTGAAAATGCACATGATAAGTTCCCTGTGTGACAAGAGTGTGAACCTCCTACCATAGCCATGCTCTTTAGATTAGGAAAACCTTTGATATATGTATAGGCCGCTTGCTTTGCATTGAGTTTGTTCAATCTTTGTCGACCCTTAGAAACTTGTCATGCTGATCATGTACACTCTACTTCATTCCACTCCACTGTATTCCACTCTACTTGACTCCATACACATATGCTATTTCCATCCTGGAAGTACGCATCCATCATATATACACTCACCATATATATATCACTATTATCCATTTCACTCTAGCCAGCAAAAATGTTCTACTCCTATCTTAGGAGAGAACAACCAAAAATATTCACTATACCCATCCACTCATTCATTGCTAGCCAACATCTTACAAAAGCTCCATTACATTTATTTACCTCTCAAAAAGTTATTGCAAAAGAGATTTGGGTTGTAGATTAAAAAAAAAAGAAGAAGAGAGATGAAAAATGGACAAAAGTCCTACGGGCGAGTAGAGCCTACCTCCCTAAGAAAAAGAAAGAATAAAGGAGAGTTAAAAATGGACAAGTGTCCGCTGAAAACAATGGGTACTTAGATGCTCGCCTCTCCATAAAAAGAAAAATAAAGAAAGAAAAAGATACAACCCAGGTTCTCTACAGAGTTTCCAAATTCCACAAGAGAGAAGATTCCTCAAAGAGCAAAAGTAAGATTTTCCCATCATCTATTCTATACACCTTACTATATTCTCTACCATATATATTCTATCCATCATACACATGCACCACTTGATCGGTGTGACTTGTAACTTTGGATCCATTGCTTGAATTTACAATATATGCTTAGTAAGTAAAATTATTTTCTCCTACCTATGAGCTCCAGACTATTGGTTCTACAAACACTGATTGTTTGATTTGCAAAAACGCCAGATTCAAAGAGTACAATTAACAAAAAGCAAAAGAAAAGGGGAAGTTCAATTGAGGGAATAACAGAGCATGCATGGACTTGAACTAGCTAGAATGAAGTTTAGTTGTTTTACATACATATATGCATGTGCTGGTCAAGTTAACAGCTCAATCAGGTGCTTGGTAAGTACATATCGATCAGCACTTCTGCAGGTTCCTAATAAAAGCATGAGGCATAAGGAAATCGATCGGTCACTAACCTGGAAGATCAAAATTATAGATACGAGGAGACAACGTCGTTGAACTTGAAGCGAGCTCCCCTGTAGATAAATAGCCGCCGGCCACCAGATTGTCAAATTTCCGATCTTGTGCTGTGGATCGGAGATAGTGGGAGACAACGTCGTTGAACTAGCCATGGAATACGTAGCTTTTCTAGTAGCTAAGCGTGGGATATTCAAACGACTGGGTCATCTACTACTGCTACTCGTGCTTTACTTTTCTTCAGAGAATCGGATCAACTCTCGCAGCAGCCAATTAGTAGAAGCGTGTGGGACAGTGGTCTCGGTTGGATTTGAGGGGTAAATTTTGAATGAACGGCTTTAAAAGTTTGAGGGCGTCAAACATTTGGTTTCAACATTCAGCTCTGGCAACAGTTCATGGGTTGGAAATCAAGACTCAGCGTTGTCTTTCGCAATTCCACAAACACTGGCATGCAGGTGAACACCTCTGCGATCCCCTCTGTCAATTCGGATTATGCAACACCGTCTAGTTCATAGACAATGTGATTTTTATACTATTTCTGTAATGTTAGACTTTCTAAATCAACCTAACTAGTTATTTTTATACTTTATTTTATTTCTACATTTGCATTGAGAACCTTGGCTTTGGCCGATTGGACATGCGCGTATCATACCTTTTCGCCCGATTTGATCGATTCTTCTAAGTACGGACGATTGGTAGCTGAGATAAGATAAGGAGTTATTGGACAAAGTTTTTCTTTGTTGAGTTTTTTTTTTTTGAATTTTTAGATATTTTAAAGAAACATTCTTTTAAGAAACCTTTCTTGTCCGGTTTATCTCCTTGAACTCTTACTTAGTCCAATTTATACTTCTGGTGTAGCACCACATAGGAAAAATAACCATAAAAATCTTTTAAATTCTAAAAATGTACTATTTTTAAAAGTTGAGACGGGTTAAAAACTGATTTTATAGATCAAGAGAAAAGTCAGACAAATGGTTTTAAGTTTTCCCCGTACACCGAATGGCAAGAGCAAAAATTGGGCCGTCACTAGTTACCAGAATCTAGAGGCCCGGCCTGGACTGGCCCAAGCCCAATTTCTGTCATCTAAACCCTTCCGGCGGCGCTGCCTTCCGTTCCTCTCCGCCTCCGATCTCCCACAACCACATCAATGGCGTCCAGCTCTAAGCTGAGCCATGCCGTTCGTCTCCAACACCGGCGCCGCTGCAGGACTGCCCGCCGACGCTTTTTCGAAGTCCTGCTGCGCCTCCCGGCCAAGGATCTCTGTCGCCTCCGCGCCGTCTGCCGGTCCTGGCGCGCCCTCACCTACGACCCGCACCGCCAAGGTGCACAAGTCCCGCCACACGGAGCCCCTCTTCGCCTTCACCTTTGGGGGACGGCGACGGCGACGACCGTGGCGTCGCCATCGTGGGTCTGTCGGGGTAGGTGCTCAGGCGGATACCCATCGGCTCAGTTTCCATCGAGTTGCTGCTCACACCCACCTCGACCGCCTCTTTGTCATCAGGAGTGCAAACCCTCGTTGGCCGCCTGGGTTCTCAACCCGGCCACTGCAGTTGCCCTCACTTTGCCCAGTCTCTGTTCACATGAGTTTGTGGGCATTTGTACAGAGCACATATTTAGTTGGGGTTATGCTTTGAGCCACAACTGCAAGACGGTTACATATGCTTTTGGACAGGTTGCTTCTTCTGGCGATTACAAGGTACTCCGCATTAGCCATCCTGATCACTCACAGACTCTGCTATGCGACATCGTCACCCTTGATGGGAGTAGCCAGGGCAGGTGGAGGAGAAAACAGAATCCACCCAGCAACCTTATGAGACCACCCAGCAACCTTATGAGAGATGAAATCATGAAATGCCTAGCTATCAATGGGGTTGTGTATTTCTTCTTTGATTATGCTGTTATGGAACCAACCAGCATAGCTCCATTCGACCTCGATACAGAGATGTGGATGCCAACACTTAGGGGTCCAGAGCCATTGCGAAGTGTTAAGTTTGGCCTCAAGTATGGGCGGGAACTCTCATTGGCCAACTTAAATGGCAGCTTGGTTATAGTTGAGAATTTTGCTGGTGTCTCTTTGGACCTATGGTTTATAGTGGATGAGAAGAGTGGTCTTTGGGTTAAAAAGTACAGATTAAATACGAAGGACCTTGACTACCTTGTATATCTACATCCTTTACTGATATTAGATGATGGGAGGATAGTCATTTTTGAAATGGTAGAGAGCTTATTAAAATGCTATGATCCAACAACTGACAATTTAGCAGATGTGTTGGATATCGGGGCGATGGGACTTGCAGACACTCAAAGCATTGGGATTCACACAGGAATCCTGTTGATCTAGAGTCTCGCTTCTACCGATGAGTTTGGTATGCTTGTTTTATCCATCATTCAAAACTTTCTGACGTAGTATTGCGATGAATGCTCCAGTGAAAACTTACATTTACTTAAAATATGCTACATTGTTCTGTTGTTGATTGTTCTATGTTCTTGGTATGCTTGTGATTCATTGATATACTTAGCAAAATGAAATGTATAGGCGGCACTCAAACCTTTTAGGAGCGTCACCTAGATCCATAAAATCTGGAATTGCAGGTTGAAATGCGTCATCTAGGTTAAAAAAATCCGAAGTATAAAAATACACTAGTGTTGTTGAAATGGTGCGGCAGCATAGGAATTTTTTTCGTTGGTGAGCTAGAAAAATATATATTCAAAATGAAGCTTTTCTTTTTCCCATTTTTTCTTCTTTTTCACTTTTGAATTGGTCAGGAACATATCTCCATGTAGGGACATCAGTTGTTCATTGACCATTTTGTAATTTAGACCTAGATAACATGTTTAATGTTTGGGCTTGGTTCCTTATGGCTTGTTAAGATAACGAGATGGCTCAGCTGGGCTCATATAGTTTGCTTGTGAGCCAGCTTGTTATTGCTTTTCAGCAGGAGGCTAATTATTCTGAACCAGATTATCTGACTTTAGCTTCATGATCTGAACCGTTTGTGAGATCCAACACAGTCTGCTCGTCTCATCTCTATGGACTCCTTACCTCGAGTTCTGGTCACAGTGCTAGAAACTTCTGCTAGCTGCTACATAGCTCAACTAAAGCTCTGACAGACATCTACAACCCCCATTACTATTTAGATCCCACATCATGATAAGAACTGAGGTTCTTTAGTTCTGTTCTGGTTTGATTTGGGCAAGAACAACATCATATATATTTTGCTTCATCAAGTGGCCAATGTACTAATCACTAATGCAGCACCACTTATTGTATCATTCTTTCACTTTTCCTCACGTTCGAACACGGAACACTTTAATGGGAACTGAAACTTCCCAGTTCCCAGTCCAATTGCTATGCAACTTCATAGTCGCAGTGCTGCTAATTAATGCTCCAAATCATCATGATGGGACCACACAAGAGATCGGCAAGGACAAGGAAGACGGCGGCCTATTGTGTGCAGGTGAGCAAGGAGGCGGAGGGTGCAGGAATTGTTGTAGCACATTAAAACGCTGTGAACCCAGTGAGGAACAACGAAATTAACAGGAGTAGATCATTGGAGTTCTGTCCTAATGGGATGGGCTGGGCTTGGTACTGATGGGTAAACTAATAAACTATATGTCTTATTTAGCTAATTATACTTTGAGATTTGTGCAATTTTTAGAAAAAGGTCTGACAGAGCACTTATCTCTCTCTCTCTCTCTCTCTCTCTCTCTGTCTCTGTTTGGTGGTTCTTAAATGATCTACAGTTTAGACAGGAAGTTTGTTGACTTAGGGATCACCTTGTGCTGATGAGATTTGTCTGACTATTATATGATTTTATCTGGTACCATCAAGACATCATATTGTTCTATTTTGTAATACTATAAGCTGTTGCTTGTTCATGTTTTGTTGATTGTATAAAAAGAAGGTTTCTAGACTTTTGTAAGCTATTGTGAGTTCAGTTAGTGAGCTAAAAGAAATGATATTTTCTGTGAGTTTTAGTATCAAATATCTAAGATTAACACCTGAAGCAACATCTTATATTACTATGATTTGCATGCTGTCTCCTTTGTACTCCTATAAGCTATTGCAGGTCGATGTTTTATTGATTTTGTAAAAAGAAGATTTCTAGACTTTTGTCCATTTTGTGAGCTCAGTTAGTGAGCTAAAAAGAAAAGCTGTCTTCTGTGATGTTTAATAATTTATTACCAAACATCTAAGATTAACACCTCATGCAACATCTTGTATTAGTATAGTTCGCATGTATCTTTCTATATATGAACTAAGTAGCATGTTTGGGGCACACATCAGATGGGTTGGCTGGAAAGGCTTGCTGTTTACTGCTTATAATAGTGAGACTGGGAAGGAATAGAGAGGAGTTCAACAACAACTTATGAAGGCAATGCAAGATTGAATTTCCTTGAAATTGATTCCAAATTAGATGGGAACTTAGCTCTAATGAGCCTCTGCACCTGGCCTGCTAAACATTATTTATCTGCAGGATTGCTACAAAATAAAATATGTCAATATCGGATTGCAGGTTACAATCTCATAGCCTACCATGTTTGTGAAAGTCTGTTAGATGTTCACTAAGCTGGACTGAGTGTCTGGTGTTTTCCATGCCAAATTGCCAGTTATACTATTGGATGAATTTCTGGAAGTTGTCTGAAGAAATGCATTGTGCTACCAGCTATTAGCATATTATTTTCCTTAATCTCATTTGTCTTTCAGTTGATCTTCCTTCAGCATGGTCCTTTTTAGTTTCAAAGCATTGTCCAGCTTTTTGCTACATGTAAATCTACTTCTGAGTTCTAATTCGATAGCTTCCTTTTTTTAATTTTGCAGCTTTACTCAAATGAGTGATGGACAGCTGATAAAACATAAGTAGTACACGAAGCTAATTCTGAGTTTCATGGACAACTGATATGACATGGACTCTACGTTTCTGCGAGTTGCTCATGCTGGGTTTAATACTCGTCTCAGGGTCTGCTCGTGTGCTATACGGCTATTTCATGGTGAAGAAGGTACTCGTAATTTTGAAAGCGTTGTTGGCACTGGCTCTTTCCCTTGTAAATTAGGAGGCATGAAAACAATGGATGTAAACTATTAGTATATTATGATCTGCCCTGCTGGTAATTGTATTTGTTGCAATCTCATCGTGAAACAAAAGTTTCATGATCTATGATCTTATAATGTTTATGGCTACTGGCCTGCTGTAGTCATTGCCACATATTTGGTACCTTGGCAATGACCAAGCTAGCCTATACTTACAAACCAACTGAAATAGGCCTTGTGAAAAATCTGACAGAAAAAAAATTCATCTTGCTTGTGACTGACATAATATCTGCGCACCATTAGGTAGAATAAATATATCTTCACAACAATTCGCTGGCAAAATAGATTCACAACATGCAAAAAATAGTAAAAGAAAATGTTTAACTGACGTTGCAAGATGTTGGAGCAGAGCGCCTTCTTGCCTGAAGCAGAGCCGAGGATTCCAATTTCTAACGAACGAAGACAGTTTGTTTGGTGGATCCGAGCTGAAATTTGTGGGTTTAGAATGGAATGTCTTCTATTTGATTTGTATTTGGGGCAAAGATCTCTTTACCTTTTAAATATGAAAAGGCATCCAATTATTTAAATATACAAAATTTACCACTGTGTTTCAAATTGTAAGTTATTTTGGCTTGTAGACATTGTTGAAAATAATTGGAACCACTTGGCATACCCTTAGGTCGCTGTCTATGTTTATTATAGTCCAATTATCCTCTCTTCTTGAAGTGTTCTAAGTAGCCTTGCTAATCCTAGAAGAACCCCGTGTGCTTGCCCAACGTGTCCCCTCAGTCAAATGTGTTTTTCTTTCACCGTGTGGCAGGCGCAAAGGGCACCTCTAAAAACAAATGTGTTTTTCTTTCAGGTTTAAGAAAGTAAGGTGGTCCGGGTGTTTTTGAAGTTTCATCATTTGTGATCTCCATGTTCTAAACTGTGGAAACATTTGGAGCGGAGTTGTTTTTGAGGATCTGAAGTTGCGTGATGCTCTGCCAAACACGCCCTACTCTTTGATATGTAGTCATGTTTTACATTAATTAGTGTTTCTGTATCTTTCACTTGAAACTCATTTGCACAATAATTTATATTTTCCCTATGTAAATAAATCCTTACTCATGGCAATGTCTTAGGTAGTTGTGATAAGTTGGCAATGTCGAGTATACCTGGTTATGTTAATCTTGGCAAGGTTCAATGGAGTGTTGTCAGGTGGATTGCTGCACTCCAGATTTTCATTGGCCTTTCACACCGGCGGTAGTGAGAAATGCTAGTGAATATGGCAAAATTACCACTAGTAGAAAGCATCTGTGTACTATTGAATAAACAGTTCTCTGGATCCACCACAGGTAGATTAGATCATAAAGTTATATTGGTTATCTAAATACGGAGTATTACAAAAAAACTGTTCATGTGATCAAAATGGACTCCTCTAGATACTCCCTCCGTTCCAAAAAGCTTGCAACTATGAGAAGCGTGTCGGTCAAACTTTCTCAACTTTGATTAGGTTTGTAGAAAATACGTGCAACATTTATATCTCTAAATAAATTTATTAAAAAACTACTTAAAGATCTTTCCGATAATACTAATTACTTAGTATAAATATTTATATATTTTAATATATAATTGCGGCAGTTTGAAAACGTTGACTTCTCGGGAAGCGAGAATTGCATGTTTTCTAGAACGGAGGGAGTACCATTTTGGCAAAAATTATTTCCATATTAAAATAATGTGTATGGTTGTGCAGTGAAACAAATAGCTCGTTTTTTTTTTTTTTTTTTTTGAAAGATCCGGAACATTATCCGGCTTTGGATTATAATAAGAAAGGAGCAGCAATGTCATTACAGGCGCGAAGAGCGCATCCCCCTAACAGCCTAGGCTGAAAGGGGTCCAAATATCCTAGACTGATTACTCGCTAATTAAGTTTACAACTAAATTGTGAAAGATAAAACTACCGCCTGCTCTAGACCACTGAATTGCCGTGTCCTGAAGGTCCCTGTAGACTGCTTGGGTTGTTTTCCTTTCATCTCTAAAAACTATTGCATTCCTCCAGTTCCAAATTTTCCAAAGAGTTAAGATCGCTAAAGTATGGTCCTTCTTGTTCCCAGAGCGCACTATCTGCATGAAACACTCCACTAGGTCCTGAGACGAGTTCCATGAATCTGAGCTTAAGAATTGACAATGGCTCCAGGAGGCGACGTGGTTCCAGACTTGTCTAGCTGCTAGGCATTCAAAGAACAAGTGTTGTGCCGTTTCTAAGTTTCTTTCACAAAGAGCACAGAAGTAGTTGTTGGGCCATTGTCGAAGTTGCAGTCTCGCTGCTGTCCAGAGCCGGTTCTGTAGGAGGAGCCAGATGAAGAACTTACACTTTGCTGGCGCCCACGCATTCCAAATCAGGTTGGGGAAGGGCGAGTGCATACGGCTAGCAAACTGGATGGCATAGGCCGACCTTGTGGAATAACAGCCCGAGGTTTCCAAAGTCCAGACGATCGTGTCTTCCACTTCTTCGTCAAGGTCATGTCTGATCGGTTCCAATAGTCTCCACAGTTCAAACAATCTCTGGCCAACTCAGGGCTTAGGTCATGAGCAATATCCCGAACCCAGGTTTCATTTAACATAGCATCACTGACGGTTCTGTTTTTTCTTGAGCTATGTTGATACAGGAGGGGAAACAAAGCTGCCAGTGTCTTGCCTTCCATCCAACTTGAAATCTAGAACTTTGCCTTCTTCCCATTTCCAACAGTGACTCTGGTGGCTGCATTGAACAGTGCCAAATCCACTTCATCAATCGGCAGATCTGAGGCATGCCGTGGCCGGTCGGCGTTTGTCCACTGAAACCAAAGCCATCTCAGGCGCAGTGCTCTACTGAAAAGAGTGAGATCAATAATTCCCAGACCTCCATACTCGACTGGGATGGCCACACCTGTCCAGGCCACCTTGCATTTCCCCCCGTGACCTCGCTATCTGCTGCCCATAAGAAGCGGCGTCTTTCTCGATCAAGGTCTGTAATCAGTTGTTTTGGAGCCTTTATGGATGTGAGCAAATAAACAGGCAGCGCACTGAGGACGGATGGAACAAGTTCTCTTCTGCCCGCTGGGTTCAGCAAGCGTCCTTGCCAAGCGGCCAGGTTATTTCTGGTTTTGTCAACACATTTCTGAACATGCACCATTTTAATTTTGCCCAAGGACAGCGGCAGGCCAAGGTAATTGATCGGGAAATTGACTCGTCGACCTCTGAAGTCACCAAGAACATGGTTGAGATCAAAATTTGCACAGCTTATTGTCGAAACCATACACTTCTGGATGTTGAGCTGTAGCCCAGTGGCATCACCGAACTGTTGCAAGATGTGGAAAAGAGCTGAGACTTCTTCTCCGACAGGGTTTGTGAAGATAACCGCATTGTCAGCATACAAGGACAGTCGCAAGGTGACATTTCTCCCACGCAAAGGTGTTAGGAATCCTTCATGGGTCAATTGTCAATTGCTAAGATGAACAGGTAGGGGGAAAGAGGGTCACCTTGCCTCAGGCCTCTCAAGTGTTTGATTTGCCGGCCCCCAGACCCATTTAGAAGAACCGAAGAGTGGGAGGTTTTGAAAATTAAGGTCAGCCATTCCCTCCATCGTGCACTGAAACCACGCTGTGTTGGCATGCATTCTCTCCTTTTGTGATTGTGAAAGGATGAAAGCTTAAAAAAGGATATACTAAAAGATAAAGTCAGTATGCCATTTGCCACATATGCACAACCAAAACTTTGCGTATCCATGAGTTTATATGATGTTCCCGCCTTTGCGTGTGGCTTGGTAATATTCAAGCCCTTGCTTGATAGCGGTGCTCTTTGCTTTATTCGGACAGATTTGCGCCCCAAATGTTGCTGTGCATTGAAACAACAGGGTTTATAGTTTCTTTTTTTTATCATAAAACAAGTACAAACCCAGACAAACATATTGTCACACCCCAAATTTTCGGATTTTGGGTTGTGAATAGAAAACACTAAATTAGTTTGTGAGCTTTTCGTTTAATCTTTCATTATAAGTTTCTCGACATCCTTAGACCTCAACTTCAATGCACTTCTCTATGATCGAGTAACATCAATTCGTCACTCAAACCTTTTCGGAATTTTTCTGGCTTTTCCGAGCTATTTCCTACTTTTTGGTGAGCTTTTTTCTTTTTTCTAGATCCTCTCAAATATCTTTTCATGAGCTCCAAATACTTTATTTTGGTTCATCATGATCAAAAGTGTCTCTGAGAATTTTTCTGGAATTTTCAGAGCCTTCTAGGTATTTTTTGTGGCTTAAATATGATTTCAGGATTATCTTGAAATTATTACAAGCTATGAAATAAATCGAAATTAAGAAAATATGAAACGTTTCCAAACCCTACCTATATATACATGCCGGTCTTCTCCTCGACACGCTGATTCCAGATCTGAAAAGCCCATCCCGAGCCGCCACACGTATCGCTCTCGTATGCCTCGCCGAAGTTCGGAAAAGTTAGGTTTCCGGCGAACTCTCCGGCGACCTTTTCCAGCCATCTCAGTCATCCCCGGCACAAACAAGTGTCCACCACGAGGTAGATATCGTCGTTCTCTACGCCGTGGTATATTCGTTTGTCCGAATACATCATGTTTTGACCGAGTTCCTCTCCGTTTTCTTTTTCGGTGAAGTACTCCGGCGAACTCCATGGACGTCGTCATCTTCTTCGTCTCCGGTCATCCCGCGTTTTCCCCCAGAGCGGCGGCCTCATCCTGCGGGCTGCGACCCGCCCCATCGCCCGGCGTCTCCGTTCAGCGCCCGGCGGTGGCGCACGGCTAATATAAATGTGTTTATGAATAATAATTTGTTTAGATTAAACACATTGCACATGTCATATATCTATTAGTTGCATTCACATATTATTTTGCAAAGATAATAGTTTAACTTGATTAATTTATATGCCATGTTTATAATTAAAATGTGACTAGATCCAATTCGATTTTGAATTCAAATATGATGTGACCAATCTGAATTAATTCTATTTACATGGTTTTCTTAATTAAAATAAATAAAGCATGTAGTCTTTTATTTCCTTCCATAATATAAAACATCGGTAGTCGTTTATTTTATCGATAGCTCTGTTTTCGGCGTATATTGCGTTCTCTCTACCGTAGCAACGAGTTATCTCTTAGCGTGTTGTTTTAGAGCTTTTGTGATGATTGGTGTATCGCTCTTTGTTTATTCTTTTTGCCTGCTTGTATGTGTGGTGCTTGCTACGAGTAGAACGAGGACCACTTGTGAGCGTTGAAGATCGGAAGTTGATGACCGGAAGCAACATATGAGAAAGTTGGAGCAACTATAAAAGGCAAGTATAGTTTTGGGATATGTTAGCTTTAAACCATGATCATATGACTTGATTAATGTTTATGCACTGAATGATAAATGTGAATTGTTTAGCAACATGTGGACTTGTCTGTACTAGAGTCTCCGGGAAAACAGTACAACTGTGAGGGCTAATGGGCTCTGGTTTTAGTTCAGTATGAGGACCTTGTTTAACTTGTTAGTGGTTACCGAAAGGCGTTAGGGAAAAACAGACTGTGGATCCCCGTGGAGGGTTGTATCACATGGGACTGCCGCACCCGTGGACCGCTGCGGTGTGTCGCACGGATTGACGGAAGATACCTAGCGGCCCTAACATGTTAGATGAACCTTTGAAAGACTTCATAGTGAACCCTGCTGGCCGTCCTAGGAAGAGGGTCAAGAGGTCGACGGGCCTCACACGTAGGGCAATTCACGGCTCACAGTGAAAGTGTACACCTCTGCGCAGAGTAAAACTGGTATATCAGCCGTGCTCACGGTCATGAGCGGCCTTGGAACCTTTGCATTAAAGATGATGACCTATGTTTGTTTAACATCTCATAATTTATCATTTATGCTTTACATTATTATGTTATAATGATCATGGTATTTGGGTAAGATATTGCCTTGCTATATTTGCTGAGTTCGACATGGATTCACTCTTGCAATTTCCCCCACCTCAGTCTGTTGGCAAAAGTCACATGGAGAATGGATGAAGATACTAGTTCTTGGCATACGGAGCCCCCAGTCAACTGTCCCTGAAGAGAATGGAGCCCGAGAAGTTTAGCAACCGTTCCGCGTTACTCTGATAATTGTGAGTGTTTGTTTAGTTGTATTTACGCTTTAAAGCATTGTTTTCTGATATTTATCTGTTCTATGTTATATGTGTGGACTTTCTGGGCACACATATGGCGAGTCTGGTCTTCTTTGGAAAACCAGGCGTGACACATATATATATGAATGCACTGATCTCTATAAACGCACACATGCAAACAACAATTCTATAGACACCTCCAAAATACCGAGCCGAGAGATCTCAAACATTGACGAATTTACCGTACACGTCTCGTTGTTGATAGGTGCATAGAAGTATGTCACTTACTACTGTAACAATAATGAAGTTAGCTCTTGAAATAAATTTAAAAAAACATGAGCAACCAAGCCAAGACAGGTCAAGGATTTAATTGAAGCTCGGTGAACAGGTTCCCAATCCAAGGACCATAAATATATATACTCCACTGAGCGCTCAGTTTGCAGGTCCAAATCTCGGCGAATAGGTTCCAATCCATGCATGGCAAGCAAATAGTAGCAGAGAACAAACAAGCATGATAACTAATGCTTGTAGAATGGAACATAATATAATATATACTCCACTATTTCAAATTATAAAACATTTTTGTCATTTCTAAATATACTACTTTTACTATTTATCTCGACACAGTGTATGTCTAATCTAAGTGCATAACAGAAGTTACACAGCTAGAAAGCCAAAAGTCTTGCAACTGAAAATTTGAGGGAGTATATATTATCATAGCACCCAAAGGCAGGGAAGGGACCCAAATACAATTCTAGTGCTAGAATAAGTAAAAAAAATCATTTAATGCTTGTAGAATGGAACATAATATAATATATACTCCACTATTTCAAATTATAAAACATTTTTGTCATTTCTAAATATACTACATTTACTATTTATCTCGACACAGTGTATGTCTAATCTAAGTGCATAACAGTTCCTATAGAAAAATATACCGTATAATTGATGATCACCAATAATTCATTCCAATATGGTAGTATTGGTAGTCACCACAATGCTGCTTTTTTTTAGAATATTACTAGAAAGACAGCGCGGCCTTGCCACGCGTCCTTTTGTATCGGCCAGTCCATTGTGGCCCAAAATACCAAAACTATATACATATACTTGACATGTTATTTTGGGCCAAAATACACAATGTCTACGAAACCAGAGAATGGAATTTTTATTGAGAATGAGTGTTTCATCCCTGATTAATTTCATTGTAACTGGCCTTATTGAAACTGTTTGATTAATTTTTTATTGACATGTTTGTGTTGAAATAACACCATGAAACTCCTTATTGAAACTGGCCTAATTATAAAGAGTAAACTTACTTTAACGATATAGTTGCTTTTGTATCGTGACTGAATTTGGCCAGGCCGAGCCCCTGCCCAAACCGTCCGTCTCCGGTGATCCTGCTGGGGCATGCAAGGGCTCTAAGTCTATATATCGAGCTGACTCCTTGAGGGATTGTCATCATTGTGATAATTATTTATTAAACACAAGCAGGGACACACACATATACTACGTACTGTATTAGCGAGAGAGGGAGATCAGGAGATAGAGGAGATGATTGACATCTCGAGCCTTGTGCAACGGTGGACGATTGGCAGCTGCGCGGGTCCTTGTCCTGGGCTGCCTCGGCCTCCAGTGGTTCCTCCTGCTAGCTGCCCCCATGCGCAAGTACACCATCCCGCAGGCCTTGAGGACAAGCATCTGGCTGGCGTACATCTCCAGCGACGCCGTGGCGATCTACGCGCTGGCCACCCTCTTTAACCGCTACGTGACGACGGTCCCCGCCGGCCACTGTCCTGCTCCGTCGTCTCCCGGCGAAGGCAAGGAGCAGTCGCGCATCCTGGAGGTGCTATGGGCACCTATCCTCCTCATCCACCTGGGTGGGCAGGAGGAGATGACGGCCTACAAGATCGAAGACAGCGAGCAGTGGGCGAGGCACGCCATGACCCTGGTGAGCAAGGTCGCGGTGGCCCTGTACGCCTTCTACAAGTCGTGGCAGCCCAGCTCCACCGACTGGAGGCTCACGGCAGCCGCGGCCCTCTTGTTCGTCATCGGAGTCTCGAGCTTCAGCGAGAAGCCCATCGCTCTCTACACTGCCAAGTCTGGCAAGACCAAGCGGCTGGCGGCCTTGTCGGCCTGGACAAAACGACCAAAGATGAAGTCTTCGGTCTGGAGGGAGGAGATGAGCCAGTTCTCACTGTTCCAGCCAAACAACTGCTTCGCCGCGCTGCCACGTCTTTCGATGGGTTGGCATGCGTCGGGCAACAGCAGCAGGAGGAGGAGCCGTCAGAAGAAAGAGGTTGCCCTGTCTCCGCGAGACAAGGTTGTGATGCTACTCTCGGACATGTCCCTGCGAGCTGCTGCTAAGGAGCTTCCTCGCGGTGTTCATCCGCCAGTTGGTATACCTGCTCATGTCCATGACACAGGTGCCGGCGGGTCTGTCTATGGAACGTGATTTGTGCGCCCTGAATCACTCGAGTGACAGGAACCAAGAATTCACTCGATTTTGCGTCAAGTGCACATGCACCTTGCTCTCATCTTCTCGGCTGGTGGCATCCTATATTTTTGCCAACATCTTCCATGAAAAAAATAATAGTACTGTACTATTTTGCTGTCCTCTCGGCTGGTGGCATCCTACGAATCGCCGTCAACCAAACTTGAAGGGTCTGTCTATGGAACACTCAAGCAGATTTCTCATTTTTTTTTTCTATGGAAGGCAAATAAGCAGATTGTTTACATTTCAAAATGAAAAAAGACATATAAACATACAGATTTCTCATATTTTTTTCTATGGAAGGTAAATAAGAAGATTTTTACATTTCAAACTAAAAAACATATATACATACGGATTTCTCATATTCTTTTCTATAGAAGGCAAATAATCATATTTACATCAGATTTACAGAGAATTTACACTAAGAAAAATGATGTAAATTTTGAAGGCATACACTGTAATATTAAAGAATTTACACAAAAACCCTAACAAACAATGCCTTGGAATGCCATTAAGCTCCCTCTAGCAGCAAGTAAAAGCAAGTGGGTCAAACCACTAGCAATGTTGATACTAAAAAAAGAAGATAGAAGATGACTAGCAGTTACAAATTTACCAAATATATTTCTATGAAAGCAGAATAGGAAGATATTCAAAGGAAAAAAAATACAAAAATACAAAACAAATTTCTATGAGTGCAAATAGGAAAATATCCAAAAGGAAAAATATAAAATACAAAAAATAAGCCACAAAACTTTACACATCTAGATTCACAGATTTACACTACTATTACAATAAACTTACCGTGCATAAAACATTATAAATTATATACTAGGTGGTATAAATCTACATGAAAAGATGCATGCAAGGACTGATTAGTGATGTGTTGCGATGTCATACAAAGTTACAGTACTGCAGCATGCACCGTCTTCAAAATTTTTGATCATCCAGTCTGACTGCATGTAGCAAGCCAGGGAGGACACAACTGCATGTGGCAGGCCCAGGAGCTCGAACAGTCTAACAGGTGCTTCGACGTCCGTGGATAGCAAGAGATCAACGGCCAGAAAAATCGAGTGACCAGGCACAAGAATTCACTCGAGTGACCTTTAACTTTACCGATAAGAAACTTGTAGCAACTGTGCTTCCGGATCTGGTGAACGCATCCTGATCGTAACCTGTATAAGAAACTTGTAGCTCATTTACAAGGTGTGGCTGCGTATGCTCTGCTACTCGGCCAGCATGTGCAGGGCCTACCTGCACGCCAAGAGCATGGGAGTTCCTCTCCTTCGTCTGGCTGGTGCTCTCGCTCAAGGGGGCCAAGACTATGGCCGACAAGCTAAAGGTTAATGTATAGTTTTTTCATGATACTACGTGTAGGGATGACAAAAGAGTGTATACACTTTAAGTATACTTATGTTTCAACTGAATACATATGATGCTAAAAAAGATTAATCTTACAAATTATTACTCATAAAAATGGTAGAAATTAAAAATAGTAGATCCTAAAATTCGTACTAAAATCTAAAAGGAAAAAGTCTATATCACACCCTCACCTATGGCAGGTGGACTACATAGCCCCCAAATCTATAAAACAGTCTACATCACCCCTAAACTTTCCAAAACTAGTTAAATTACCTCATAAAGCAGTTTTGAAAAATCATAATAAATCATAGAAAAATCATAAAATGGAGAATCTAATTGTGTTAGAATCTAGATGAGTAGATCTACACAATGAACATATAATATGATATGCTTTAGTACATTTTTTATAGCTATGAAGAAAAGCAAAGATCTAAAGCTATAGCAAAAAAAAAAAATAAACTGAAGTATACCATATTATATGTCCATTGTGTAGATCTACTTATCCGAGTCCAACACAATTGGATTTTTGTTTTATGATTTACTATGATTTTTCAAAACTGTTTTAGGGGGTAATTGAACCGGTTTTGGAAAGTTTAGGGGTGATGTATATTTCATAGGTTAGGGGGTTATGTAGTCCACCTCCCATAGGTAGGGGTGTGATATAGACTTTTTCTAAATCTAAAATATTATCAACTCGGTACACACTAATCAACATTGTAAATAATAGCTATTGTATCCGAGGAATTAATTAGCTTAAAAATCAAGAAAAAAAAAAAATTTAGGTTTATGTCATCAAAATAGGGACTGCCAGATAAGATTATAATACATAGTTTAAGCATATGTTTCAACCAAAATATATATTGGAGATACGCAGAGGTTCTACATAAAAAAAGCCCAATTGATACATATGAAAAAGTATATAAATCAATATTTAATTAAAATAGACTTCAGAGTACCTATTATAGCTATTAATTTAGAATATTAGTGGAGACAAAAAGATATATAATATAAGTAATTCTTATTATTTATTAGTACCGACCCATAAGATTCTAACTCATGCGAGAGCACGGGCTGGTAAAATCTACTACACCTATGTAGCAAAGACCCACTAGGGAGTTCTCTGGCTTCTGGTGAAGCCACGTCATCCCATCACCCCGAAACGCGCTCGCGGTGGCTTTGTCAAACGCACGACTTCGTCGGCCTCCTCCGCTACCCGACCTCCCAATCCCTTCGCCTCCTCCACTATCGGAAACACGCGCCGCCCTCCCCGACCCTTCGCCCGTTGCACCGCCCTCCCGACCCCCGCCTCCCACGCCACCCTCCCCGAGCGCCCTATTTTACCGGCCCCTGCCTCCACCCCATTACGCCACGCATCCCGTGACTGTGCAGCCCTCCCCAATCCTCCGCCTCTAGGATCTAACCCATCGTCGGTGTGCCGGCGGCTGGAAGGGCGACCGGCGCGGTCTTGGGTGGAGGAGCGGGTGTAGGAGAGATGGTTGGGCAGCCACGAGGCCACGATTCATTTGCGGTTCCAATTTCCGGCGCCACCCGCACCGCCGGCTCCGCGCCTCACCGACGCCCTCGTCGCCACCTGCACCCACCGGCTCCACGCCCGACCGCCGCCCATGTCGCCCCTCTTTGCGGCGCGCCACTCGTGGCCACGAACACCTCCGGCACCTGGCAAGGCACCCACGAGGTGGTTCGACGGGTGAGCTGCCTCCTCCCGTCCCCCACTCGACGCCCGCCTTGCGTGTCCGCGACCCGGCCGCGGACGCCACATGGCCTACATGGCCACCACGATGCCCGCCGGCGGCCGCCGTCTCGGTGCCCCTCGCCACAACCGGGCCGCTACCGCTGGGCTCGGGCGTGTAGGTCTCGTCGCCGTGTGCCGCTCCCGCACAAAAGCCTATAGAGGTCGGCGTCGCCGCTTCGCACCTTCGCACCAAATCCGTCATTCAGTCCGTCGGTGAATGCCCTGCGAAGAATGCACTAGCTAGCACCAAATCCTCATGATTGGCCCGCTTGCAAGGAAGCTAACAAAGAACTTTCATGACTAGGCGCAGACGAGACCGATTAGACATTGTACGGAGAGTTTTCACCACATAGGCTTACTGACTAATTAGAACCCTATATTATATCATAGATTTGATAGTCTTGAATCCTAGAATCTCTAGCTTCCAATCAAAGGAGTGGAGGGGAGCAGCCAGATCAATAACCTGGTGAGCGGGGTATACTTCACGAGACGGCTTCGGAGATGCGGCGCAAGACCAGGAGGTAGGGTTGCTTGGAGGGGCGCCCGCGGAGGCGGCAGACTGGCGGCCGCACTCATCGCGAGGACGGACGGCGGCAGTGTCGGCGCCTGCGATAGCACAAACCCTAGAAAACGAAGCCGAGATTGATGTGTGCTCCCTGCGTTTCTCTCGCTTCCCCGATTGAGAAACGAGCATCCGAGGCATCGGGGCACCGGAATAATCGTTTCACGGATCTGTGGGGCGGCGCCGTGGAGGAGCTCTGCTCGGTGGTGAGGGCGGGCAGCGTGGCGGCTGGGCGGGAAGCCGGCGCCGCGGGGGGATCTCAGCGCCGCCCGACCTGAGCTTCGGCCGGGACGGGGCGGGGGGCGCGGCGGTCCGGAGTCGGCGGGTCGCGGAATCATGAGTTATGAACGGTATCACAATAATTATGGTCCCACCTAACTATTCCTCCCCTGGCCCTCGCTACCCCACCGCTTAACCACAAACGGCATAGATAACACAACGCCGTCCCCCCTGTAGCATGTCTAAAATAACTGGACTACGAATTAGTACGCACGAATCTCAACACAAAAAGAACGGTAGAGACAGCGGTGCTCATCTCCGCACCGAGTCACACTGGGCTTTCGGGCGCACCCTCCCGCGTCGCCGGCTGCAGAGACTGGGTGAGCACCGGTTCCCCCTCCGCCTCTATTCTTTTCCTCCTGCAGTTTCCCCAAATCCCTTCCGATCCGCATTGGTTCTTGATTGATTTCTTTATGTCCTATTGAGGCAACGCTCCCTCGTCTTTCTGAAATCCCTCCGTTCTTCATCTAGGGTCGACCTGTCCAACATCTTTGTCCATGGACACATGGCTTCGCCGTTGCTCAACAGCTCCATTGCTGGTTGCTAATTCACGAGATGGGTTGCCAACGCAATCCGACCTATTGCTCCAACCGATGTCAAGGTGAACTGCAGTTTCTATAAAACACCTATTTATTGATTCATTTGAACTTCTACTGATGTGTGCTATTTGTCGCAGGTCCTGATAGGTAATAGGCCTGCAGCTACAGGACACATCGCTCTGCATAGAAACTTTGAGCCAAGATACCAAGATGAACATATGGGGGGCTCTATGGTCCTCCTTTCTTCTCTGCAACGAAGACGAGCAGGGCAGCAGGTCTGAAGAAAGTGAAGGCGATTTTTCAATCTAATTGTGATTTGCTACACGGGATCCAATCCTAGCATGACAGCAGGTTGCAAGAGAGGTGATTTCAAACTGCTTTTGTCATTCTAGGTCTTTGGCTATTTTGTTCTGAAATTACTTTTATATCAACAGATATCTACCATGTCTCTGTCCTGTCATAGATATATCAAGGTTAGCCTTACCTCTCACATGCACAGATGACAGATCAACTAACATCATAGACTATTTGCATCATTATTATGCAGGACTATAGTGCTAGCTTGACATGTATGCAGGCAAAATTAAGATTGTCTTTTATGTGACATGTATGCAGGACTATTTGCATCATTATTATGCAGAACTGTTCCCATTGCAGCAGTTCGTGAAAAAATAACAATCCTCTTTTCTTCTTTTTATCACTTCTCTATAGCTAATAACTTAATTAAGAGCCACCATCCCTCTCCAAAATTTTTATTATGATCTATCGTTAACATTTTTGCCCTGCCAGTTATTGATCCTTAGTGAGAATCCAGAAACAATTAGTCCTTGACCTTTTTTTTGGTCCAATGAAATTAGAAGGTCCGATCACTAAGAACACGACTTTTGGAGGATGACACTCAATTTAGTGTTTCCATGCTGCTGCTAGCACATGTATGTGTTAACATCTTTTAATTATGTACGGTATCCATTTGGGCTACCTCTGCCATCTTTTACCATATCAGTGGATATGTAGATGTGTTCCAGGAATGCATCTTTATGTTGCCCTCCCTTCCCTCCTTCCCTTTTTATGTTGCATCTTTATGAAGCAGTCAGCTAAAGGACCTGCCTCCCAACATTTGATAATAATATGTGCCCACTGTTCACAATTCGGTCTGTAAATTACCTTTTGCACATGATGTTTATAGACTGCACTTAAGCTAGCCATGCTTTCAAATTGATTCTTACAGAATATGAAAAATAAGGAAAACACCAGCTTAGGCTTAATTCATCTTTTAAAAGAGTGCATATAAAATGTCTGACTTCTTTTCTAGGCAAAATAGTGCATCTTAATGAAATACTAGCCTATCTCTCAAAAAAAAAAAAAAAAAAACACTTTGACGATTGTACTATAGCCACCTCCACAAATAATTACAAACAATACAAATCCAAACACTCAATCAAGTATAATATCTAACATTTATATTATACTCTTAATGCAGGTAAGATTTCAAATTCATCTCACCTTCAGGCATGAATGACAAAGTTAAAGGGATTACATCAGCTACAAAGAACTTCCTCAAACAAATTATTATATATCTTTTATTTAATCACCATAAGTTGGCTCATTATTAGTTCACCTTGGAGTTCAAACAAAGGTTTAAATAGTATTCCAATGAATACATTATCTGTTTCATGCATTCATGATCTTTGTGTCTGGCGAACTATCAGTCGCTCTTGCACAAAGTTCAAAATCAAAGATGCTGAAAATGAACAGCACATTTCTCACCTGCAAAATAGGTATTCTCCTCAAAAGCTAATTGTGATTAGAATTCTTAGTCATTACAATTTAATCCTTTAACAATTCGTCCTTCCTTCCCGCAGCAACGCGTGGGGAATTCTACTAGTAGTATAACTACAATAGAAGCACAAAAACGGGTCCGCTGCCAAATGACAACCCCAACCACATGTTGGTGAAGTAGGCAATTTTTAGATTAAAACCAATATATAAATTAATGAAAAAATCTTAGATATATACTAATATGCGTAGTTGTCAGATTAAATAACCTGAGCTGGTGGTGTACGTTTAGGTGGCATTCCTGCTGCTGGTGGTGAGATGTGGTCCATGAGTGGTGGAGGAAGAGCTCGTAGCGACGAATACACATAGGCCGCTTGACTTGGATCGAAGGCGACACATCGTGGAAGTCGGGAGTAGTCATGCGGCGCTTCCCCAAAACCTTATTTGTCCTCTGTTGGTATAGAATCATAGGGACGAGGGTTCCGAAGAAATACTCTCCCAATCGTCAATGCACATAGGCGCTCGGGATGGTGAGACTATACGGCGGCAGCGCAACAGTAAAAACATGCAAAAACTGTAACTTGATTAGATGCAATTTGCCATGGCCGATAGACCGTTTATATAGGCTTGTCCAACCCTTGCAAACTTAAAGCCAACTAACCAAAGTAACCAAAAACTAAAACTGCAAAAAGAAGCCACGCACAAACAAGGCGTGGAGCCAAATTTTGGTGGATTATTCACGAACGAGCCGCATGCGTGTGGGGCTTGCTTTCTCCTCCTCACATTAGACTTAGGAAGTCAAGAGGACTTTCATATTAAGTATCTCTACCTCCACTTCCACAAGCAAAGTGGGACTAAAGAGTTTGCATTTCCCCTTGTTTCACAAATGAATGGAGTTTTAAGATTTCCCTAGGAATTTTAGAATTTCTTATTTGGCCCAAGCCCACATATATTCCAACAACACAATAGAATAAGACTAATATCATCGCTAAAACACGAGTTATTCTAACTTTTTATGAGCATGATTCATGAGTCACCAGATCACATACACGACTTAATCACGTCTTAGAATTATACTCCATATCGCACTAGATGTGAATTGTTCTAACTTCGTATGTGCACGGGTCATTAAAGTTGGAATGGAAGGAACTCTTTAATAGGATAAATTTTAGCTTTTCATTTTTAAGGTGGGTAGGGGATGCAGCAAGGGTAGGCGAGGTGGAGGGGGGGGGCGCCGGCGCCGGAGCGGTGATCGCCCGGGCGGCGGCGGCGAGGGAGCCAGGTGGCTCGTAGGATTGGTGTCGCGTAAACGGCGTGCCACGAACCAGGATTTACTCTTCTTTTCCAGGGGTCATTGAGATGGATATATACGAGCCACGATCCATGAACACCTAGTTATTGCCACCAGTCGGGAGGCCTATTATTACAGTTGCATGTTGAATTCGATGATTAATATAACCGTCCAACACATTTATTGACCCATGACTCCATGAGCCTAGATAATCAGATGTTCGGTGGTTAGAAATAAGAGTATAGGAAAAAAAAATACTACAGTATTATTAACAATGTAGAACTGACAAATAGGGCCAGTGCAAGTGAAGTGAGATTATTATAGTTAACTAGGGGAACCTCCCACGCGCGTTGCTGCGGGAATTAAGAAACAATGCAATGATCATAAGAGAAAATTTTATGATATCATCTCTGCACGATAGTGTAGCTTCCATTGTTGTGCATGATATCACAGAGGCATGATACATATGCCACTGCCCACCATGCACAACATATGCCTCGGCCGGTCGTTGGGGAACCCCACGACCCGGACGCGTCGTCGATGGACCGGAACACCTGCACGTTCCATGGATCATTGATGACGGGTCGGGAACGCCGCTGGACTCAGATCGAGCAGCAGCAGCGCGCATGTCCTCTAACGCCTGCTTCCTCCACCGCTGCTCGAAGTTGGCGAGCACGCCCCACGCCGTAGGACCTTCAATCTGCAGTGCACGTCGCCATACGGCTCCCGCGGGCCCCCGTGCTGCCCGGAGGCGCCGCTTGTAGTTGTTCTGCATGAAGTCATCGAGGTACATCGTGAGGAGGTCCCCTGAACAGCGTGTGCTTCTCTTCGTCGTCGTACACGGTCCAACACCTCGCATCGTTAGGCCGTCGCAACAGCAGCAGCTAATAGAGCAACTGCATCAGTTTGTACCTGCCGTCCGCAGGTCTATGCCGCCGATGAAGCCGACCGGCGACGACGCGTGGCGTTCGCCGGTGCCGGCGTGGACACGCCGAGCGTGTGATCTTACGGTGGTGCGTGAACTCGACGCTGGTCTCCACGCCCCGCACCATGGTTAGCGAGCGTCGGCGAGGGGCGGGCGGAGGAAGCACCTCACGTTGGTGCCCTCGAAGAACCTCACGGTCTCCTCGTCGCGGCGTCTTCATCGGGCCGGCGTTGCCAAGGAACGACACGGACGTGTTGTTGCGCCACGGCATCACCAGCACGGCCACGCCCTCGTCGGCCTTACGCTTCAGCAGCTTCGCCCGGCGCCGGGGACCGCCGCCCGATAGCCCGTGTCGCGCACCAGCGTGATCTCCGTGCTTACCAACCACCCCGCGGCGATATTACGAACCGCCCGGCGCATCGCGGATGGCGGTGTACAGGTCCTCCCACAGCCGCGCCCGGCGGTACGCCAGCCCGCCCGTCAAAGGCGGACCTTCGGTCGAGCAGCGCCGGACAGGTGCGCGCTCTGGTACAGCGTGGACGCTGCAGTTGGTCCGCTCACTACAACATGACACCCCTTCGCAGCGCAAATATGTGTTGCTAAAAGTGCATATATGCGTTGGTAACGCCACCGTACCAACGCATCCAATATGCGAAAGTTTAAAGTGGCGTTGCAAGGATTTATTGCAACACTTATTTATCTGTTGGTAACAGATACTAATAACCGTTGCAAAGTTGCAACGCATAATGATGAGTTATGACAACACTTATATGTGTTTGTACAAACCACCGGCGAACCACTTATATTGTTTGTTGCAACACATTGTTTTACTTTGTTGCAACACTTATATGTGCTGCAAGAAAATAAACAATCTCAAATATTTATTTTTAGGAAACTACAGGGATGACGCTAGTACAATTTAATGAAGAATTTAAGACCATCCGATACCTAGAAAATAAGCACACTCGGCTATATATTATAAAAAAAAATATTCATTACACTGGGTATCATCATATTCGTTACACATTTTTTTGTTCGGAGTACAAGCTCCTACAGGAGTTAAATATAAAACATAAGGATTCCTCTTAGAATGCCAGCTCTCCTCTTCCTTCTGTTTAGTCTAGCATTTCACTGATGTGATCTTCCATTTGTCTTCTTGACCTACAGATAAATGTTGTGTTACTTGAATATGACAACACAAATTTAAGACAGGAGCTAAAAATCTGGTGACTGCAACACACTAATATAAGTACAAACTTATGGTGCCCAAATAAAAATTAGATACATGTCATCGCACCATATTAGTCCAAACTGATGTGACAAGAGAACCTGCAACAATAACAATGGTTCATATTAGTGGACCTTGTAATGATGCCTAAATATAGCCAAAAGAGAATACCTGATAATGTTACGGACTTATGGTAAAATTACAGACAACAAAACATATATACTTGAAGTGGTACTTACCTTCCCAGACCTTAGATTGTTAATAATGATTTGTTCTTTGATCTCTTCATAGCTCGTACCTATATTTATATATCACACATTTATATGATATAAAATTCACAGTATTCACCAAGATATATCAGAAACTGGATAAAAAATCATGTACTAAAAGATAATGGTGGTAGAAGGAAAAAAATATCGAATTAATACAAGACTTACCAAATGATCGGCTCCATCTGTACAGGATATATACCACTGTACTAGGCAGTGCTTCTCTATTCTGCTGCTCAATCGTGCGACACCAACCGTGTGATTATACGAGGCTGTTACCACAATTACCAGATTCCAACATTTCATGAACTAATTAACTAACTGGAAAAGGATTGAACAACAATTAGTGATTAGTGATTTGAGGGAGTACTCCGTGATGGGAAGATCATGGCATAGAGGGCACCATCATTAACCAGATCCTTCTGATCCAACAAGAAGGATGAAGGACACGATGCATCTATCATAACTGCATAAGAGAAAAAGCTTTGAGGGGATCAGATTGGGACCTGTGTATTTATAGAAGATCACATCGGGACTAGTGTACGTACTTGCAGATATGCTGGAGTGACTGACCGGCTGCTAGCCTGAGGCCTGGGCAAATATTAGACATACGTACAGATCGGAGATGAATCTTGTAATACACAAAACTATATATTATCCATCCAGGTGAACCAAATGAAACACAACGACACGGATTGGAGATGAGGGAAGATAACTAACCATTCGTGATAAAAGATATGCCGCCACCACCACTGAAATCACATCGCTGCAGTTTTAGGAGCCACCCCCGACAATGAATTGAAATCGCTGCAGTTCCAGGTGTCACCGCATATCCGAGTGCCGCCTCTGGCCACCAGCAACTCCAAGAACGAGAAGATCCAGATGTGGGTCATGGCCTCGTGGGTGGTGGTGAATTCAGATCCTAGAATAGAGGAAGGAAAGGGGGAGGCACGAAGGGTGGCGGCAGTTTCGCTTCTTCGCTCTATGGACGGGAGTTTTCCGTCCACTTAATACTACCGTGGTGCCTAATGTGGAGTGGGCCAGGCACTATCTCTGTTTAGAGAATGAGCCCAACAACGGTAGCATCATGTGTTGCAACTTATCCGTTTCTAAAGCGGGGTTTGTTTTGTAGCTCCTGGAAAAACGTGGGCTTCACGCCCGCGAATTCGGGTAGGCCCCAGAATGGGTCGCGCTCCACGTCGAAGAAGCGCAGGCGGACGCGGAGGCTCGGCGTGTGCGTCTCGTGGGCGTGCTCGCCGCAGAGGTCGATCCAGCACTCCAGCGGCTCGGGAGGCAACGCGCGGCGGGCGCAGAACACGACGGTGATGGCGTCGAGTGCGTGCGTTTGGCTTTATTTATAGCCGCGGGAGAACTGATGAAGATGAGTCGTTTGAGCTGATGTCGAATCGAGTTGCATGTAGTTGCAGGAGTCAGTTTCCTTGGCTTCTGATGGTGGAGAAATCAAGACGATGTGTGGAGAAATTAAGGTGAACCTGACGTCGAATGAGTTGCATGCAGTTGCAGGAGTCAGTCTCCTTGGCTTCTGATGGTGGAGAAATCAAGACGATGTGTGGAGAAATTAAGGTGAACTTCCGTCTTGCATGGACTAATAAATAGGAGTAGTAGATTAGGATTTCAGTTACCATTGACGTGGACCAATGAGAGGTCCGAGAACTCCCAACGAATTCCTAGTGGGGAGCTCCTATATAGGAGTTATAGATTTAAGGGGAAAGCTTAGTAATTCTACAAATTCATAAACGTAAATGAGAATCTAGACCGATTCATTATTGCTTTCCCTATCCTTTCTGTTCCCAACGTCGTCTTCCTTGCTAGCATCCCCCTTGGGTGGAGCACGGGAATGGGAGCCTGTGGAGCGCGGAGCGGGGAGCTGGGCGCCGTAGAGGGCTGACAGCCAGGCCAGTTGTCCATTTGAGCATAGACAGCGTCACAAGCAAAACTGGAGTCAAAACCACCTCTCAAGGGGGTTATATAAACGGTTTGAAGATGTTTAAGGGGTACTCCCTCCGTCCCAAAAAAAGAGTGTCGTTTTAGGTTTTGTTGACTTGGTGTTTGACCATCCGTCTTATTCAAATTATTTATATAACTATTATTTATTTTGTTATGACTTATTTTATCACGAGAGATACTTTAATAATGATTTATTTATTTTTTAATTTGCATAAATTTTTTGAATAAGGCGAACGGTCAAACACGATGTCTAAAAACTTAAAATGACACTCTTTCTCGGGGACGAAGGGAGTAGTGTACATGGTTTTATAGTTCACGGTGAAGTAGACACCATGGCAAACATTAGGGGTCATGTAGACTTTTTCCTTATGACAAATATGTCCACAAAGTTCTGCAAATTACATATAGAAATCGTGGTAGTGTATTGTCATCAATATAATAATATAACATGATATCATTGCCAAGCTTGGAATACAAAAGAAATGTACCCACTTAGGATTGTTCTTTTCTAACCCAAACGAAACGGTTGGAGACGATTTAGGGAGATTTTGACTTGTAGGAGATTAAACCCTCAGGCCTCGACAATCGGCATCTTGGTTTATATTTTTTTTAAAAAGGAACATGGCCTTAATGTTTGGCCACAACTTCTATTAGGGAAGTACTCCATTAACTGGTGTGCAGCACAGTGCCTCAATACGAATCTCCTTGATGATTGATAACCCATTTTCTTCTTGTACCCTACAGGTGCTGACGGTACCCTGCGCGAAAGTAAACATTCCTGTCCCACCAATAATCGCCAAGTCGCCTCCTTGATTTCCTATGATTTTAAGACTGGACCCCTGGAACCTAGATCAGGAATGGAATATATTTTTTTAGATAAGGGAACAATGAAATAATCCAGTAAGCTTTAAGAAGCCAAATCAACGGTGAGCTATGTGCATTGAATGTAGAAATTTTGTAGATTGCAATATTCAAAGTATTTAAGACAAACAGTAAGTAGTGCCAAACCTTTCATCAGTAAACACTACGCTGCTCCAGTGGAGCCAGTCATGATCATAGCTCATGCTAGTCTTGGTATGCAGACCTTGCGCACGTGCAACAAGTTTCTTACGAGGGCCAAGACTATCATATATGGGGGTAGTCATGAACATTTGTGTAAGCAAACATATTATGCTGCCTTGGGTCTGCTATATTCACTTGGTTATAGTCTGGCCCACTGATGATCTGGTGCATATACAATATGCGAGTATACATTGTCAGGGACTGTGGATTATAAGCCAGAGGGCTGAACACATTTGAGACTGGATTGCTGGAACCAATGATTATCATCTTGTCCTTGAGAGGCTGCAAATAAATTAAATGCAGTTGTCTTCTTAGTGTAGGTAAACAAATATTAGAAATGTATAACAAAGGTTTTGAAAAGCTAACTGTAGTACTGTAAGCTGTAAACCAAACTAGTCGGATGCCAGTTCCAAGAAGACATATGCAACTAAACCAACATATTACATGAACCCATCACTTTTAAAGTTATTTAACTGTAACAAATCAGATATCTTCATGGACCTTGCAATTTTTTTTTTAGCTCACAGATCACGTTGTCAGGACAAGCGATCTTTATTTAATTTGGCCAATTGTTCTAATAGTACATAATTTTTGTGATGCAAAATAAACATTATTAGGTTTGTATCAAAAGTATCTGCTTAAGATTACAATTTTCTATCATAGAGTACTTCAAGGAGATACACACACCTTGAAAAGATGAACGGAGGAGTAATCCACTACTACAAACGCCTACATTAGGATTTAGGGGTGGCTCAGGATGCTCATTAGGGGACGGTTTTTGGAGCCGCCCCTAACTAAACGCCCCTAATGTGCTTCCACTTTAGGGGCGGCTCCCTAGCCGCCTCTAATGAGGCCACATCAGGGGTGGCTCGTGTACCAGCCGCCCCTAATGTGAATCTCAGATTTCGCATTTTTAAAATTCAAAAATAAATAGCAAAATTTTTTTTTTTTAATCAGAGGAGGACCCCACCAGCCAGCCACCCACATCCCCTACACATGGTCATATTTTCACGCTATTTGCAAATGTTGCGGCCGCCAGGTTTCGAACCCGCGACCGGCCGCTCGCGCACAGAGAGCTCCCACCACCGCACTACACATGCATTTGTGTCTATATCTTATTCCGCATCCCCACATATTATACAAATCTGAGTGAAAGTTGACTATTTGAGACCCTAAACGGATTCAAATCTAAAAGTGGTCAACTACAAAGTTTCATAACTTTTCAAAATCTACAATTTTCATTTAGGATGTTTCTCCATTCGAGGTCGTTTACAAAATTCGAATTTCAAATTTGAGACATTTGAGCGTAACTTTTGTACGGCTAAATGATTTCAAATCAAAAAGTGGTCAACTACAAAGTTTCATAACTTTTCGAGATCTACAATTGGTATTTAGGAAGTTTTTTCCATCTGGAGGTCGTTTGAAAATTTCAAATTTCAAAATTCAAAATTTACACATTCAAACCCACTTTTTGAGGCCTTAAATAATTTCAAATGAAAAAGTGGTCAACAACAAAGATTCATAACTTTTCAAGATCTACAATTGTTATTTAGAAAGTTTTTTCCATCCGAGGTCGTTTATGAAATTTTAATTTTTTAGTGTCTCATTTTAAAATTCTAAGAACCCTTTTGTAGGGGGCGTCTCATTATAGAGCTGCCCCTATTGTGGACCACAATGAGGGGCGGTGGTGATTGAACCGCCCCTCGATAACGGTAGGGGCGGCTAGTGATTGAACCGCCCCTATCGATGGCACGTTAGGGGCGGCTTGTCTCCCCGCAAGGATTTTTCGATACTATAGGGCGGCTCAAAGTATGAGCTGCCCCTAATCAAAATGCCAGGTGCCCCCTTAGTAGCCTTTTGTAGTAGTGATCTAATATGAATTGATTGATATGCTTGATCTATTAGGTGTGGCAGCTCTTTTACTTTTATAACTTTACATACGACATAATCTACTACACCTATGTAGAGAACCCCCACTAGAGAGTTCTCTCGACATGCAAGCATGTCACCTCGGCGATCCCATTAAGACTATGAGATCCGGTGGCGCCCCTTGTTTGAACTAACTAAAAAATGTTATAACTCACAAACCAAAAACCAAATTAAATTCCGATTACACCACTGAATTCCTTTCAATAAATCTTTCAAACCAAGATCTCATATGGATATATTTCGATAAAATTATAGGTAGGCCCCATCGATGGCAGTTGGTATAGAGAAAAAAAAAAAAAAAAGAGAATGAAAAAAGGAAAAAAATAATAGGGTGATAGTAATATTCTAACTTATAGATTTCTCCTTCATACCCGTGTCAACGCGTGCGGATATGACACATGAAGGACAAAGTTAAAGGGATTAAAACATCTACCAAGGATTTCCTCAAATAAATTATTATATATGTTTTATTGCATTACGGAAGTTGTCACCCCGTCAAAGCATATCTAAATATTTCTATTCAATATTGGTTTAGCTTGGAGTTTAAACATAAGATTAAATAATCTTTTTACAGATAATCTTAGTGATTATAATTCAATCCTTTAACAATACCCCCTTTCTACTGCAACGCTGCGGGGGGAATACCTCTAGTTTAACTTTACATAATAAACCATTAATGCCTACGTTTATTGTGTACGTGCCAATTTGACGTCCGTGATTGAGGACTGTGACTATTTATTTTTATTTTTATATAGGTCAACTAATTAATTCAAAGAATCTACAAAGAACCAAGGGCTCCTGTTATTAAATGTATTATCTCCTAGCAAGTAAAGGGGCACTTTTTTAGGGCTTTTTATTAAAAAGTCCCGAGAAGCACCTCCTTAAGAACCTTTTTCTAAAATCCTAAGACTAACTAACCAAACAGAGCCGAATATGTCTGATAATGGCTCGAAATATCAGTCTGTTTCGGCAAGGGAGGATAGAAAGTAAGCGGACAAAAAAAAATGCTAACATCACCTTTGTCTCAATCGGTGTGGTTGGTGGGTACCAGAATGCATGGATACGGATCTCCATGATGTTCCAGGACCCACTTTCTCGTACTCTGCTTGTGGTAGCGCTACCCTCCACAAAAGCAAATTCCCCTGTCCCTCCGACGATAGCCCATTCGCCTTCTAGATTTCCTATCTAAACCTTCTATATGGGAAACCCCCACTTAGGAGTTCTCTGGCTTCTTGTGAAGCCACGTCATCCAGGTGGGTCCTACAAGTCAGTAAAACTGAACCGGTCTTCCCGGCCTTCCCGTCCGTCGTCCTGCCGTTCGTCTTCTCGGTGGAGTCCGTTTCTGATTACCGCCGCCGATTTGAAGCTGCCGAGGTGCCTAGCGTTCCCCTTCTCGGTGGTGGAGTCTCCCCACTCACGGACGAAAGTAAAATTCCGTCGCCGAGCGTTTCTTCCCCACCCGCGTCTGCTGCGGCGGCTGTTTCGACGTCCGCCCGCCTCCTCCTCTGTTCGCCTTCTCCACCGCGATGTGATGACCAGCTGACCGCCCGCCTCCTTCCCTTGCTCTTCCGCACCTGCTGACCGCCCGCCTCCTCCCCTTCCATGCTCTTCTACACCAGCTGCCGTTTCGTTTTCTTCTCCACCCTCATAGGCCAGCTCTTCCCCTCCGGTTCACGGGGGAGATGCACAACACCCCAGATCAGCCCGCCGCGCCACGCCGCCCTCGCGGTCGAGGGGCGGGGGCGGGTGGGCGGCTTCACGAGCGGGGAGAGGGTGGAGCTCCGGCGGCACCCGAGAGAAGAGAGCGCAGCCATGGGGGACTGGCGCGCGCCGTAGCCTCAGCGGGGGCGGGCCGCCGGAAGATGCGGCGCGGTGCAGCTCCTTCTTGCTCCGCTGGCGCGTGCTCCGGCGCGGCTTCCGCCGCTTACGCCGCGGAGTCGAGGCTCCTCGCAATTCGCGGCCCGGCTTTGCCGCGGCGCGGCGCACCCGGCGGCGGGTGCAAGATGGTGGCGCTGCTCGGCAACCTAGCCGGGCGGCTGGCTGCGTCGGCGCCATGACGGGCGGGGCAGCGTGAGGCTGGCCATCCACGAGGACGCAGCGTGGCGTCGCTCTTCCTCATCGGACCCGCCCATGCTCACGGCGCCCCGCCGCTGTTCCTCATCATCGGGCTCACGCCGAGATTGACACCCATAGCGGTTAGGCAGCTCATGGCGGCCCCGACACTCTGCAACTACGAGCGGTGCCGGTTAGGCAAGTCATTCTTGGCGCCGGGCCGGTCCTCGCTAGCGATGTCGACCTCGGGGCAGCTCCAAAGGTTCGTTTACCCCCCACCTCCGAATTAATCTCCGGCTTCCCATGCCATCCCTCCGACTGCTGCCCGCCATCCCTCAACCTTGGACCTCTGTCTTGCGCCGCTGCGTCGCCGCAATTGACCACCTCCCCCCGATCCCTACCAACCTTCACCGGCCCACCACGTTCCTACACACGAAGAATCCTAACCGTTCTCGGTTTCGGTGATGGGTGGAGAGGTGTACATGTCAGCTCGAAGAAACCATTTCCTCACATACCAATGGTTGCTTCTCAAGGAATTAAAATCGTATGCTTTGGCTTTGTTTTAGTGTGCGTATGTCAATGATGCCTACATATATAACTTCCTGTTATTTTGTTCAGTATAAAATGTCTTGAAATCTTAAGCCCGACGAAATGTGCAAGAACATTGAAGGCAATATCTAAGCTTTCGAATCTGTTAACACAATGAATTATTTCGGCTTTTTCGGAACCTCCAAAGCGGTTATTGTATGAAATCGATGTATGAACCATTCCAATCACGGTGGGATTGTATTTGTCGAGGTTCAATCAAGAGGTACATGGAAGCTAGGACATCCGCAAAGGGTCTTATCGATACTATTTTTTGACAATCAATCGACGAGGGATGGAAAATTCAAGGAAATTTCGAACTAGCAAATCTAGCAACTTTAGAGGCATCGCAGATTCATTAAGTGAGACAAATCTGAATATTCTACAAGCATCATAGATTGCAGAGTCCGTAATATGAGGTGTGTGTACTAGGTTTGTGACACAACCTTGGTGTGCATTATATGTGACCCGACTTACGTGGAAAAGAGTTAGTTCACCTCCTAAATACAGCTTTACTGAAGCCCCGGTGCTATGCACCCGCAAGAAGCCAAGAATGCACCAAAATTTGTGTGCTCAGAACAAGGATGTGATCGAGGATGTTGTGATGCCAAGAAGCTAACCCGGACGTTCTAGGTGCCGCGGAATCACCACAACTTCAAGACAACAGAGGCGGATGAAATCATGAAAGGGAGATTGCTGATTTGTTTGTGGTTTGTTTGACATGATAGATGTAACGCCAGATTCATAGGAGGGTAGTAGTAGCGGTTTCTACGCACCATCATACCTTTACAATTCCTCTTCCTCTTCACCATTATCATTGACACCAAATAAATATTTTAAAGATCCCATCAATGGCCAACGCAGCCCTCCACTATGTTGTGATTTATTATGCATAAATTCCTAATTAATTACATGGCTTATAGGAATTATAAGTTACACTCCATACCTATTACTTCTGAAATTCCTATACCCAGCAAGCAGCGGTGAGGTAGAATCCTATTCTCTGTGATGCAATTCCAAATGATTTACGATGCACATTAATTTGCAAATGGTCTCAAATTTTTAGCGGGGCTTCATCGGACAAAGGTGTATACCGCTTGATTGAGCCCATTGTCTTGATTCTTCACCGAGTTGATGCAGAATCATTGAGATTTTCCCTCTTCAAATCAGGTTCCTCTCAAAAACATAAACCTTTGTCCATTGCTATTTGTGTTCCATTTAATAATAGGCATACCTTACGCTAATTTCCTTTTTATCGCTATAGCTATAGAAGATTCATGTTTGCTTTATATATAAAAGGGGCTGTTGTTTCCCAAACATGATATGATATATATACTGCGAAACCATGTCCATGTCAAATTAACTTCTGCTGGTCACTGTCCTTTTAAGCATTACATAAAAAGATCTTATGCAAGACTTTTGAAATATAGATGGATTATCTATTCACAAGAAAACTATTACTATTGATTCTGTGTTGACAAGAAAATACTGTACCATTGACTCCTAAGGTAGTATGTGGTGATTTCTATTGTGACTTTCAAATATAGCCCTCTCTAGATTTTAAAATTTTTAAGCGGAATGGACAATTTACTGTTTTTCCTTCCTATCACGATGTCTTGATTTGAGATATTTCTTACATATCCGCCAATACATTTCGATTTGTAGAATTTTGGGATTCATCATCGGCGAGTTTCGAGGCAAAATCGGTTTCATTAAAGCAATCGAATGTCATTTCAGGACAAGGTCTGGATAGTACTATCCTCATTTTCATTATCTCACAATTTGGATGATAGAAAATACAAACATTTGTCTCAATCAGATATGTCAAATTCTACTTCATGGATACGTTATTATCCCAAGCTAGCACCAACAAAACTAAAAGTTAATTTCTTTGGTATGGCACATAAAATCGAAGTTTCCTTTTTTATAATATGTTTTTCAGGGTTCCTTTTTCTCTCTAAGATTCATATTCATATTTTGATTTCATCAATTTATGTTTACATTAGATATATGAAACCCTTGCTATGAGCTTGGAAAATAATTATTATTTTTACAGCATGACATAGATTTTTTTGCTACAACCACATGAATTGTGAGGTGTCCACTAATTCTCTCTTATATATTT